>JPET01000002.1:174477-449104 GCA_000732205.1 Verticillium tricorpus MUCL 9792 | reverse complement strand
GAACAAGACGTGGTTCCACCCCTTCCTGCGCGACATTGTCGCCGCGCGCGAGGTCCGCCCGCGCGCCCTCGCCCCGCTCGCCGTCGTCCGCGCCGCCGGCGCCTGGGCCCGCGACGTCGTCTACTGGCCGCCCAGCTCCGACGCCGACAGGCCGCGCCCGCGCATCTTCGACCGCGACACCCTGCCGCAGGGCCTCGACGAGGCCGACTGGCACACCCTGTGCCGCAAGGAGGGCGAGAGGCCCTGGTGGGACATCATCTTCGACGACGGCCGGGGACCCGAGGATCTGGGGCCCAAGGAGGATGCCGCCGCGAAGCCCGCCGAGCCCGAGGTCAAGGTGAAGAAGCCTGACGCGGCCGACAGCAAGGCCGAGAAGCCGGAAGAAAAGACCGACCAGAAGGCAAAAGATACGGCAGGCGACAAGCCAGACGAAAAGCCAGATGACAAGCCAGATAAGAAACCAGACGGCAAGCCAGGCGACAAGCCAGACGAACAGGCAGGCGAAAAGCCCAAAGAAAACGGGCATGACGAGGACAAGTCCCCAGGCGGCGAGGCGTGATCAGAAGACGACACGGGCATACAAAACACAGCATAGCATGATGATCAATACCCCAGCATAATTATAATGTTCACTTTGGCGTTCACCTTCAGTTCAGGTATCTCGTCTCCTCACCCTATCTGCCTCTGTAGCGACGGCGGCGCCCTGCCGAGGTCTGTCTTTCTGATTCTCTTTCTCTCTTCCCTCGCTCTGTGACTGAAATATAGGTGCAAGAAAAAATAAATATCGCCGCCCCGATAAAGCCGTCTACCCAATGCGCCAATTAACTCTTTGCTGTTTTTCGTTTCAAATCTCATCGCTGTAATCCATCCAGATTGACGGGTGAATGGACGTGCCACTCGAGTGGGTGGAGCCGCCCTGCGCACTCCTGCCCTCCGCTCATGACGTGCCGTTGACCTGCTTTCCCTTGCCGGCTGAGACGAGCTCGTCCTTGTACAGGCCGTTCGCTTCGATGTAATCCATGACCTCACGAGGAACGTGCTATGCTCATGTTAGCTTGGATGGACATTCAGAGAGACACTGAAGCCGGGCTTGAAGCTCGGGCCAGAGGCAGGTGAACATACGTATTCGATGCTCATGCTGCCCTTCAGCAGCAACCGCAGCATGGTGCTAGACATGGGGTTGGAGATGATGGCAGGGATGTAGTGAATGTTGCTCTTGTACTCCTGCAGGTTGGACAGGGCCTGGTCGAAGTTGCTGCTGGCCCGCTCGACGACGAAGGCGCCAAAGTCGCCCAGGATGTGCTGCAGGTCGCGCGCGGACCAGATGTTGGGCTGGCCCATGGTCTCGACGAGATCGGCACCGGCGAGGAGGGCGATGCGGACCTTCTTGCCACCGCAGCCGCCGCGCAGCTCGTTGATCTCGTGGTTGAAGTGGTCGAGAACGATGGCGGTGGGGACGTACGAGGCCTGCTGTGCCTCCCAGGAGTCGACCATCAGAGGCTGTCGCGCGGCCTTGACGGCGAGCTCGCACATCTCCACACTATTGCCAGGTTAGCGTCATGCAGTGGAGGGCCGGGTCGGGATGGTGCGTACCGGTCGTGCGCCCTCGCGAGGCCCTTCTTCTTGTAGGCATCGGAGACAGGACTGAGGTAGGCGCCGATGACCTCGTAGTTCGTTTCGGTGCGGGCATAGTCGGCGGCCATGGCGAACATTTCTACGGGGCGGCCAATCAGCGAACGGAACTGCAGGGTGAAGGGTTGCCGCAGGCTCGCGGCATGCTGCACGACACGACCTGCAGGAGTGCGCAGGCCGACGGACAGCCGCGGCAAGGCAAGGCAGGGCTCGGTTACTCACGCAGGTGGACGTAGTGCACGGGACTGAAGGAACCACAGGCGACGAGAATGAGAGGCTCGCGATCGGGGTCGTCGAGTTCGCGTCGCAGGCGGGCATCGGGGAATGCGTAGCCCGGTGGCGTCATGGCCAGGAGGGTGTCGACGGGCGTGGCCATGGTGAAGGGCGAAGAGGCAACGGAGGGGCCCGGGGGAGGGGGAGGGGTCGAACGGGTCGTCGGTTGCTGACGAGGGGTATTCGGAGAGAAGGACGGACGTCGCAGAACGTTTGTCGCGACAATCGGGGGTTGTGATCGAGTCGGTGGTCAAGTCAGATCCAAATCGAGGACGAAAGGCCCCCGCGAGGGGAGCGTGTGAATTGTTTAGAGGTTTCCTGTTGAGAATCGCCGGTAGCGGCGGAAGAGTCAGTGGTGGCTATTTCAAGAGACTCTCTCCCTCTCTCGAATAAACCGGCTGGACGGGGGCGATCTTGGCGACGTCATGTGCGACAAGGGCGGGAAATGCGACAATGGAGGGGGAGGGCAGGCAGACGTACCAAGTCGTGGGATGTCGGGGCCAGGAGCGCAATCGCTGGGGCGAAGAGGCGGCAATTAACAATGATGGTGGATGGGCGTAGGAGGGTGGAGAGGAGAGAGTTGGGTTGCTGAAGAAGATGAGTAACGAGAAACAAAAAAGAGTCGAGGCAAGAAAGAGTCAAAGAGCCGTGGATGGAGAATGGAGTAATGGCAGCAAGTAATGGAATGGACGAGCCGCCGTTGTAGGCAGGTCCAGCCCATCCCAGTCCGGCGAAAGGCAGCAGCACCCGGCACAACAGGTGGTAGCGGCAGTGGCACTGGACCGCTGGGCGCTGTATCAGCAGCGGAGCAGGCGGGCGCTGGCAGCAGCCTGCGGTGTTTTAGTGTCGTACTTGCCCCTCCGCCTGGGTCTTGGGAGGGAAAGACCAAACGGCGCGGGGTCATCGGGCCAATAGCACAGCCCACCAGCAGCTGACTCACCCACCTGAGACCTGATGGCGGCATCCGCGCTCAGCCTGCGCCTTCCGCCTGCTAATGCAGCTCATCAACGGTCATGTGACTTTCAGATCCCGCCCACCTGGCTGCCAATACCAGGTCCTCGTCGTCTTGTTACGTGATACAGTGTTTCGGGCCCAGGATCGGAGCGTTCGTCTCGCCTCCAGGCTGCTGCTGAAGATCCTGTCGCAGTCCTCCCACATCATCGCCATCAGACAGTCAGGCCAAACATGTGCCCCGTTCCCATGCTGCATCATCAGACGGCCCAGGCAATCAATCAGATTCCTCCCGCCATGTTCCGTCCCGCCTCGCTCAGGCCATAGCCGCCTGTCACAGATTTGTCAACACTGCTGGCGACTCCATCGCCGTGGACACGCTCTGGTGCTACGCTCGACCCCCGACATCGCAGTCGTCTCGGGATTCGGTTTCCTTACGCCGTTTCAATCCCCGGTAAATCGGAGAACGCGACCCATCCCCGGCCGGCCAACGCGAGGATGGCCTCTCGTCCACCCGGCTCGGTCCGTTGCGGGTCGCTTGCTGCTGTTGGTCTGGGGACACGGCTCCCTCGTCGCCATCCAAGGTACCCTTCGAAATATACTCGTCGTGGAACCTCCGCAACTCTAAGCAACCGACTCGACAACCCTCTCGTCGCTGCCCACGCTCGCTGGAAACGCAGCTCCACGAGTTGACCCCTCCCCCTCCCCTGGTCATCCTTCGGATTGCCGATGACTGCAGTAGCCTGTTCGGGATAAATGAGCACGCCACCGACCACTACCTGGGGGTGCAAACGCGGCATGCCCCTTTCAAGCGCTGCCCTCTGGTCGCATGCCTCCAAGCTTGGCTGACGACGAGAAACGTCGGTCTTCCCTCTGACCTGGAACTTGGGCGGCAGCCAGAAGACAGTATTCGTTGTGTTCGAGAACCCCGCTGCTACCCAAACCGGCTATCCTCCGAAGTCCGTCCCTTCAAACCCCAAATCGCCCTCGCTCGGCCGCCCAAACGGCGCATCTACAGCACCTCTAAGCACCACTTCAGCAAATGATCAGCGAGTTTGCCTTCTGAGGCTCAACAATTCCACCAATCGTGCTGAGATGTAGCGAGCAGCGAGCAGAACCATGCCACACGGCCACCACACCGATGGTGCTGGAACGCGTCGAATCCCTCCAATTTTTGTGATCACAAGCGCCTCTATGTTGGCCATGGTTGTCAACTTGCGCCGCGCTCTCGCCCAAAACGGCCTTGACTGCCGGTGACATGACCCCACAGCCCCCCCTGATATGTACAGCCGAAGCAAGCTCGCGTCACTTAAGGTGGTTTCCGCCAGGCTCAGAAGCAAGATGCCCCAGATTGAAGCTGCAGATCTTGGTGGAATCTGGGGTACAAATATGCGCAGGGCCCAGTCTTGGGCTCCACGATACCAAGCTCTCCAGGCACAAGCAGTCGTCCTTGCATACTCCCTACCGTCACGATGAAGTTCTCGCTGCAGTCGCTCCTCGGCGCTTCAGCCCTACTGGCCTCTGCCGTCGATGCCCAGCAGCTCGCCTTCCCCGGTGCGGAGGGCTTCGGCAGGTTCGCCACGGGAGGCCGAGCTGGCACCGTCTACAAGGTGACGAACCTCAAGTGAGCTCAAAACAGGTCCCTCGTCGGCGTAACTGCCTAACATGTGCCAGCGACTCCGGTGCAGGCTCTCTCCGAGACGCCGTCTCCAAGCCCAACCGCATCGTCGTTTTCGATGTCGGCGGCGTCATCGACATTAACGAGCGCATCGTCGTCTCCCCCAACATCTACATCGCCGGCCAGACGGCACCGGGTGACGTAAGACCCTCCTCTGCTTGACCTCTTGACACCCCGCCAGCTTCACTGCTGACCGGCCTCCCCAGGGCATCACCGTCTACGGCAATGGCTTCTCCTGGTCCAACGCCCACAACGCCATCACCCGCTACATCCGCATCCGCATGGGCCGTGGCGGCGACAGCGGGAAGGACGCCATCACCATCGCCGAAGGCCGGAACATGATCTTCGACCACGTCTCTGTCTCCTGGGGCCGCGACGAGAACTTCTCCGTCAGCGGCTCCGCCATCAACATCACCGTGCAGGACACAATCATTGCTCAGGGGCTCCAGACGCACTCGTGCGGTGGACTGATGGAGACCGAGGGCGGCGTCTCGCTGTTCCGCAACTTTTACGTCGACAACAACACGCGCAACCCCAAGGTCAAGGGCCGGAACGACTTCCAGAACAATGTCATCTACAACTGGGGCGTCGGCGCGGGCTACATCGCCGGTGACAGCGCGGGACCCAGCTGGGTCAACATTGTGAACAATTACTTCGTCTCGGGGCCCAGCACGGGCCGAAGCCCCTTCACCCGCGGCAACGAGAACTTCCAGGCTTGTATGTTACTGTGCCGCCTATTCACTAAATGCCTAGCTGACAATAATAGATGTCCTCGACAACTACTACGACCCCGACCGCGACGGCACCCTCAACGGAACGCCGCTCTGCATGACGACAAACTGCTACTCCCCGCTCGTCTTCGCCCCGACGCCCTTCCCTTACCCCGGTCCTGCGAAGCTCCTTACGCCCAAGGCGTCCATTGACCATGTTGTCGCCCGAGCGGGCGCCTCGCTTCGCCGCGACGCGGTCGACAAACTTCTCGTCAGTCAGCTGCTCAGCTACGGAAAGGAGGGCAAGCTCATCGCCGACGAAGCGGAAATCGGTGGTGTCGGGGAGGTGGCAGGCGGGACGGCGCCAGTGGACACTGACGGGGACGGCATTCCGGACGCTTGGGAGAGGGCCAACGGGCTGAACCCGAACGATGCGAAGGACGGTTTGGCCATCGGGGCGGGTGGGTGGACAAACCTGGAGATCTACGTGAACTCTCTCGTCCCCGGGACGTATGCCTAGGCGTTTCTGTTCCGTGGTTATGGGGACTCCCTTCTTTCAGCAAGCACATATTTGAATAATATCAGTACATTTCGAGTTTGTTCGAACCATGCCGTCGTGTGGAAATTGTCGTTGAGGCTAGTGCTGGGAAGACTAAGACCCGGGTACTGAAGCCTGCTGTTTCATGTTAGCACAAATAGCCATGCTACGATGTCTGCCGGAGATTATTACTTCTTACCATGTCAGTCAAACAAATGTCTCGAGCCTGCCTTGTGGGCTGCATCCCGCCCTGCAGGTGGTTCGCAGTGAGTTGCTTCATGCCACAATACCAAGCACCAGGTTGGAGTCGCGGAGAAATTTGTAGCAGACACCTGTGCATATGTGTGGAATGTAAGTGAAGCAGTATAAGACACCATGAAGAGACTGGGACTGCGTTCAATGGCAATGTATAGACAGAGAGGCAGGGCCGAGTGCCGGGTAGGTGTTGGGGTAGTTTCTCTGGCAGCGACTTACGTCGCATCGACGAGAGGGACTCAGGGTAAGTTATGCCGGCTGAAAGGGGTGCGGATCGCCGCATGTTAGTCCGAAGCCAGCCTCCTGACGACTCTCTGGCATGTAAGGACACTGGATGTAACTTCACGCATACGTGGGCCTCTCGAAAAACCGATTCAAGGATTCTAACATGCGCAAGTATGGTGTCATCAAGGCTTGCCCTTCTCGGGGCCAAAGAAGCACTTAGATGAGAGACAAAGGAGATAGAGAAAAGCCGACAACTAGCAGGGTACTTTGTACTTAGCTCACCTCGAGGTGCCCTCCCTGGCAGGCGACATTGCTGTGCCTCAGCCGGTTCTGTGGAGCGGCTTGGGTTCCAATGCATTCGAGAGGGATTTATACGAGGGAGTTAAACGAAAGCTATACGAGAGTTGTGACACCAGGATTCTGGTGCCAGCATCTCAAGCTCCTAGATTGCAGCGTGCTAAGAGCCATCCCTGGAAATATCCAAGCACATACATAGGGGTGGGAGGGGTGCAATCTCTTAAGTCACAGTTACGGTCACCAAAGATACGACAACGCGGGAAGAATTAATTAGAAGAGACTAGCAACAGGTGATCTCTAGTCTCCCTATGTGGGTCTCCCTTTCCCGGCACCATCCTGATGTCGACTTGAAGCCTTTTGCGTAGGTATGCATCGGACCTCTTTCGCATCATCCTCTGTCTACAGCAGGCTGCAATCACTCCTGTCAGGCCGCGAAACTTCAACCGACAAACAACAACGACGAGGTGAGGCTCACTTGCTTAGCAGGTCTGGCCGTTCCAGTCCCAGTCGCAGCGCTTGACGGTGCACCTCAGACACTGGCACCTGCCGGAGAGGCACGAGCAGGCGGCAGCGCAGGCACGCTTCTCGAGGTCATTAGTGCCCTCGGGGACGGGGACGAGGTTGGGTATGGCCATGGCGGTGGCCAGGAAGAGGGCGACGAAGGTGAAAGACTTCATGGTGAATGAACTTCGGCTCTCGGGAAGGACTTTTTTTAGACGAACAGAAGGGACCTTGGGTCTGAGACAGCGGATGAGGATAATGAGCCAGCTGGGTTCCATGGTTTGAGGAAAAGGCGAGGGTTTTATACCCGAGTATGTATGCGCCAAGTATACAACACCGTCTATGAGGATTCAAGCGAGCCAATAAAATGGGTATTTTTAACATTCCTTCCTGTCACAGGGGTAAAGGCCATCGGTCTTTCAAGGAAATTCGGGCTTTCAGCTCACGAGACGGAAAAAGAGGCCGGCGAGATAGGATTCTGACCCCTTCTTCCGGTCAGGTGCAGATACCGACATTCTTGGAGGGCTATACATTTCATTCGCTATCAGATATTGACTCTGTACCTCGTTCCTTGGCCGTGTTTTCTTCGACCGCCTGTGATTCATAACTGCCCCTTATATTCTCCTGATCCCCGCCTCCCCCCATTGAGTCTTGTACAGTACCGTACTAAAGGACCCTCTTGGTCCGACAGGGGAAACAATTCGTGAACGGGTCGTGAATGTCCGTCTAGCGTAGCTGTCGTTGCTCCTCCTTGAGTCTTTTCAGGTAATGGTGTTCATCCTCCGTGAACGGTGCCCGAATTAGAGACTCGCTTTTTCGCGTTTTTTTTTTCCTGACAGAACGTATAACAACTTGTGGTTCTGAAATGTTGTGATCTCGTCGATAGAAAGTACACGGGGCCCACGCAAACCCGAATTCAAACGTCGCTAAATTGTTCTCTGTCAATCGCTCCAGGACGACTCTCTGCAATGATCACCCCTCAAACCTGGCAGTAGCTTCTTCCGCAATAGGCTCATGGTCAGATTACTGAAGCCGAGGTAATAGAGGGCTGATGGTGCCACTGATCCTTGCACTGGCCGCTGATAGTCAGGAGGGGGGTCTGGGGAACCATGTGGATGATGTGGGTGCTATGGGGTGTTGCCACTCCATTACGAGAAAGCGGCGATCTGGCCATGCTTCAAAGTCAAGACTGCATTTTTAAAGACGTCCTACTTCCAGTCTCTGGTTAAAAGGCCAGATCGGGCCCCGCGCGCCCTGCCACGCACCAGAGGCAAAGCCCTGTCGGCGGAGTAAGAAACCCCGCGCGGGCCGGGCCGGGCTCATACCCGCTATTTTTCGGTCAGGTTTGCGCCGAAGTCCAACGCCGGGGGACTCTTGACTTTTGGCAAGACGAGACTATTTACACCCGTCTAGGTGATAATTCTGACACGATGTAACCAGACGTTGATACGTCGAGATGTGTAGGCAAGATCCACCCCTTCCTTTCCGTTCCCTCGTCCCCCACTACTCATTTCCCTCTACCTTACACATGGTGGTCAGTTAACTGACCTACTTCGTACGATTATTGATATCGAACCAGGGCCTCTGACGTGGATGAAAGACACCAGGTTGGCAAGTCACGGAAGCAGGTGCCCTCCTTCTCCGAAGACAGAATCAACCCAGCCGGCGTATGTATCCGCTTTCGAACCACTACCCTACTCGATAAGAAGCCACCCAGCTTAATTCGCGTCTATATCACTACCGACACGCAGTACAGGCTCTCCGTAAACAAGAAATCTATAAGGATTTGGGCCTATCAAAGGAGATCTAGCGCTAAAGTTCTACGACACGACTAATATTACGCCATACCTTATCTACGGTACCAACACTATTCTCGTCATATTATTACGCTTTTGCATAGCTTATAACATACTATCTCCTTTCCCAGGCTTCTCTTTATTAGCCTCTAAACTTTACCGTATATTCCTAGGGAACCCCTATCGTCTGTTGTAAGTAACGCAACGCCTGATGGGGCCGCCCCACCGCGGCGCACGGACCTTGGAATGACCCAAACGGGTAGACTTCGGCTGTTTTGTGCAATATGTACCGCAAAAGCGACCGAGCCGCTCAATCAAATCACTCCCTGTGGTGTAGTTGGCTATCACGTTCGACTGTAACTGGTTTCATTTCCAATCGAAAGGTCACCGGCTCGATTCCGGTCGGGGAGATCACCACAAGAAGCTCAGCTTCCTACTCTTTTGGCTTTTCCATCTATTTTTCTTTTCCTTCCAGTTCCCTTTGCTCCTTTTTTTCTTTTAGGCGCAGTCAGGCCGGCCTCAATTTTAACACTTCTTGAAACCCGGCTTTGGATCCCGCCATCGCTTGATGTCCTGACTTGTCTGACGGACAAGGATTTTGGAGAGCCCTACTGGCGAGAAAGTCCTAATATATTACTATACTTCCGACAGTGACAGCGACAGTAAAGAAGCCACAACGATCCAAGGGCACAGACAAAGAGGGTGTCGCAGCCAGATTAATCGCCCTAACCTTCGAATCCTCGTCTCCAAGGAAGTTCGGCGGATCGAATAGTCTTCGTCTGTAAGCTGCATATCTCCAAAGAATGAGTCCGACAAAAGTAACGTGTCATCAGAGGCATTGGACGAAGGAAAGGATAGCAATAGTGGGGGTCACGTACACCGGTCGATCAGGATGTCAAACGGAGGATGCTGTAACAACCACCCTCTACTTGGTAATCGTCATCTGCGGAGTGATCATCTCATGAGATACACGATAGTTCGGAATCAAGGTCATCCGAACATCGAAGTTCGTAGGACAAACTCGAGGCCAGCGTTCATCACACGGCAGACATGAGAGAGACAAGGAGGCGTCCTTGGCAATGCTCCGATTCCGCGGCGTCGCCGGTGCTCCGACGCCCAGTGCCAGATCACTGGCGTCGCGAGTCAAGTATTTTTCGCACATCTCTGTACCCTTGGACGGCACACGCGCTAGATGGGAGGCTCGAAGGATCCAATGACCGAGTCTGAAGAAGTAGATTAGTTGTTTGCCAAAAAGTGACAGGCTAAGGCTGCAGGCTTTGACCTGTGAAGCTCGGGCGAGGTAAGTCTTGAGTCACGAAACGGCCTGATTTCCTCTTCATGTTGGCTTCAAGGAGCAGGAGCAGGCCAGGGGGTCCGGGCAATAGATTGGAAAGTTAGCAGCGCTCATAGAACGAAGAGCGGACGTTTCAAATGCCACTACCATTCAGCCCCGAGCTCGCTGGTTCTCCCGATAAGCATTGCTCCAGGCAGTACCCTGGATGCGTACAAGTTGTGCGGGCAAGCGGGTAACCATGGCGAAGGTTCCGGGGATGGCTTCCAGAGGCACGACGCCCCGAAACGGGGCAGCGGAGGGATCCAGCCACGAACAGACTGAATCCAATGATGAGAGTACGAGTGGCGTGCGCCATGGCATTTGAAACCAGACATCCGATGGCTGGGGCTCTCGGGAGGCTGACGAACGACTTCAAGGGATGCTGGTCTTACGCACTGGGCGGCATTGCTTTTCCCGCACCGTTCGGCCACTGTTGTGTCGTTCTTCAACCAGAACGGGGAAGCCACCCAGAGGGTCCAGGTTCCAGCCGCCTTGCGGGGAAATGACGGTAACGTTTATTGAGGGGGTGGCCAAGGCTTCAATGGCGGCTCACACCCACGACAGCCAGAAGGCCTGGGGACCTTAACCCTTCTCTTTGTGCTATTTACGTCGCGGGGCTGTCGACAAAGTCCGAACCCCCATGCGTGCTGTTTGCCATCCGTGTTAGATTGATTCTGGCGGGCATCGGTTTGGCCCCCAACGCTCACTGCGGACGAACCAGGCACCACAGCAACTCTGTTTGGACGACCACGCAGCGCAAATTGATTGGGGTAACGGCGAGCCTTGGGATTGCGTTCTCGGCACGGTGCAGAAGAGAGAAAAGTCATCGGATCCGTCATTGGATCGGATCGGACATGTGTATGACAGACAGGGTTTAGAGATGGCGGGCTGCAGCGAGACCTGCCACGCCATGGGGGTTTGATTTCGGCTGGACGGGGGAGGAACGGATGACGGGTGCCGGATGCTGAAGCTGAGGAGGAAAAGGGTCAGCACGGTCTCCAGGAAATGCAAATATTTCGGCTGCTGGCCATTCTTCTTGCCTCCCATCGCTAGTTCCGACCAGAAACGGCGTGGCAGGCAGGACATGTGTTTGCTCTGTTCCATGCGGCCTATACATCCCTTGGCCTAAAGGGATCTGCTTCAATTCTGATTGGAATCGATTCGCGAGGTGGAGAGGATCCAAAGAGTGGCACGCCGTGCCATGCGTTTGGCACCGGGCGCTGGAACATTCAGGGTCGCCTGAAAGCGGGGGAGGAGCCGTGCCACGGCGGCGGAGGCGAGATTTGGAAGCTTGACCTGGCGCACCACCCAGCATCGGAAGATGACATCCCAACTCAACCTGCAGCAACGTGACTTGGTGCTTATCTACGAACCTACCTCACCATGCCTGTGTTGCCCTCTGCTGGTTGCCTAAATGCAAGATGGGTATCATCGGAAAAGAAGCGGTCAGCGGTCATCAGCGGTCTACAGTCAGCGACGATGCTCAGCCTGACAATGGCAGCCACCGCCCAGTCTGTTCTTCGAATCCCCGTCCGGTCGCTCTTTCCTGCCTATCATTCACATGCTTCAGTTCGGGAGAGCCCAATCCACTCAGGGAACCTTTGAGCCTGTGATGTAAACGACAAGGGATCGATCGAGGCTCTGCTTTCGGGTGGGCGGAGCCAAATGATATCTACTTCGAGCCGCGAAAAGAGGCAGCGCGGCTCCAAGACAAAGGCGCCTTTCAACCGTACCGTGCCTGGGGTGAAATCTCCCTTC
The DNA here is from genome assembly GCA_000732205.1 of Verticillium tricorpus MUCL 9792. Lineage (NCBI taxonomy): Eukaryota > Fungi > Ascomycota > Sordariomycetes > Glomerellales > Plectosphaerellaceae > Verticillium > Verticillium tricorpus. The sequence goes on along the minus strand of JPET01000002.1, from coordinate 437,157 downwards.
AGGCTCAGATTGACCGAGTCCGACTCTGGGTGCCAAGCCACGAACGTGGCTGCCACCTGGCTGTCGTAAACCTCCGTTGGTTGGTCCTGCCTCTCGTCTTTGCCTAGGTACCTACATAAGGTACCTTACCTTGGGTGCCTACGTCTCTGAGTCTGTACCATCTCCCTTCTTTGGTCGTTCCTGGGTCATGCCTGCCCTGTGCAAGCCTCTGGTAGCCGTGGCGTGCCTCTCTTGGGCTCGACTGCCGCCAAGACGACTTCGCTTCTCTTTCTCCGTATTTGGTGCTGCACACCATCATGCCCCAAGGTTCAACGCTCACAAGGCCCAAAGGGCTGCGAGCACCACGGCTGCGAATCCCAGCTCGAGCTCCCGCTCCCTTTCAGACCTAGGTCTTCAGCAGCCACTAGACACCACACCGTCGGCACCACACCATCTCGCGCTGCACCCGAATACCTATCCTACCCAGCCCTGTTCATGCGCCCTCTTGTCATCTCCTACGTCGACACCTGCGACCAAGACCACACCTACACCCACGGCCCCAAGCTCTCATTCTTTTCCCCCTTTCACGTTGGCGCTATGGTTGCTGCTCACAGCCTTCGCTTGCCTCCCCTTGTCTGTGTAACAGCCTCGTCCACTTGGCTCTTGCTGCGCCCACGCCCTACTGGACGGCCTCTGCCTGGCCTCCAGAGACCGGGTCCAGCTTCAGCTCCAGCTCCGGTTCCAGCTCTGGCTGTCTAGGACTGATATATCCTCTCGCCTGCTCCCGTCGCATGGAGAGACACTTGCGACGGACAGCAACAGCTTCAACCGATACACAAGATCTCCAGTACGCCCGCTGCCCGCTGCTCGCTGCCTGGCGCCTCTCTTCTCCTATCCTGCACTTTTTTTGTCCCAGTCTTGTTTATTGCTCTTGTTCCGGACGTCGACCGGCGGCCCTCTGTTGACCGCTTCAGCGAAAGAATCATCCGTCACACCAGCTCGCTCTCCTTTCTCCTGGTTCGGCCCTCCTCCGGCCGACTCTGCGCTCCTGTCTGCCGTCCCTCGTCGTCCCTCAACCATCTCTGTCCTTCGCGACTCTCGTGTCGCCGCCCCCGAGTCGACGGCGACCTTCCATCGTTTGTCCGACCCAGCACGACCTGTACGACGTCTCCCCTCTAGTCCAAACGACGTCCCCGCCCGCTGTTTCGGGCCCAGATATCCAATCCCATCTCTCGAGTCCCTCTGTGTTCCGGCCTGCATTTCAGCTTCCGTGGCTTCCGTCAGGCCCCCAAAAGTATGCCTCACCCTCCCTCCTCCAGTTCTCGTCGTTTGACGCCACCTGATCTCACATACGCCGCCGACCATGTGTGCTGATCGCGACAGACCTCTGCTGACCCTGCTGGGGCAGGAAGCTCACGCCCCCTCCGCGCCCCTCATCGGGCCTTCATCGACCTTCTCCGTCCATCAACTCTCTTCCAGACAATACTCCGGCCCGGAAAAGATGCCTCTCAGCGGCCATCAGGTTACCACCATCATCGCCCTCGAACGCACCGGAGCCTCGCTTTCTTTGATTGGAATCACCCTGATCTTTGTTACGTACTACCTCTTCAAACGACTCAGGACCATCCCCAATCTCTTCATCGTCTTTGCCTCGGTCGCCAATATCGGTGCCAGCATTGCTTGCCTCATTGGCTACGATGGAATTCTCATAGGAGAGGCTTCCGCGCTGTGCCAGGCTCAGGCTTTCATGCTGGAAATGTTTGTCATACCGGACAGAACATCCATCACACTCTTTACTGACGTTGCCCAGGTTCATGCAGTCTGATCCGTGGTGGTCCTTGGCCATGGCGGTCAACGTCTACCTCGTCTTCTTCTTCGGCGCCAGCCCAGCGTCTTTTCGACACCATCTCTGGCTGTACTGCGTCATCTGCTTCGGCGGGCCATTTATTCCCGCTGTCATACTGCTACTCGCACGCCCAAACGGGAGGATGATGTATGGCAATGCAACGGTACGTGTGACGCCATGTGTGGGGGTCCTTGAAAATCACTAACACCAGGAACCAGCTTTGGTGTTGGATCAATGGCGACTGGAGTGAGCTTCGCATCTACACCTACTACCTGCCGATCTGGATTTGCATCCTCTGCTCAATCCTGATATATTTTGCCGTTGGCTATCATGTCTTTCATCAGCGTAACCAGCTGCGGAACCTGACTTTTAGCCATGCCAATGACGCTAAAGATGCGTCGGTCTCGGAAGACAACAGAGACTCCGCAGAAAAGGTCGGCAACGCAGTCTCACAGGGTCACACTCTTTATTCGAAGGTCCAAGGCTGACTGTCATCACAGAACCTCACCGGACGACCCGAAGACTGGCAAGTTACTGCCGTGACCGAAGTACAGATCACCACGGGATCGCCGAGCCATTACGCGCTGCCCGAGTCCTCGACTGTGCCCTCGGCATCCTTGACACATCCGCCGCTCGCCAGGGTAATTGTGCCAGCGAAGTCGTGGCGTACAAGCAACGAGCGCCCGCCGAGCCCGGTCGCCAATCACTCACGCTTCGAGACAATGATCAGCTCAAACCCACCACCACCAAAACAGTCCTTCAAAGAGCGCTTGCGGAACGGGATGCGGCGTTTCAATGCTAAGCTGCAGGGACTCGACCCCGTCAAGCTTGCCTACCTACGCACGAGTTTCATCTTTGCCATCTCGATTCTCGTGACCTGGACACCGAGTTCCATCAACCGTGTCAACGACCTGGTCAATCCCGGCCAGGTCAGCTTCGGCCTTAATGTCGCCACGGCCATTGTGCTTCCCTTGCAGGGTGTCTGGAATGCCGTCATCTATTTCATGACGAGCTGGAACACGGTTAAGGAGGAGTACCGTGGGTTCAGGCATAGGCAGTCCGCTAGGCGACTCGACAGCCGAGGTAACAGCCGGCTGGGTGGTGCAAGGATTGAGGTCATCCGTGGAACCCACCGCGACCACTTCAACGCGGCCTACTCGGCCCGTGGCAAGCGGCCCGGAAGTGACGAGACAAGCGAGTTTGAGTTGGCGCCGCCGGTCAACTTTAGCCATTCTAATGTCAGGGCCATGCGTGGCTCTTTCTAGCTGCATATTATTCAGAGGCTGATACTCCTGGGTTGTTGCTCGCGTGCTCTTCACTTTGACGGAGGTGAAGTGTGTGTACATAGGATAAGTCGGTGCTGGTTGTGCGGTGAAAGTGAATGCTTTGGCGCTTTGGGATCCAGAGAAAGCAATAGGAGGAAATACCAAAATGAGTTGCAGTTTGTTGATGAATACAAATATGGATAGTTCTAGAGTCAGGACACGACCTTGGACAGCTTGGGCCTCGGGAGTCCTTGGTTTGGTGATTCAAGATGCCGGTCGTTTATTTGTTCGTTAGACGCTACAGGCTTGGACAACCTGATGGATGTCATTCGAGAAACGGTCCCGAAGGCCTACGTGAGCCATCTATCAATTCCCAGGAGTGCGAGGCACGACGGATTCATCAGTAGTGGTGGGAGCAGCAGAATCCGGCCCCTATAGTGGAACTGCTTCAAGCGTCAACGGTTAATCATCGGCAGTTGAGTGGTGTCGGGGCGCAGGATGTGTCAGCGAGACGGATGCCCCATCGGAATCGCGCGAGCGTTGGCGCGGACGATCCGTCAAGACAGCAGGCGCGATCATCAACGCTTTGCATACTTGTTGAAGTCTCTCTTACGCAGAGCTGACGTGAGAGTCGATTTCAGTGTCCGAAGCTGCCGAGGGAGATACTTGGGTCCGGAGCTTTCGTCTTGCCGCGGAAGGGACATCACACTGTCGACGCCCTCCTCATTGACTCACCAACAACGCACGAAGGTCCAAATCCACGACGGCTAAGACTTTCTCGCCAGTATACCTGAGTGCGGCATAAAAAGCAGCAGACATCATGGCCAAACACGTCTGCGTCATTGGTTCGTGCGTCCCGTCCCCCGCCGGGCTCCAAGGCTGACTCCTCCTCAGGCGCCGGCCCCTCCGGCCTCGTCGCCGCCAAGACGCTGCTGTACAACGCGCCCAAGGGAGCGTTCAAGGTGACCGTCTTTGACGCCCAGCGGCGCATCGGCGGGCTGTGGCCCAGCGGCAGGGACGACGCCGAGGGCCTGGTGCACCCGCTCATGGTGACGAACCAGAGCCGGCACACGATGCACTTTAGCGACTTTGCGTGGGAGGACGGCGAGGGGCAGTTCCCCCGCGCGTGGATGGTGGGACGTTATCTGGAGCGGTACCTCGGCCGGTATCCCGGTGCTGACGTGCGGCTCGGCTGGAGGGTGACGGGGACGGAGATGCTGGAGGGCGGGAGGTGGAGAGTTACCGTCAAGAATGGGGACGACGAGGAAGTCGGCGAGTTTGACCAGGTCGTGGTCACGACGGGGTTTTTCGGGGAGCCCATCGTCCCGAAGGGTTTGACGGAGAAGGCGATGGTGCCGGTCGTGCACAGCAGTCGGTATCGAGACCTGAACGGCCTGCTCGGCAAGGGGGGCAAGGGGGGCAAGATCTTGGTGGTCGGAGGGCAGATGTCAGGGGTTGAGATTGCTGGGACGATCGCGAGCCATCTTTCGTCTGCGGTCAACGTACCGGGGACGAGCGAGGTTCCAGGCGCCGATGGGTATTCGATTCACCACCTAGTCCAGCACCCTGCGTGGGTGTTCCCCCTGTACACGACACCCAAGGTACGTCTGGTTCTTCCTGTGGACTGTCTCTCTGCAGAGCAGCATGACTGACTTCACCCAGCCTAAACTCGCAGCACCTCCTATTCTGCCAGTCGATCTCGGGTCCTACAACCTCAACAACCGACCCCGGCCTCTGACGAATACCCAGGGCCACATTTCTCCCGAGACGGCCAAAGTGGTCCATGGCATCTTCCAGGGCGCTCTTGGGCAGGATCAGTCACAGTTCTCCGAGGCCATCGCCGTCAAGGGCGAGCTGACGACAGAACCGCCGTACCTCGCCATGAGCGAGAATTACACAGAATTCGTCCGGTCGGGCCTCATCACAGCGTCACGGGGCAAGCTGGAGAGGATGGATGGGACAACAGCCATCATCACTCCGACAGGCGAGCGGATCGAGGACGTTGCGGCGGTGGTCCTCGCGACGGGGTTCGACCCTTCGCCGTGCGTTTCCTTTCTGCCTGAGTCCGCACTGAAGACGCTTCGACACAGTCCCGAGCATCGCGACTTGCCGCTGGCACTGGGATTCCACGGCACGCAGCACCGCGACCTGCCGACGCTGGGCTTCGTAGGATTTTACCGTTCCCCTTACTGGGGCGTCATGGAGATGCAGGCAAGATTTCTAGCTGCCCTGTGGACGCCTGAGGACCTCGCGACTCCCCCGCCGGGCCTTGCGGCGGCCGTGCAGAGCGACGCGTGTGAGAAGCGCATACTGGACCTCCGAGACGACCCGCGCTGTTCACAGTTCCCGATGGGCGACTACGCCTTCATCATGAAGGAGATCTCTACGGCGCTGGACATTCCCATGTCGCCGCCCGTGCAGCCGCCGACGCCGACGCTGCCGCACAACAACCTCCCGATGGACATCCTCACGCCGTCACGCTACCTGTCGCCGCTCGCCGACGACCGGGCCAAGGCGGAGAATGTCAAGGCTCTGCAGTACACGAACGAAGTGGCCACGGCCGGCCTAACGAGCAGCCGATTCGTCGCGCACGCCGTGTTTCGCAGTCTGCTGGGAACGTGGAGGCTAGAGCGGTCGCTCGACAGCAAGCTTCCTTCGCACCCGAGCGGGCACTTCAGCGGCACGGCGCGGTTCCTCCTCCGGGACGCGACTTCGGACGGACTGCAGTGCGCCTCCTCAGGCGACGACGTTGTGCCGACGGCGACGGACCCGGGGAATCCAGGACAGGAGTACCTGTACATCGAGGAAGGGGAGTTCAAGGCGAGCAACGGACTCGTCTTCCAGGCGCGCCGGCGGTACATTTGGCGTTACGACGAAGGCCGGGATGTGATTAGCGTGTGGTTCGTGCGGACGGACGACGACAAGAGGGCGGATTATCTCTTCCACGAGGTGGAGTTCGCGGCGAGGGAGGCGGGGCGGGAGGCAGACGACGAAAGGGCGCCGTGGAAGGCCAAGGCGGGCCACCTCTGCATTGACGACTTCTACAACGTCGCGTACGAGTTTTCGTTTGCGGCGGTCAACCTGAGGGAATGGTCGATCGGGTACGCGGTGCAGGGGCCGAAGAAGGACTACGCCATCCGGGGTGTGTATCGGCGGGAGTAGATGATCGGCGTGACGTGCAGATTGACAGGTTGGCGGCTTGTCCCTGGATTCCGTTCCTGGTCTTTGTCCCTGGTCTTTGTCCCTGGTTCTGGGCGCCTTGGTGATCTGATGGACCGTTGCAGAGGTCGCAGATGGGGGGGCCAGAGGAGGGGGAATCGGTGCTTGGCGGGCAGAGTCAGGCCATACTGACATGACGACGGATTAGGCGTTAGGCAGGCGCCAGGGAATGCGCCAGGGCAGGCGCAAACCAGGGAGAGCGTAAGCCAGGGCAGCGGCGACGGCGGAGCTACCCCGCCCCCGCCTGCCGCCTGCCGTCATTCAGCAGCTGCACCTGCTCCGCCAGCCTCTTTCTCTGGTGTCGCGCCTGTAGTGGCTGCTGCCACCACCGCTATCTCTGTCACCTCTCCTCCGCAGCTCGAGCTACATGTACCTGCCGTACCTACCTAAGACAGCCTAAAGAACCTAACTGAGGCACGCACCCAAGGAACAGGAAGCAAGGTTGGGCTGTTAAATACCTCGAGCAGCTTCCTCTCGTCCCGTCTCACCAAGCTTCAAAAACCACGTCCCCAACTCCCAACGGCTCCCACAGCTCTCCCCATCACTCTCCAGCAACCCTCGTCTGCTCAGCCCTTGACGACATCCTCCCAATACCCATAACACCAACCACATCACTTCCATCACCATGAGGCTCGCAGTCTTCTCCGCCAAGCCCTACGACCGCAAATATCTCACGGCCGCCAAACCCCCCGGCCTCGAAATCACCTTCCACGATGTCTCCCTGACGCCTAAGACGATCTCCCTCCTGACCCCCCACGACGGCGGCTACCCCTACGTCGCCGTCTGCGTCTTCGTCAACGACCAGCTGCCGGCCTCCGTCCTCGACGCCCTCCACAACGCCGGCATCCGTGCCGTCCTGCTGCGCTGTGCCGGCTATAACAATGTCGACCTGCCCCACGCCGAGAAGCTCGGCATCGCCGTCGCCAACGTCCCCTCCTACTCCCCCGAGGCCGTCGCCGAGTTCGCCGTCGCCCTGCTGCAGACCCTCAACCGCAACACCCACCGCGCCTACAACCGCGTGCGCGAGAACAACTTTGCTCTCGACGGCCTCTGCGGCCGCACCCTGAACGGCAAGACGGTCGGGCTCATCGGTACGGGCCGCATCGGCGTTGCCTTCGCGCGCATCATGAAGGGCTTCGGCTGCAGGGTGCTCGCCCACGATCCCTACCCCTCGGCTGCCTTTGAGGAGTACGGCAAGTACGTCGACCTGCACGACTTGCTGCCCGAGTGCGACGTCGTCAGCCTGCACTGCCCCCTCACGGAGCAGACGCGCCACATCATCAACGACGATACGCTGGGTCTGCTGAAGAAGGGGGCCCTGCTCGTCAATACGTCGCGCGGCGGGCTCGTCAACACCAAGGCCGTCATCACGGCACTAAAGGAGCGCAAACTGGCCGGCCTGGCACTCGACGTGTACGAGGGCGAGGGCGCGCTGTTCTACGACGACCACAGCGGCGACATCATCGAGGACGACGAGCTGATGCGCCTCATGACCTTCCCGAACGTGGTCATCTGCGGACACCAGGCCTTCTTCACCGAAGAGGCGCTGACTGAGATCTCCGAGTGCACGGTGCGGAACCTGGAGGACCTGGCGGCCGGACGGGCGTGTAAGAACGCACTCGTGCAGCCGCGGGACGGCGTCAAGGAGGATGAGAGGGGGGATGTGAAGCCGCTGGCAAGGAGGGATTCGCTTCCCGTGCGCACGGTCTGATGTTTGATTGGGCAGCGTGATGTTCTTGGCCGAGGTGCCGAATGTCTGGAAGGGGATCAGTGAGGAATTGAAAAGAAAACCAGGGCGGAGGATCCTCGTTATCTAGCACCATTCTTGTTCTAGGCTCGTAATGACATCACATTTGGTGTGCGGATTTGCGACATCGGCTGAAACTGGATCAAGCAGGTGGACCATCCTTTAACTTATGAATCATCTCCGACCCTGATTTTCCTGTCAAACTCCGAAGCGTGGCCGGTCGAAGATTTTCATCTACCGGGTGCAAGTACCGTGGCCCCACAAATCCCGACAAGAGCCCGGCGCCCGGGATGGGGCCGCCATTTGAAGAAATCACGGCGACGATACCACCGGAGGGGGCGCCGAAGCCGTCATTGAGCTGGAATAGTACCTTGCGTGGATTTCATTGAGGTGTTGATTAATCGATTTTTTTTCTTGTGGCCCAGTGGTTCGAGCAAACTCTTCCGCAAAATGAACATCTTGAGTTTTGCTGGACTCAACGACCACCAGAAGATGCCGAGATATCTCCTCCTCGAACCCACAGCAACGCCCACCAATCCCTGCAAACAAGTACTTTATTTCCGTTCATTCCCACGACGGCCTCCACTCTCGGGTTGAGCCGCCCAAACATACGCCCTCCTGACCTTCATCATTGGGCACTATCATCATCGTGGCCCTGACTACCGCTTTGACGTGGGGGGCCCGTTCTTTCTCTTAAGCATATCGCCGTGCTTCCTCCGTGACGGCGGCCATCGAATAAGTGGGATATGCCGTGATGTTTTGGCCGAGGCTTGCCGAAGGGGGACGAGAGGCGGAAGTATAAAGGGCATTCCCCCTTACTTTCTTCTAGAAGGCTTGGAATGACAAGCTACTGCTCCTACCGTCTTCGTTTCCTGATCATCTCTGCCTGTCTCGGCTCATCTCTTCTCGGTCATCATTCTCAACATGGAAAAGTCCACTCCCCCCGAGACCACGGGCTCAGCACCAGTCCCAGCACCGACCCCCGCACACACAAAGGAGCACCGCGACCCCAACCTCGACCTCGCCCTCCCCTACCGCACCCTCACCTCCAATGCCAACCTGGCCGAGTACACGACTGAGGACCCCCGCGGCGAGATCCCCGGTCCGCCGGTCCCCAGCAGCGACGGCACGGCCCACGAGCAGTACAAGCTCGTCACCTTCCAGCCCAATGACCCCGAGAACCCCCGCAACTGGAGCAAGGCGTTCCGCTGGTACTGCACGCTTGTTGTGGCCCTGACGTGCTTTGTCGTGGCGCTGTGTTCCAGCATCATCACGGCGGACATTGGCGGCGTGGCGAAGGAGTTTGGCGTCAGCCAGGAGGTGGCGCTCGTGACGGTCTCCGTCTTTGTCGTCGGCTTCGGCATCGGTACGTTGTATTTCTTGTCTTTTTCGACTGGGCTGTATGTTGACGAGATTTCTTAGGACCCATGGCGTTTGCGCCTCTGTCTGAGGTATTTGGCCGGAGAGTCATCTAGTAAGCCCCCTTTCCGTCTCCTCACCACATGAACCATCATCACTGACTTGAACACAGCGGCTCAACCCTCCTCGTTGCCGTCATCTTCATCATCCCCTGCGCCGTGGCCGAAAACATGGCCACCCTCATCGTCTGCCGAACCATTGACGGCATTGCCTTCTCGGCGCCCATGACCCTCGTCGGTGGCACGCTCGCCGATCTGTGGCGGAACGAGGAGCGCGGCGTGCCCATGGCCGCCTTCTCCGCCGCTCCCTTCCTGGGACCAGCCAGTATGTTGCAGCTCCTACAACCTCTTCCAGACATGATGTGCTAACAGATACCAGTCGGTCCTCTTGTCGGTGGCTTCCTTTCCGACGCCCTCGGATGGCGCTGGCTCTACTGGCTCCAGCTGATTCTCGCCTTCGTAGTCTGGGTACTCATCACCTTCACCGTCCCCGAGACGTACACGCCCACGATCCTCGCCCGCCGGGCGGCGCGCCTCCGCGCCTCGACGGGCGACCCGACCCACGTCACGGAGCAGGACATCGATCCCCGACCGCTCTCGGCGCGCATCGGCGTCTTCCTGATCCGTCCCTTCCAGCTGCTCTTCCGCGAGCTCATCGTGCTCCTCATCAGCGTCTACATGTCCGTGCTCTACGGGCTGCTGTACATGTTCTTCATCGCGTACCCCATCGTCTACCAGAGCGGCAAGGGCTGGTCGGCCAGCTCGACGGGGCTCATGTTCATCCCGATCGCCGTGGGCGTGCTCTGCTCGGCGGCGTGCGCGCCGCTGGTCAACAAGCACTACCTCAAGCTGGTGGCGAAGCACAACGGCCACCCGCCGGCGGAGGTGCGGCTGGTGCCCATGATGATCAGCTGCTGGTTCATCCCCGTGGGGCTGATCATCTTCGCGTGGACCAGCTACCGGGAGGTGCACTGGTTCGGGCCGGCGATCGGCGGGTTCCCCGTGGGCTTCGGCTTCATCTTCCTGTACAACTCGGCCAACAACTACCTCGTCGACAGCTACCAGCACCAGGCGGCGTCGGCGCTGGCGGCCAAGACGTGCATCCGCTCTTTCTGGGGCGCCGCCGTCGTGCTCTTCACCGAGCAGATGTACGACCGTCTCGGCGACCAGTGGGCCTCGACCCTGCTGGCCGGCCTCGGCCTGCTCTGCTGCGGCATCCCCTTCCTCTTCTGGCAGTACGGCGCCCGCATCCGCGAGAAGAGCAAGTACGCCTATTCCGGCGACGACGAGGAGACGGCCTCCGACGCCGACACCAAGGCCAAGCACGGCGCTGCGCCGGAAGGCCCACTGCGGAGCGAGGAGCAGGACGACGACCTGCGGAGGGCGAGGAGCTACGTGAGCAACCCTTGAGGTGCTGTGCAGATGCTGTGCAGATGCTGTCCAGAGAGCTGTAGGATTTGTGTACGACTAGAAACTATACCCATAACATCATTTAACTTACATCGTCCTTCGCTGAGTGGTGTGGATTTGTGTACGAGTAGAAACTATGACCGTAACATCATTGAACCTGCATCGTCCTTCGCGAAGTGGTGAGCGTTTTCTGACGTGCAATGCAGATTCCAAATTTGATACAAACAACAACCACGCAGCGTAACAATGTATATAATGAGACTCGACTAACAGATGAACATGCCGAGCCGCGTTCGATGCGCTCCCAAATCAACCCGAACGCCAAGCTGTGCCTCCCTGGGTGCCGTTGCACCACATCGCATGAACGTGGACCATCGCATTACTTCCATCCCGGCATCGCATCATGCCCGGCTCTCGCCGCTGTCCCTCCAGATGTGTGCGTCTCCCAGGCTAAGAGAGCTGTCTGACGTCCCCGCGTGGTTCAGGCCCTGATCGGGCGAGGCCTGGACGTCGACCAGCTGTTCCTGGCTGTCCGTCTCGGAGGGCTGCGTGGGCGGCGGGTCCTGGTAGATCCACGGGTTCTCAAGACTGCGTCATGTTAGCTCTACCCTCTGACAGATCTGACGACGACATACCGATAAGTGAGACTCGGGTTCACAAACTTCATCCCCTTCTCCTTGTCCTCGTCAATGGTGCTGCCGCGCCTCAGGAGTCCGTGCGATGGACGGGGCCCGTCAAAGTCCTCGTCGTCCGCCACGGCTTCCTCGCCCGTGCCCGCCTCCGGCACGATCGACCGCAGCGCGATGAAGTACGTGAGCGGCACGAAACGGCGGCGGTAGTAGTAGCTGTACCAGACGGTCAAGAAGAGGAGAGGAAATGTGAGGGCCGACTGGATGAAGGCCGTCTCGAGCGCCATCTCGCTGATCATGACGACCTGGAAGACGAACAGGCCCAGCACCACGCGGTTGCAGATGATGCGCCACGCACCGCCCGTCGCATGCTGCGGTTGGTCCATGGCGTACAGCAGCTGATACTTGTAGGTGAAGTAGCCAAAAATGAAGTAGATGAGGCCGAACGTCAGGACCAGGTAGCCGTACTGGATGACGCTGTAGACCAGGCACAGGATGAAGATGAGCAGCGCCGTGGGCAGGTAGAAGCCGTAGCTGAACACGGGAGGCGCCATGATCTGGGCGAAGTCGCGAGGCGTCTTGGCGCCCATGCGGTAGAGCGGGTACAGCACGACACTGCCGACCTCCAGCAGGCGGAAGGGGAACAGGCCGAGACCCTGCAGCATGATGAAGTTGGTGTAGAAGAAGCTGAGGTTGTTGATCTGTCCCGCCAGGAACCGCGCGAACGCCCCCGTGTCGCGAAGGCCGTCCTGGATCTTTCCGACGACCTGGAAAATGTTGATGGCGGTGCTGGAGATGGCGAAGACGAGGAAAATGTTGAAGAAGGAGAAGAAGAAGTTCTTGGAGATGATGGACAGCTCGACGTCGCCCTTGGAGATCATGCCCTGCTGGTACGACAGGAAGTCGTACAAGTACGGCACCGCCACGTTGAGCAACGAGACGAGGAGCGTGGGCAGGCCCGTCTCGATCAAGGCCCGCAGCACGGGCAGGTCGTCCAGCGTTGCCACGGCGTTGGGGAACCACTTTTTGAGGTTGCAGATGGTCAGCAGGCCGGCCAAGGATGCAACGAGACCGATCCACACGAGGGACAGCAGCGTGACGAAGATGGTGATGACCCAGGAGCGAAGCCGGCGGACTCCCCTAGGCGCATACGTGTTCGCCCAGATAACGTCGGACGGGGACGGCGCGGGCTTGGTGAGGAGCTGTCCAGGGCGCGGGTCGATGCGAGCCTGGATGGCCATCTGGCAGGCCGCAATCGAATCCATGGTGATGAAGGCCGTACCAGCAGCAGCGGGGGTCTTCTTCCGGCACGCGATGACCCTGCCGTCCAGGCGTCGCAGCTTCTCCTCGTAGTAGTCAATCGCATCCGTCTTGCGGGTGCGCAGGCCCAGGAGGCCATATCGCAGTGTCAGGGTGGGCCGTTGTCTCTCGATCAGCTCGGGGCGGATGTCCTCGTGGCTGAGCAGTCGTCCGTTCTCGCCGGCCTCGTCGTTCTCGTCGCCCTCACCATCGCCAGACCCCTGGTTCTCCTCATCGTCGTTTCGGTTCGAACGAAGGCGCTGCAGCGACTTGGGCAGGGCGGATTGCTTGCCGAGGTAGACGCTCCAGGATTCCTCGAGCTTCCGAAGCATGGCCTCTCTCTGCGCAACGAGACCGTCCAGCTCTTTCCAGTCACGGCACAGACTGACCGTCTCCACCTGGCCAATCTCCAGTCCTTCGATGAGCTCCTTGATCTTGCCCTCGTCTTTGAGGTTCGCCGGCAGGCCGGTCAGGCGGAACGTGCGATCGGTGATGGTGGACTGGGTGCCCAGGTACTCTTGGCGCACGCGAATGACTCGGAACGTCTCCTTGTTCATGATGTAGATGGTGAGGGCGGTAAAGAAGTAGGTGAAGATGAGCCACGCCCAGAGGTGGCCCTTGCCGTTGTTACTGGCGATTCCGCCAGCATCGTAGGAGGGGTCGGACGCGTGGTTGAAAGTCGCCTGGTTCGACGTGAGGTATAGGTTGTCGGATCGCGGGTCGTCGTGGCCGGGGCCTGTGTCGCGCATAAAGTGTTTGTTCACAGGGAGGAGGACGGCGTAGGCAAAGAAGGCCATGATGGCAAGCAGGCGTATGGCCATCTTGAAGAAGGACAGGAACTAGTCTAGTCAGCGACAGCCTCGGAATGACGCTCCTCGTCCATGGCGACCTACAACAAAGGCATCAAGACCTGCCGAAGCTAGGACCTGCTCCTCGGTGACCTTGAACAGCCCCGGTATCCATCCGAAAAAGGTGTCGGGCAGGGCGGGAAGTCCGATGGTGGGGTCGAGGCGGCGCTTGCGCGCGGCGTAGAGGGAAGACCATCGCGGCCGCAGGATCTGTGGCACACCGTCAGCGACGAGGAGCAGATGCAGTACCGAGGGGGTCAGCGTACGCAGAAAGTGATAAAGGCCGACACGCCGAGCACCAGGGAGAGGCCCAACTGGACGGTGATGTCGGTGGTTCGCGGTCGGATGTAGGTGGCGCCGTTGCAGGTCTCGTTGTTCTTCTTCTTGGTCGCATAATCAAATAGGTCGTCCATGATGACGTCGGGGCATCGCTCGCGGATGAGCAGCGAAGGGGTTCGAGGGCAAGCTCCCGACAGAGGGTGTATCGCGAGGCGGAAGTGTGGAAGTGTGGAAGTGTGGGCGGTATGTGTTCGTAGGTGTTCGTAGGGGCGCTGGTGGTGGCAGGTGATGCGATGCAGCCAAGCGTGACCAACATGAGATAAGAGTCGAGGGAGCTGCAGCTCAGGTCAGGGCAGGTTCAGGTGAGGTCCAGACCAGGTCCGGGTCGAGGTCCCCACACACACCACGGCTGTGACGTAGGCATCGACATCATCAGCCACGGAGCCTGCCGAGCCACGATGCACAGCCCCTTGTTCGGCCTTGACAGCCCGGACAGGGGAATGACAATGAAGACCGAAACAACCCTGTAGACATCAACTCCGTTAGATGATGATCCCAGGTTCAGGTCCCGCCAGACAAGCATTGTGTTGTTGCAGTTGTAGAGGGAATGCCTCAAGCTCCTTGCTTGGTGAACAAATAGTCAATTGCTTGTGTGGTACTAGTTTGTGATCTGCTTGCTTCGAGACAATTGCACAAACCTCAGATGCATTGTACTCACACCCCATAAAGAGCCGATTAGATCATCGTGCAGCTTACTAGGTCTTCATCGGCATTGGTTGGATAGATCAGACGAAGATTGCACTATTTGGATCATGCTATAGTCCGAAATGGATTCAGGGGAATCCATTTTCTTTTTACAAAGAAAGGAACACATGCCTCCTGTAGAGGTATGAAAAGCAAAAGAATATTTAGCTAAGGTAGGTAGCTATTAAAATAACACTCATGTAGGAACCTGGTCTTTCGGCAGCCCGTTTTAAGAGGACGTACTACCAAATTTGCACTTTTATCTCGCTTTCTTTCCTTTGTGAATCGTTGAGGGAGACCGCCAGACAGGAACCAGACGGGCGCCGGATGTGGACGACGCTGACGAGGACCAGATGTTGACGTGGTGACGGCGGCAGCAAGGAGAGAGACTGTGTCACCAAGAGCGTCAGCAGAAGTGGCAGGAGCACTGTCGTCAGGGGCAAGAGCAACAGATGCAGCCGTTGTGGCGGCAGCAGAAAAGTCACCATCATCAGGAGCACCGACTAGCAAGACAGAGAAGAGGCATGGTAAGAGGCTCCTCCCTTCTACCTCCCCCCTTCCCCCCCTCATTTTTCCCAAACAACCACACCTGCAACAGCTCCATCCTCTCCTTGTCCTGCCACCAGGCTTGGACACCAGCACCAACAACCCTCTTCAACCCCATAAAAGACGCCCATCACCCCTACAGGGGCTGAGATGCAACAGTCCTTCTCGTCCACCAACCCCAAGACGCCATGCCAACCGACCCATCTGCCGTTTCTGAGTCGGACGTATCTGCCGACTCCACCGCCCCCTCGAGCATCTCGGGGGCGGGCCACCAGCCAGCTCCTCCGACCGTTGAACCACTGAGCGACACAGAGGCCAGAACAGCATGGCCTGATGACACCAATCACGACCTCATCGAGCGTCTCGTGGTCGAGGGCCCCGGGAAAGAGTCCAACCTGGTCATCATGTCCAACGCGTAAGTCCGTCTCTGCGCCGCTGCAAAACAGCCGCTCGCCACCGCGTGGACCTTTCTTCCATGGGTCCTTGCCATCCAGAAAAACCTCGGATGACTGCCTACTGACCCCGTCTAGGTCTTTCCGATACAAGAATCAGGCGTACGACCTGCTCGTGGGCTTCCAGGCCAAGGGAAGAATGCACGTGTGGAAGCTTCACCGGGAAGTCGTGTACCCTAGATGCTACGCCATCATGTTCCACGGCAAGCAGGATGTGAGTCGGCCATCACCCCGGCGCTTCTCTTGCGCCCGAATCTGACAGCGCCGTGTTCCTCAGCTGCGACGCAGATACGCCCAAGGTCTGTCCAAGTACAGTACCGCGCCAGTTATCATCGTAGTCGTTGTCCCGAACACCTGGGCGCCCCTGGATATCAAACACCTCCACCAAATGTTTAGTTTTATGTACTGGGACCGTGAGTTGCGCCGCTGCTGCCATTCTTCACACCCCGCTAACAGTCAGTCAGCGGCCCCCAAAATACCCATCTTGCCCAACTTCCTACTACAGGATGTTCTCACCGCCATCAAGCTCGGCCGCTGGCTGAACGACACCCTTTTTCGCTCGTATGAGCGGGCCATGGGCGCCTTCCTGAACGAGAGGCTTACCGCCTGGCTCGAAGCGTACCCCGAGGCGCCCGAGGGGCTGGCGTGCTCGTCCGAGGACGTTGCCTGTGTTTTTGTACGATTGGCCTCGAAGCCGTGGTACCGTGATATGGCATTTGGTGCATGCATTGAAGAGCTGCGCGAGCTCCTCGAGCGGAAGAAGCATCTGCTGCTGCGCGACTCGGCGTGGGCTCGGCTCGTCGACAAGTACTCCGAGCTGGGCGTGTTCATGGGCCAGGATTTGATCGAGTTTTGAGGGGTGGGGAAGCAAGGTGGGATGAACAAAGTGAGCTTGAAGTGGTTATGAGTGCCAAAACAATGACCAGGGTTGAGTCTGGTAGGTCCAGGGAGGAAATATCATCTGAACTTCAGGCCGTACCCTTAAGCTATCGATGGTATGCCTGTCTTTTTTGTCACTTGAAACGGCGAAGGGCAGCGGAGGGTTAAGATTTGGAGTTGATAAGGACGAAACGTGGTGTCCAGCAGCACTGTATCTGCTCGTGAGTATGGTGCTGCCTATAAAGGTGACAGAAAGTTGTCCCTTTTCGAGCAATGACAGAAGCTGTGTTGCTCACTTGAAATAAACGAGATCTTGGCGGTCTGTGGCACGACCACTTCTCCGAAAGAGCCATGGCTATGGCGGCCGAGGGGTGATCCAGTAAAGCCATTACTCCGGGGAATTCGACAACCATGATCCTACTGTAGTATTGATGCCCTCAAGTTGCCTGCTTGCCGGATGCAGTGCATGCTCAGGCCAGGCGAAGTCCTGACGAGGAGAGCTGTGAAAGCGTTATGGGGAGCACAAGCCATGAGGTAGATTCCCGAATGTGATGCTGCAGCTGCATCGCAATGCGCGGCCACAACTGCGAGCACAACTTTGCGCTTCGAGCAGCATGTTGCGTTGCAAACAGCATCATGTCAGGCCGCACACGGCCAGAGTTCTTCGCAGCATCATCGGCACAAATCCTGAACAGCCAACCACTCGCATTGACCCGTCGATGCATGTATCTCAAACTCAAATCATTCTCTTTGCTCTTCTCATTTTTTCTCTTCTCCTCTTTTCTTTCCTCCTCTTTCTTTTCTTCTCTTTCCTCCCCCCTCAGCCTCAGGCACCTACGCGCCGTTGGCCTCCCTCTCGACCTTGCCGCCGTCGGCCTCGGTCACGGCGAAGCGCCAGCCGAACTTGTCCTCGCCCTTGCCGAGCTGCACGCCCTTGAGCGCGCCCAGCAGCTGCAGGCACACGGGGCCGGCGTCCTCCTGGGCGTCGGGGATGAAGGTGACGGTCTCCTCGGCGCCGTCGGCCGAGGCGCTGAGGCGCGGGCTGCCCGCGCGGCGGCGCGCCAGCGACTGCGGGGACGCGGCGGCGATGCGGCGCGTGATGGAGCGGATGGGGACGAGGCCGGCGGCGGTGCCGGCGGCGAAGACCTCCTCGAAGTCGGGGAGCTCGGTATATTTGATCTGTCTCGTCAGCGGGGTCAGAGGAGGGACCAGGGGGAAAGCAGGGAGGAACCGGGGAGGAAGCAGGGAGGAAGCAGGGAGGAACCGGGGAGGGAGAGAGAGAGGAGGGGAGAGAGAGAGGAGGGGAAAGAGAGAGGAGGGGAAAGAGTATCAGGGGGGGAGACAACGTACGACGCGCTTCTCGACGGCCCAGCCGAGCGAGCGGGCGATCTGCTGGACGCTGTCGCTGGTGACCGAGTCGATGACGCACTGCGAGTCGGGCACGACCAGGGCGTAGCCGCCGGCGGCGTCGCGGCGGACGCCGATGAAGCCGCTGGTGCTGAACTCGTCGACGTCCTCGTGGCGCGCCGAGTCGAGGTGCAGGGTGATGCCGTAGCCCTCGTCGCGGGCCTTGTCGCTCCAGCGCAGCACGGGGGCGTAGTTGCCGCCGACCTTGGCGTGGCCGGTGCCGTGCGGGGCGGCGCGGTCGAACTCGTCGAGGATCAGGGCCTTGACGGGGTGGACGCCGTGGTAGACGCCCGTGGGGATGACGAAGACGGCAAAGGTGTACTCGTCGGGCGGCGTCAGGCCGAGCTGGGCGCTGGAGCCGTAGATCTGCGGGCGCACGTACATGGCGGCGCCCGTGGCGTGCGGCGGCACGAAGGCGGCGTTGAGCGCGACGGCCGCGCGGCAGGCGTCGAGGAACGTCTGCTCGGGCACGCGGGGCATCGAGGCCACGTCGGCCGAGTGCTGCAGGCGCAGCGCGTTGCGGTCCGGCCGGAACAGGTTGATCGTGTCGTCCGAGGGGCCGCGGAACGCCTTGAGGCCCTCGTACGCCTGCTGCCCGTAGTTGAGGGCCGGCGCCATGCCGTGGATGCGCATGAACGGCGACGCCACGAACTTGAGCGGCGTCCACTGGCCCGTGGACTTGCTGTAGGTCGACTCGATGTGGCCGTTGACTGAGGTGGTCTGGTTAGCAGGGCTGCGAGACGGAGGACGAGGGAAGGGGGGGGGGCCTACCCTCGCGGACCTTGAAGCCGACGTTGGCCCAGTCAATGGCGTCCGTGGGAGGAGGGGGGAAGGCGGCCATCTTGGAGGTGATCGATGCCAGGTGTGGGGGATGCTGCCGATGGCTGGGGTTCGTGAAGCTCTCGCGAGATCTTGGCTTGACCGCTGCTCGGTATGGCGGGGCAGAAGACGTCAATCGGAGGACTGCGGTGTCGTTTCGTCACGGGAAGCCGGACTGTAGCAAGATGATGTTCGGAGGAGGGTCGTCGGAGGGCAAATAACGTTCAGTTCGTCCGGAAGAAGAGGAGTGCCGCGGCTGAGTGAACCGAGTCATTCGAGTCACAGCTTCCGGTCCGTCGTCCGTCGTCGAAAAAGTCATGGAGGGGCGCCGATGTCGGGCTGCGGGGTAGTCAGCACCCTTCCCTTCCTTACTACCCTCCCGCACTCTGGGTCAGCCACCGTCGCATTGGCTCGGAGTGAACCGAGCGCGCCCCAAAATAGGTCGTCACTCATGTGAAGGGAGAGGGACCGAGACAGAAACAGAGAGGCCTTGGGCTTGGCCACCTGCAGCTGGTGCCGTCCTGAGGGCGCGAGGACCATGATGTCATGGGGATGCACCTATGCAGTACGTAGTACTGATTTGCCCGTATCCAAGTACGCAGTGTATGCAGCATCCGGGCGGTTTTTCGATACCAGGCCAGGTCAAGAATCGAACATCCTCACCATCGTTCACCGGTCCAGCAACGTTTTGTCATCATTGACTATCAATGTTCGTACGAGAAAAGCCCTCCAAAGCCCCGTGCCCTCGGGCTCCGGGGTACTCGCGAGAGCAGCAGCGTGTAAAAAAAGAAGATCCGCCTCCCACGCCGCCTGATACTATCGTCTCAAGCCGCTCGTTCAATTTCCACGATCGAAGCTCGACGCGTGTCGTCATATCAGTCGTGTCTCGCGGTAGGTAGACGAAGGCGGCAAAATGAAGCAGAATGGACGCAGGTCGCCCGAGGCCCCGTGGGACCCCCAAAGATTGTAGCGTGAGGCTTGCATTTGTGTGTGCCTGTGTGCGTGCGCGTCCGTGTCCGTGTCAGTATCGTGATCCCCAACGCCGAGCCTTGTCAAAAATATCATGTCTGTCCCGTCTCAATTCGTTCCTCCATCTCATTACTCGTCATCGCACGCTGGACCGCTCTTGTTGCTAGGCCTCTAGATCTGCGCAAGCCGCTCCAGGGCGGAGAGGACGCCTGTCCATCGTCAGTCGGGCCGTCAACCAAAAGGGGTCGCCAGAGTACTCACCACTGACACCCTGCGTCAGCGTCGCCGTCGCCTCCGTACTGCCGCGCTTGCCGAGCGTCACCGTCGTCACCTCCTTGACCACACCCTCGTCACTCAGCACGTTGGCCCACTTGAAGACCTTCTCGTCGTCCCGGCCGTCGCCCACGACCATCAGGAAGTCGACCGGCCCCTTGTGCTGCTCGTCAGGGGCCATGCCTGCTTTGAGGTCCTCGAAGATGCGCTCCGCCGCTGTGCTCTTCGTCCAGTCGATCGGCTCCACGACGATGCACCCGTTGAGCGGGATGGCATGGACGCGCTGCTCCTCGCAGGCGTCGTTGACATGGCTCGCGCAGTCGCTCGCCTGCCGGGCCGCAGTGTCATAGTCCTCGGCGCCCTTGTAGTGGAAGACGAGGCTGCAGCGGCGCTCCTCGATGACGGCGCCCGGCGTGCGCTCGAGGTAGTAGGTCATGATGGACTTGACCGACGCCTTCCAGCTGCGGATCTGTTCGGCGTCGGCCATCTCCTGCCACGTGTTCTTGCCGCAGTCCTTGAGGAAGCAGCCGTTCTCGGCGATGAGGCCCAGGTTCGGCACGCGGCGGAACGTCCGGTCGAGCTCCTCGGGGCGTCGCCCGGACATGACGTAGATCGTGTTGCGCTCGTCCAGGAGCAGGTCGTTGAGCACGTCAACGGTGCGCTGCGGGCTGACGGGGATGATCTGGTTCATCGGGCCCCAGCTGACGAGCGTGCCCTCGTAGTCGAGGATGAAGAGGCGGCGCTCGCTGCGTTTGTACCGCTGCGACAGCGTGCCGATCGAGAGGCGTGGCACTGAGGTCTGATCGCGCTTGTGCTGCTCCTCGTGCACGAGGTCGAGCCGCGACAGGAACTCGGAGAACCAGTGCGAGCCCGTGTGGTGCATGACGGCCTCGTACAGCTTGTTCCAGCGGCGCTCCTTCTCCTCGTCGCTCATCTCGAGCGCCTGCTTGATGGCATCGGCGCACGCGCGGTAGTCCCAAGGGTTGACCGAGAGCTCGTGGCCGCCGAAGAGGGACGACGTGCCCGTGAACTCGGACAAGATCAGGGAGCCGTGCTTCTTCTCCGACAGGATCTCGCCATCTTGGCAGAAGAGATACTCGTGCGACGTCAGGTTCATGCCCTCGCGCTGGCTGGTGATCATGAGCGCGTCGGCACACGTCAGCAGCGCAAGGTACTGCGGGAAGTCAATGTCTTGCTTGAGGTACACGACCGGCTGGTACGCCAAGTTGGCCCAGGAGGAGTTGACGCGCGTGACAATGTCGCTGACGGCGGCATCGAGGTCGCTCTTCTCGCTGCTCGACATGGCGACCTGGATCAGCACCGTCTGGTTGCGCCACTGCGGGTTCTTGTTCAGGAACAGCTCGTACGACAGCAGCTTCTGGCGCACGCCCCGGACGTGGTCAAGCTTGTCGCGGGCGACAATGAGGCGCTTTCCCTTGTAGCGCTCGCGGATGGTCTCGATCCATTTTTTGACGCTGTTGTTGGCACGGCGCTCGCGGATGTACACAGGGTCAATGCCGATGGGTAGGTTGACGACGTCGACGAAGCGGTCCTCGAGCTGCAGCCCGTCGGTGGTGGCCTCGGCGCCGAGCAAACGGCTGCAGGTCTGCAGGAAGTGGCGAGCGTACTCGTGAATCTGGAAGCCGATGAGGTTGGCGCCCAGCATGCCCTCGAGGAGCTGCTGGCGGACGGCGAGGCAGCGGAAGACCTCGGAGGAGGGGAAGGCGACGTGGAGGAAGAAGCCAATCTTGGCTTCAGGGAGCTTCTGGCGGATCATGCTGGGGACCAGCAGCAGGTGGTAATCGTGAACCCAGACGACATCGCCGCGCTTCCAGTTGGCAATAATCTTGTCGGCGAAGGCCTGGTTGACGTTGACGTAGTATTTCCACGAGTGGTCCTCGAAAGCCTTGCTCTTGGGGTTGTCGGGGATCTGATAGTGGAAGACGGGCCACAGAATCTGCTTGCAGAAGTGCGTGTAGTGGCCATCGAAATCCTTGTCGGACGAGAAGACGGTCAACATGTCGTGGTCGGTGGCCAGGTGATCCTCGATGTCCTGCTTCTGCTGCGTGCCCTCGAGGGCATCGGTGGGCATGCCGAGGGTGCCAACCCAGGTGTAGTCGCCCAGCTTGCCGTCGCGGGCGGCTGCGTCCGCTGCGTTGCGCAGGCCGCCGTTGCCCTGGTCGGCGTTGACGATCTTCCAGTCGGCGTGGGCGAAGACCCGGTCATGGCTGTCACTGCGAGACAGGGCGCGGGGCTGGATGATGCCCTGGCGACCGAGCTCGCGCGCCTTCTCGAGGGTGCGGCTGTGCTCGGAGATCATGGCCGGCGGGGGGGAGCTGGCGCGGGACTTGGGCTGGTTGGCGCTGCCTCCCCACCGGGGGGAGCCCTTGTCGGCGGGCGCGCCAATGTCGAGGCTGTCGTTTCCGTCGTCGGAGAGGGGTATGCGGAAGCCATCCTCGTTGGCAAAGAGGTCTCGGGGCTCCTGTTCTTCGGTCGGGGTATCGGGGGGTGTGACTTCGGGGAGGGGCGTGAAGAGGCTGGGCTTGTCGGACGTCAGGGCAGAAGGACCTGGCTTCTTCAGTCGTTCGGGCCGGTCGGTAGTCGGCGCGGCGGGGCCGGGCTTCCCCGGGAGGTTGAAGTGAACAGTCTTGGGGAGGAATCTGAGGAGTATCAGTATGGGTTGCGTGGTGGCTCAAAGAGATGATGATTCCGGGGGATTCGGGGTCGAGCGGACTCACAGGGTTGCAACGAAGACGGTCATGATGGCTGATTGTTCGACTCTGCAGTCTTTCAGATGGAGCTTTTAGTTCCGAACTGGAGCTGGCGAAGGTCGAGCTGGGTCGAGCGGATTGTGAAGATAGCGGGAGGTGGCGTAGGTGGTAGCGATCAGCCCGATTGCTACAAAGACATGGGGGTGACTGTGACAGGAGACGGCGTTGGTTTTTGGTAGAGTGTTTGGCGAGGAGGGATAGAGGTTCGGTTCAAGTTGTCGTTTTTCTTTTGACGCAGGTCAATGGGGGCGAGGACTCGAGGTTGGGCTGTTGGGAGTCTCTCGCGGTGGTGAACGTGCGGCGGCGCAGAAGCACAGCTCGACGGCTGACTACGCGGGCGAGATGACGGCCGAGTGACAGCACCGGAGATGTACGGTGATTGTTCCCGAGGTTCGTGCGATGGGCGCGGCGTCTCGTGGTTCAGCCGGGTCTCTCTTGCCTGTTTGCTGGTGGTTGGTGTCAAGAGGGATGGCGCTTTTTGCTTTGGTGTTGCTCGTCTTGTTTCGTCTCGAAAATTCCAGGTGGACACCCGGACCGGGAACAGGGAGGGTACCACGTAGGATGGAGGGGCAATGTACTTGGTAGAGTGAGGGGCCAGGACCGGGGCCAGGACCGGGGCCAGCTCAGGCTCGGGAAACGGGAAATAGGCTTGGGCTAGGGCGGCCTCCACTGAGGGGAAGCTCCAAGCAAGCCCAGGAGGGCTGGTCCGGAGACGGAAAAGTTTAGTGGGAGGAGGTACGTGGAGGAGCAGTGTTCCGGCGGCGGTTCGATGTGGCGGGACCTACGTAATCCGCCGGAGCTTGTCTCGCTGGTGCGTTGCGGTGCCTTGTGCTCTGGTGCTCTCTCGACGGCAACTGGTTGGCTGGCAGAGGAAGCAAGTCGTTGGCGTCGAGGTGTGTTGTGATGCCGCTGTGACAGGTGGGCTGGGCGTGCTGGGCGTGCTGGGAACAGCTCAGGAGGATGGTGTCGTATCGCAGTTCAATTCAGGAGGGGAGCACCCGGGGTCGCCAGGCGGGCCAGTGTGTCCGGATCGACCTTTTTCTTCTTTTCTCGATGCTATGGTGGTCTGCGATCCCGATGGAATGCCTGAGGTGCGCGATTTGACCCAATGAGACGGGACAGGAGCCTTTGGTCCGGCAGTTGACAGGAAAATCAGGGAACGGAAGCGAGAGGGAGGCTGCTGCTGTCTGTGGGCTGTGGAGATAGGAACAGGAAAGATTATGTGCTCATCGAGATGGAAACTCGAGGGTCGGTCTGCCGGGGTGACTAGATGGATTGCGAAGGGCAGAGAGACTCGGCTGCTGGGGCGTGGGTGTTTTTGAAGGAAACGGGGGAAGGACTGACTGGCGAGGCAGTCACCATCCATCAAGTTTAGGGGGAGCAGCAAGCAGCTGCCTCAGAGCCACTGCAACCACCAGGGACCTTCATCATGCTCCAATGATGGAGGACGGAGGTCAAGGCACACCTTGGGCAGCTCAACCAGCAATCGAGTCTAACGAACGCAAGGTGAGGTGAGGTGAGGTGAGGCGCGCCGTCAAAGGAACGGCGCCGTATGGCTCCCGTGTCGTCGATGCGCCAAGGCCAGGTATCTAGATGTCAAGACGCGGTCGACTGGTCTGGACTTTGGGCTTGGTTGGGCCCCTCCACGAGGCGAGAGCAGCGTACCCAGGCAAGTACCAGACCTCGCCACGACTGCTGAAGTACCCTGTAAGTATCCCCCAACGCCCCTTGACAGGCACCTCATGGTGGTTGCCTACCTAAGGTACCTAGCTTAGGTAGGTTACAGGTGGCCCCAGTGAGAGTGCAGCGCAGCCCCCGCTGGCGAGCAACACACCACGAAGGGAACACAAACAACAGACAGATACAGACATCGACATCGATATCGACATTGACAGGCACACCATCCAGCGCCGCCCAAAGCTTGGTAGCGCTGCCAAGGCGGGGTTTGCGAGAGCCCGTCTTAGTTCCACGGATGATCCCCAGCACTACACAGCTGCTAGATGTAACTCACTTTCCATCCTGCGTGCCGTCTCTTGCGCGTCGTTTGAAGCGTGCCCGTCACCACCACGAAATGACCAGACCAGACCAGACGGTACCCTGCCATGCGTGCCACATGTCGTGCAACCACCTCACCCAGAGCACTCGGGGTGTCAGCTCCGTCGGAGGGCTACCAGGCCACGAGCTCTCTCGGTTGACGGTATTTTTCCTTGTCAGATGTGACAGAAACACAACACAGCCCAGCCTGGCTGGAGCTATCGAGAGGGCGTCCCGTGCCTCCCGTTCTGTCGCCAGCAGCGTCATCTCCCTTGTACCGTCACCACCATCACGACCGGCCGGCGGCTGTTTTGTTTGCGGAGGCACAGAATCACTCGACGTTAGCGCCGAGACGTCCCAGCGAGCTCACTAGACACGAAGATCCCCCTCATGGCCGCGTCCGCCGCGACGCTCTCTCGGACGACGATCAATGCAGGTTCACAGGTGGCGCCCCAAGAACGGCGTTCCATTCGGGTGGCATCGGCCACACCTCGCTCGTGCTCGATCGCCAGCCACCGGGGGCCGCGTCGTGGTTGCATCGCATTGGGTTCTGGGCTGCAGCATGGCGAGCCACTCTGCTTCAGTTCCCTGGTGGCCTGATCGGCCTGGCTGCCAACCTGCTGCTGGTCGCCCATGCGAGACGAGACACTGATCAAGCTTCGCAAGCTCCTCCTTAGCTTCCCCCATGCTGACCTGTCTGCCCTAACGGAGCTGCCCCTGCAGAGGCAACGCTGGCTGTTGCGCGTCGGGTCTGGGTCTGGTTGGGACGAGAGGGAGCACCGCGCCAATCAACCAGCCGGCAGCGTCGGGCCAGCGTTCCCCTCTGTTGTCGATGGGGCGGGCGCTCGACAACCTGAACGTCTCAGCGTTTGACGGATTGATGAGGGTGGCGATCGAGTTATCCAAGACCGGTGCGTTGGTCAGCCCTGGCACAACCATCGCCGCGCTGGCCTGCTGAAAGGACGCCGGCAAATGCGTCCGCAGCACACCAGCAGCTGTCTCTGTCCCTCCAACTGCGCATCATACCCAGGTCACCTGGCAAACTGCCATGACATGGGATTTGTGGATGAGGCTGTCAATGAGGGGCACGCCGCACCTCGCTGCCGAAGAGGCTGCCGTCAACCACATGCTTATTAGCTATACCCCCTTCGGCCTTTCGGGCGCAAATAGTCCAACAAAAGCAACCCTCCTCGCAATCAGCAATGCTATCCGAGATGGAAACCATTGGCTCATTGATTTTTATCCTGCGCTCTGTCTGCCTCTGCCCCGGACTCACGTGGCTGTGTCGTGGATAACCGCCCTAATGGCATCCTCCAGCGGATGATAGAAACGGTACCTCGCCCTTCACCGGTCTCCTCCTCTTTCGTAATGCTTTCACCATGGAAATCCGATGCTTCAATATCGGATCTGGACGCCGCATGAGGGGATGCACACTCTTTGGCCAGAGCGGTTGTGTGGTTGCAGCCCAACATCATCACGACTCAGGATAAGCTGTCGCAAGAATAGAGCCGTGGAATAATCCCTCCTGGAGCCCAGCCCAACGTCCGTCCCCCAGAGCAGGAAAATGCCCAGCATGAGACATATTCTCGCCCAGCTCGCCATCCAGTCGAAGGGCCGCATCTCGCCCCGTGGTCGAGCCGCCCAAATCGTCATGGCTGTTCGTTCGCCCCTTGATATCACTCACGGGCATGCTCCATCCCCCCTCCACCTCTCGGGATGCTCGTCCGCACTCCAGGCGAGACCTCTCGAAAATCCGCAATAAACTCCTCCTTCATCTATCACAGGGTGTCTCCGTCCTGGCTGAGGCAATCTCGCGGCGCCAAGGGAAGCCCGACATCTCCCGAGGGTGGTTTCCTGAAACCCCAACAGCCTAAATGAGGCCCCAGAATATTCCACCATCCACCACAGGCGCGACGCCATCACAAGAAAAAGGCCGTCGACATGCCCTCACAACACCATCTGCCTCCCACCCCTCCACCGCCCTCTGTGCGCGATTTCAGGCGACGCCATGCCCAGTGCGGCCTCTGGACAGCCCGCACGACCATCACAGCACTGACTCACCCCCTCGGCTCCTCTGTCTCCCCCTCCCGAGCTGTCATGGCGGACGCCGTCCTCGGTGCGCGCTGTTTTCTGGTTCGCCGCCTGCGACTCTCGCCCCCTGGCAATCGCCTAGATAATTCCGCCGAGTGCCCCATGAAAATGCTCCAAGACAGCGCGGGCCTTAGACCCCCCCGCGCGGCCCGACCCCGTAGCTTCTCCGCCTGCCCGGTCGCTGCCCTGCACCCTGTTGCCCATTTCACATGCCACGCCAGACCGTGAACCGCGGAAGCCCCAGCTTCGAGAGTAGGGTCATCGCATGCCCTGTCGTTTTGGGACGGCCTGCAGAGACCTCAATCGGGACCTGGTCTATCACGGCCGCTGCGCCGCCCTCTTCGCCATGGGTGCGCCGGCAGGGGGCGCAGCTACGTGTTCGTCGTTCGGGGCCCTTGGAGTCACTACATGTCAGCATCCAGATCGGCCTCCCCACATCGAGTTCGGGCACGGCAGTCAACGCGCGTTGCGTTCGCGAAGAGCGTCAAGGGGGTATATTCGTCGTAAATCTCCCAGGCCACACATCCCCTGTTCGCCGTCTAGTTGCACCACAGCCGGACCGCCTTGTCCTTTCCGCCGCTGCCGACCTTCTTGCCGTCCGGGGCCCAGTCCTGGTTCCGTCAGCAAGGGGGACATCGCGATGTGAGAGGGGTCCCCGGGACTTACCACTGCGTAGACCTCGTCTTGGTGGCCGGGGAGGTCGCGCACGAGCTTGAACGTCGACATGGACCACACCTTGAGGGTCGTGTCTCTGGAGCAGGTGACGAGCAGGCGCGAATCGGCGGAGAAGGCACTGCATGGACGTGTTAGTTCTCTCCGAGGGGGGGGGGCACGGAACGGTGTGGCGGGACGTACACCTGGAACACGGGGCCGACGTGGCCTCGCAGAGTGGCCAGGAACCTGCCGTCTTTGGCGGCCCAGATCTTGATGTGGTTGTCCCAGCCTGCCGAGGCAACGAGGTTGCCGTCGGGCGAAAAGGTGACCTGTCACGATGTCAGCGTCAGGCCGCGGGACGCCGGAGCGCGCCGTGATACGTACGTGGTTGACCTGCTTCTGGTGGCCGTTCATCTTGGCCACGGGCTTGGTGCCCTGCGACGGGGAGTGCAGGTAGAGCAGGAAGTCGTCCGACGCCGAGATGAACCGCTCGTCGATCTTGCCCTGCACCTTGGCCACCTTTTCGAACCGCTCCTTGGCCTTGGCCTTCTTGCCCTCGTCGGTGTCGGGAACGGGCGTGTGGTCGAAGAAGCCCGTTCGCAGGACGTGGTCCGTCGACAGTGCAATGTGGTTGACCCAGTGCGCGTGGGCCGTGAACGTCTGTATGAGGGTGCCCTTGGTGGCGTCCCATGCCCGGATCGTCTTGTCTTGGCTGCCGCTGAAGATGAGATTCGTGCCTCCCCACTTGACGCACGTCACGCTCGACCGGTGGCCCGAGAGAACGTGCTCCGTCTTGCCCGTGTTGGCGAGCCAGACGCGGATGGTGCAGTCTTTGCTTGCCGACGCCAGCCTAGGTGTGCCGTCGGTCCACAGGAAGTAGGGTTGCCAGGCTGCACATGTTAGCATGCGAACAGAAGAATGGGAGCTGGCAGCATACCGATCTGGGTAATCCACTTCTGGTGACCCGTCAGGGCGCCACCGCGCGCGACACCCTTCTCGGGATCCCATAGCCTGATCGTCTTGTCCATGGAACCGCTCGCAATGATCTGGGCGTCCGGGCTCCAGGCGACACAGAGCGTCCATCCCGTGTGTCCAGTCATCGTATGCTGAGGCGTGCCCGTCTCCGTGTTCCATATCCGCACCGAGTTGTCGCCCGAGCCGGTCGCCAGTCGGGTGCTCGTCGCGGGGCTGAACTGCGCCGCCAGGATGGCCTGGCCGTGGCCGGGTATCCTGTGGGCCATGCGGCTCACGGCCTGGACTTTGAAAACGGCTTGAGGCTCGGCCGTCAGGGTGACGGTCGTCTCGAAAGGGTTCGTGACGCCATGGCTGCGGAGAAGCTCGAGGAAGTTGGACGGCCAAGTGTCGACGATGATCTCGGAGTTGGGGATGTTGATTCGGAAGCGGTAGGGGAGGTAGTCTTCACGGTCCTGTCTCGTCATTAGTCAAGGGGTGTCGTCGGGAGTGGGATTTCCTGCCTACCTTGTCGAGCAATGTGTTGACGAGGAGACTGAGGTTCTTCTCGGAGGCGTCCGCGAGGGGCACCTCGATCACTTCGGCGAGCTGCTTGCCGTCTCCGTCGACGAAGCGAGCCTTGAACGACCCATCCTCGCCTGGTGCGACCGCGGTCACGTCTTGCTGGATGGTGGTTCGCTCGAGTTCTTCGCGCCTCTGGCGTTTCGAAGGCGGGGGGAGAATGGTGGCCATTCTAGCAATCCAATTTGGCGTTCGAGTCCAGACAGGCTGTGCGTTGATGATTCGTGGGAACCTGCGTTGGGCGCAGTCTCGGAGATGTCGAGAACGTGGGCTTCGCGATCAAATGTCCTGGATGGTCGATCGTAGAGGAGGGGCTTGGGGACCCTTTGCGGTGAAGTGCAATTGTCGATGCTATTTTTTGGTGGGGCATTGGAATTTTCAGAGGAACAGCGGCATGTCGGCAATTGAAGGTCCGACATTGCGAGCACTAACGTAAATACCAGTAAGCCGCATACAGACATGTTAGGACACCCCCCATCCAACCCAATCATCACAACATAAACCCTGGCCCAGCCCGACCAGGCCATTCATTTTGATCCCAATTCTCCCAATGCAAAGTGACCATGGAACTCTTCCAGTCACTGCCAATGCTGAACGCCGCCGTCCGTTATACGTCCTGAGACTCCTTTCTTTCATGCTTCCCCCACATGGCCATGCCTGACGCATGGTTCGTCCGAATCGCCCCTCTCAAGATGCGCCATTGGGATTCCCTTTGGACCCGCCCTTGGGCGGCCGACCTCGACGCTTGGGCGGGGCCGTCGCCGGCGTGATCACCGCACTCGCCTGCTGCGGCGTACCAGTGTAGTGTCGGAAGATGTTCTGGTTGATGGGTGCCGAGTGCATCCCAAACTGCGGCACAGGCACTGGAGTCTGCTGGACCGGGGTCTGTTGCATGGGAGCCTGCTGCATCGGTGTCTGCTGAACCGGCGTTCCCATATGCTCTCTGGCTATCTGGCTCAGATGTCGCCGACGCTCTGCCACCTGCGCCTGCTCTTCTTCCTGCGTCTGCTGGAAGGGATGCTTGGCAGCGCCACCCATTGGCGCGTACTGGGCCATGGGATGCTGTTGGTGCTGCTGGTGATGGTGCTGCTGTTGTTGGTGGTGGTGTTGCACTTGCTGCTGCACCTGCTGTTGGACTTGGTGTTGCTGCTGAACGTGCTGCTGGGCTTGCTGTTGGGCTTGCTGTTGTGCTTGCTGTTGCTGCTGCTGGGCTTGCTGCTGGGCTTGTTGTTGCTGCTGGTGTTGCTGGGCCTGTTGGGCCTGCTGCTGCTGCTGTTGCTGTTGCTGTTGCGCCTGTTGCTGCTGCTGGGTTTGCTCAGCAGCTCGGCGTCGATTGCCCTCCTCGATTTCCTGGTGCTTCTTCTCCTGGCGCGCTTGTCGCTCCTGTCTCTGGAGGTCCTCATTCTCGACAGCATATATGGCAGCGATGCGCATTTGCATCTGCGCGAGGTTTCCGATGCGTTCCACCTTCGACATACGACGGTATTCGCCCTTGAACTGGTGGAAGGTCTCGCCGGTCAGTCGCATGGCGGATGAAGACACGCCGGCAACAGTCAGCGCCGCTTGGGTATCCGGGTCGAGAGTTGGGCCTTCGGGGTCTGCAACCACAATGTCAGCACGGGAGCAACTGGCGCTTCCATCCTCGAGGGAGAACCAACCGTCGTCAGCATTCACGATCTCCGCATCACCATCGGCGTCGGCCTCCTCGTCGTCCGAGGGCGGCTCTGGCGTTCGCGGCTCGTGGTTGTGCTGGTCGCAGATCACCGTCAACACCCAGGCGCCGAGTGTCTTGCGATTGACGGCCTTCGCCCTCCATGGGCAATTGGTCTTTTTGGTCGTCGTTTTCAGCTGGGTCGCGGTACACTTGTAGGGCTGGCCGCCGCGGTCGCAGACCAGGTCACAACGGACGACTTCGCTCCCCTTCTCATAGTTGCCGGCGACCTTGTTCCGGTGGGTGCGCGACTTGACGACCTTGTAGCCATCCTTCTGCATGGTCGCCTTGAGGTCTTTGAACAGGTCCTCGAAGGTAGGGAACGTTTGGCCGGAGCCGATGTCGACGGAACCCAGGATGCCAAACATGACGGCGATGAAGCGGGCGCGTCCGCGTCCGCGTCAGCTCGGCGTCAGCACTGGGCGGCGTCTGAGGAGTCGAGCGACGAGGGTGTCGTCCGCGGTTTATCGTCAGGAACCGTACTCGACTTGTCGGGTTACAACGACGCGACAGGCGTCTGGTCTTAGCTTGTCGTAGATTGGAGACGGGGTGCCGCGGCCAGTGGGAAGCTGTGCGGATTGATGCAACAGCCTGTGCAGAAGTCTTTCTTGACCTGGAAGGACGGGGGTGGAGATGGGGAGAAATGGCCGCGCCTGGATTGGCCGTAACGCGGGGAGCTCTTGCGTCAGTGCGCTCGACTTGTCCGATGCTCCGGATGTGGTTAGCTCCAGAGGCAACTGCATATAGGGGCGGGCGCTCTTTCCATCTCGCGCGTCGGTGTCTGCCGTGGAATTGCATGTGCAAGTCGGAACTGGGCAGGAATGACTAAAACGTGATGAGTGATTGCTCCTGCTCTGTTCCATCACGCTTCGTGATGTTCGCGCAGGTCCTGCCGGCAATGCCATGACGATGACTCTGTCCTAGGGACGTGCCCATCAGGCAAGCTTCCATCCTGCAAGGGCCCGATTCCCACCTCTCATCCTTGATGTCAACGACGTAGCCGACCTCTCTCACTTCTCATTGTCTTTGAGTACTTCAGATGGTGGAAACAACAAAGACTGTCCGCTGATACTGCCTTTTTCTGGTACTATCCGCCCTCTTCCCGTGGACCTGCGGATGTCCCACGACAAACCTGAAAGACATCGTAAACCTCCTTGTCATTAACATGTCTCGCCCCTACTTCTCCCGGGACCACCTACAAGCCAGCTATCGGGATGGAACAATGGCCGGGGCGTCCCGCGGCTTCGAATCCTCCTCGTACTTCAGTCCCACTCCGAGCGAATCCTCTCGTATAACGGTACAAGCAGACTTCGGGTCTTCTCCCGGCGGCCCTCACAGTTCAACCATCAGTCATCTTCTCGGCGGTCCAGACCTCCAACCTGACTCCAGCTTGACGTACCCTTCGAGTCAGCAACAACGACCCTCTGCCACAGCCACCCCAAGTCCAGAATCCCGCCCCGGCACCGCCCCCCCGAGCACTGCCTACACCAGTCGCCGATCTAACACGCCCCTTCTCAGTGGCACTGAAGGCCGCAGCGTCATCTGTGCTTTGAGCGAGGCAAGGGGTGTGACGCCGTCTGTCGGTGTAGCGTTCGTTAACGTGGCTACCGGAGAGGCAATCCTCAGTCAGATAACGGACAGCCAGTTCTACGTCAAAACGTTGCATAAACTCAATATGCTCGAGCCCTCTCATATCCTCTTGGTTCCCTCCGCTTGCCCCCCAAATGCTTCGTCACATCTTTACTACATGGTCACACAGCATGTTCCTGGCTCGAAGGTTGTCCCATGGCACCGAAAGTTCTGGTCCGAGTCGGCAGGACTGGATTACCTGCGTGACTATGCCTTCCCGGGAGATGCCGAAACGATCAAGGTCGCCATCCGAGGGAACTTTTACACGACATGTGCCTTTGCAGCGGTGTGTACCTATCGTATTCCAATGGATTGTTGCTGATGACAGGCTAGGTAATGAAGCATCTGGAGGTTGAGTTTGCTCTGAACGTCGTCGCGAATACACTACGTGTTCGATACGAGGCTTCTGACCATACCATGATGATTGACATATCTGCCATTCAATCGCTCGAGCTCGTTCAAAATCTTCAGAATCCAAGGTCAACGGATTGCCTCTATGGCCTGCTCAACCATACTCTCACTCCAATGGGAGCTCGGAAGCTTAGAAGTGATATTTTGCAACCAAGCACCTTATACGAAGACATCCTTGAGTGGCGTTACCAGGCTGTGGCTGAACTAACAACGTCGGAAAGAATGTTCGTTGAAGTTCGCAAGGGTGCGTATAAATAATGTACATGTCTAGTGAGCTTAGACTGACATCAGTAGCCCTCAAGGCGTTCCCGGATGTCGAGCGGCTGCTGACCAAGGCAGGTACTGGCCCATCCTTCAGTTTTCATTAGCTTACCACTCTAGTTAACTATTGTTCCACGCGAGCAATCTACTGAGACGTCAGCACACGCGTTGAATCAAGTCATCATGATCAAGGCGTTTTTGTCATCTGTGCCCAGTCTATATCAGGCTTTAGAGCCAGCTCAGTGTCACTTGCTCGTCAAAATCCGCGACATCTGTCGCCCGGAGATGACGTATCAAGTCAAGGCTCTCATCACTGAAGTCGTAAATGAGGATGTGACGTTAATGAAAACTCCACTAGAGATGTGGAATGCTCGAATGTTTGCTGTCAAGGTGCGTTCATTTAACTCGTTTTGGCGTATAACCACGGATCCAACGAGTTATCAGTCAGGATACAACGGTCTACTCGATATCGCAAGACAGACATACAAAGAGTGTACTGAAGATGTGCACAGATATGTGGCTGATTTGAACCGTTTGTCTGCTTCAAGACTGAAATTTTTGAATTGGTTAACATTGGTCAGGAGTGCACGAGCTGGACGCCAAACTCAAGTTCGATACCACTCGAAGGTACTATCTTCAGCTGAGAGCCGCAGACTTTCAGAATCGTGCCATTCCGGACGTGCTGGTCAACCGCGTCACGAAGAAGGGCTTCATAGAATGTCTCACGATTCAGATGAAAAAGTTCGATTTCCGAATCCAAGACTCCATTACCGAGGCCATGGGTATGGGGGACCATGTCATCCAGGGTGTACTAGACTTCATCCTTACCCAGATGGAGCCCATGTTTCGGGTCTGCGATGCTATCGGGTTGGTTGACATGTTGACCTCGTTTGCACAAGTAGTGATTCAAAGGGACTATGTGCGGCCTGTGATCAGCGACACCTTGGGATTGCAGGCCGCACGACATCCCATCATGGACAAGGTTAGTGTGACCAATTCCACGACACTGAGGAATTTGACAGATTTCGAAACCAGATTAGAAGCTGGCTGACGCCTTGATCCCGAACGATGTGTTTGCAAAAGAGGAGCGTCGCTTTCAGATCATCACCGGCTGCAACATGAGTGGCAAGAGCACCTACATCCGAACAGTGGCGCTTCTACAAGTTATGGCCCAGATTGGCTGTTTTGTGCCGGCGCGGTACGCCTCGTTCCCCATCGTGCACCATATATTCGCCCGTCTTTCCATGGACGACAGTATCGAGGGCAATTTGTCAACCTTCTCATTGGAGATGCGGGAGATGGCATTCATTCTCAGGTATCGGTGCTCTTATCGAGGTGTTAGGCTTATCTGACATGCGCAGGAATGTGAACGAGAAGAGTATCGCAGTCATCGACGAGCTCGGACGCGGCACAAGCACGCGTGATGGGCTCTCCATAGCAATTGCGATGGCAGAGGAGTTGATTCGGAGCCGTGCCCTGGTCTGGTTCGCGACGCATTACGATGAGCTGGGTACGACCTCGTGATGTCTACGTAAAGCCAAGCTAACATTGAAGTGTCTTGTGTAGCGGAGGTACTCGGTAACCGCTTTGGAGTTATGAACCTCCACCTTGCTACGGAAACAGTGACGTTGGCCAACAATATTCCGAAAATGGCGATGCTGTACACTTTGGACTCGGGCAGGGTCCGGGAGGAGCATTACGGCATCACCCTTGCCAAGGCCACGGGATTCCCCGACAGCTTTATCGAGAAGGCAGAGACAGTAGCCAAGAGTCTACGCCAGCAGCGCCTGGCAAAGAAACAGAGCCCAGAAGCACGCAAGCTGATCAGCCGACAGAACCTGATCATGAACTTGCACGAGCAGCTCAAGCAGGCCCACTCTTCGAAGCTCGACGGCCGAGCCCTTGCAATTCATCTGCAGCGGCTGCAGGTTGAGTTCATCGCCCGCCTCGAAGCAATTGAAGATGGCGACGGCACGAGCTCGGTGCAAGAGATCGCCTCGCTGTCCGAGAGTACCGCGCCTGATCCCATGGCGCTAGACAGGTCTAGTGGCATGGATATTGATGACGTCCGGATCGAGCCTGTAGAAGATGACATCGGTAGTTGCCCGGTGGAAGAGCCCACCTCATGCTCCGGGAGCGACGTTCCTGGCTCTCCCATCCTGAATGGATACAGATGTCTGGATGTGGACGACGAGTTCGACGACGGAGGGATTGATGATGAATCTTTGCTGAAGAAGAGTGGCCTCTGAGAGTCTGCAACGGGCTTGACGGGAGTGCATCTTGGTGCCGGAATAGCTTCAACCGACGCGGGCATCTTTATATTGAAAGCGGGTAGTATTGTGCTTCGCAATATTGTGTTAAGCTACAGTATTCAGTACCAACAAACGACGATTGATACATGTGTACACTTGTAATTCCCTCGTTACAGCAGGGACCTGGGCGCCTCCCAGTACTTCCCCTCAGAGAACTCAATGTCGGCATTCTCCATCTTGACGCCGAGGTGCCAGCGCCAGAACCCGGGCCAGAAGTTCTCGTGCTCGCCCACGACGTTGCCCTCGTCGTCCGCCTGCCGCAGGTCGAACCAGCCGATGCTCGACTTGCGCGATGACTGGTCCGGGGCGACAGCACACCAGCGGTCGGTGCCGGGGAGCTCGCCCTGGCTGCCGGCGCCTTGGGGGAGGGGCGGCTGGACGAGGGTGGCGTCGACGCCGAGCTTCTTGAAGAGGGACATGGAGACGGGGAAATAAGGGACGTAAGGCGTGGGACGAAAGGTCGTCTGGAAGAAGGGGGTTTGGCTGGGGGACGACTCGGCAGTGGACGTCGTATGTGTGTCGTGGGGATAGACCTTGATGGTCGTGCTGCCGTCTGAGTGGTCTTGCCAGTCGAAGGCGGCGAGGTGCTTGGGAATGTTCCAGTCTGGGGGGCCGTGTTAGTGAGAGGACGATGCATGGGCTCAGACAGTCTGAAGGAGAGACAGGGCGGCGCTTTACTTTTCCTGCCGTTCCAGCAGGTGTGGCTCTGTGAGACGTAGATCCGCGTGATGCGGGCGTTGCGTTTCTTGACGCGCTTGCCGTTCTCTTCGACGGTGTACTCATGGAAGCCGGGGCTCAGGATGAGCTCGTCGTAGGGGCCGACGGGGGACTGGGTGTAGCGGATCAGCTGGATCATGCTGAGACCGCCGAGGTGGCGGCTCCCTTCTGGGGCGGCATAGGCGGAGGCGGCTTCGAGGGGGGAGTAGGTGAAGGACGGAGGGTCGGCGGCTTGGGATTTCGAGGTCCAAAAGGCGAAGAGATAGACCGTGCCTTTGAGGGTCCAGGGTGGAGGGACGAGGGTGTATTCGGTGGCGTCGCCCATGATGAGGAACAGATGGCGATGGCTGATGGCGATGAATGAGATGGAAGATGGGCTCGATGCACACGGTCGGAGTTGCTCTGTTGCTGGTGATGCGGTGAGAATGGTGATGACGTGGGGAGGAGGCGTCTTTGAGAGGAGTTTGTGTCACCATAGACCTGGGCCATTGGGTCGACGTTATGAGCGGCGTTGAGGTCGGGCCACATGTCGCGGCCTCGGTCCTGGCGCGACGATCCAGGTCTCCGCGATCTGCTTGCCAGGTTAGGAAAGCGGGGGCGGGTCTAGGTTTTGACACCTGCCAGGACCATGGCTTTTTCGAGGCATGGTTTCGGCTCGGCGTGAAGCGTGAAGCACATTTTCTGCTTCACTCGTAGACGAGCCCCGAAGTATGCTGGGGCCACTGGCGGCAACTGTGAGGGAGCTGGAGGAGGGGTGCCGGTGCCCAGAAACGTGCTTTCGGGAATGAGGCTCTCCTGTAGGGCTAACGAGAGGTACCTCGACTCTTTCTCAAGACCCAACGATTCGATGAATTTGCCTTCGAAGGCCGGGGATGCAGTTAGGGCACCTTGGACTCGTGATACTCCTTCGAATCGATGATGACTTTGATACGCAAAGCTGTGTTTGAGGAAATCGCACAAGGCGAAGAGGGAACTTGGCTTGGCTAGGTAGACTGGTCCGTCACTCTGGAGATCATGGTCTGGTCCCTTGCCTCGCATGCACCTTGCACCTTAGACTCACGACGTATGAAGGCATCGTGAGTACCGGATGTGGTGATGAAAAGAGCCATCAGGAGATTTCATGACAGCGGGCAGCAGCAGCGGAGGCCAAGGCGCTAAACTGCTTCGGAGCTCCGGCAGCTGCTGCCTCCCCTGTCCCCACCCGCGGGGAAAGGGCTGCTCTCCACCCACCTGCCGGTCATGACGGCTCCAGTGCTGTCCGTCTGTCTGGTGCTCTATCGCTGCATGGGCTGCCTCAGAAATGCACCCAAGATGTGTACCAATTGCATGTCCCTCTCAAGCTACACAAGGCTGCCCGCCGTCTCTTGGGCTAGGCTGGGCAGACGTGGCAACTTGCGTCACGACCCCCATCTGCATTCCATCTCATCATCATTATCATCGCCTGTGGCCTGTGGCTTGCTCGGCATTATTAATCCACCTGGTGACTGATATTCCTCTCCGCATCATCGCGTACTGCCTCTGGTGTCGCCGCTCGAGTGCGTCGTCTGCCCAGTTGATACCTTCCTCTCCCGCGAGTGTACACACGTCCAAAAGCACACAAGCGTCAGCGACAACACCATGGCAGCCCTTGTCGTATGCTCCGCCATAGGCTGCGCCCATCTAGTCGTGCAGCAGCGCAGCAAACTCGTCTTCAAGTACCAAAACAGTCATGTCGGCCATCGAGAGGCCAGGGTCTTAACCTTGGCGCCGGGCTCCATGATCGACCACCTCAAGGGCGACATCCAGACCATCTCCATCGATGACCCCCACCACACACCTTACGAAGCTGTCTCCTACGTCCGGGGCCCCAGCTCCATCGGATCCGACTTCATCAAGCTGGGCTCCAGCGGCAGGCGGCTCTGGCTGCCTCCGAACCTCGCCCAAGCCCTCCGCTACATGCGCAAAAAGGACACGGCCCGCACCATCTGGATCGACTTCATCTCCATTCGCCAGGATGACCCCAAAGAGAAAGCCGCCCAGGTAACCCTGATGGCCGACATTTACAAGGCCGCCGAGCGCGTCGTCGTCTGGCTGGGCCACGAAGCCAACGACAGCGACATGGCCATGACCCTCCTTGAGGACCTGGCCTGGATGGTCGAGTTCGACTTTGAGAACACGAGAATGCGCCCCAGCCCTGACGGCGTCAGCGAGCCCGACTGGGCCGACCCCACCGAGTACCTCCCGTACGATCAGGACGAGTTATGGGCCATCTACCAGCTTGTCCATCGTCCATGGTTTGGCCGCGCCTGGACCCGGCAAGAAATCGCCGTCGCAAACCCCCATACGACTGTGGTCCTCTGCGGCAACAGGACGATGAGCTGGCAAATGCTACGCACCGCACTCGCCTGCATCGCCAACAAGCCACGCCACTTTCTCGACATGAATGAGCAGGGCTCGCCCGAGCTTCGGTTCGCACGCCGCTACGAGATGGTTCTGCAACTCTGCCAGACGGAGAAGGACTGCAGCCTGCCCGATCTTCTCGACCAAGGCCGCAAGTTCAGCTGCTCCGACCCGCGGGATCGGGTCTATGCCGTCATGAACCTTGCTGCCGACGTCGACGGCGCCATGGGACTGGTCCCCAACTACGAGCTCACCACCAGTCAGGTCTATCAAGACACCGTTCTTCGCTACATCAAGCAATCAAGAAACACCAATATCCTGGCATCATGCGAGAGTCTGTCAGCACGCAGAACGATGCCCTCATGGGTGCCCGACTGGAGCCAGAAGAGATTAGCCAACACCATGCCCATGCACCTGGCGAGCAGCATGTCAAAGGCTCACGCAGACCCAATCGACCCTGGGCTCCTGCGAGCTAGTGGTGTGCAATGCGCCACGGTCAAGGAAGTTACGGAGCTATTTGGGGACTTCGTACCGGTTCTCAAAGTCATCTCGGTTATTCGCCGATGCGCACCGGCCGATGTCCTCACCGCCGCATACATGGGGTGTGACGGTGGTCTCTTGGAGGCATACTGCGCGACTCTGGCTTGGGGTCTCTTCGACCGCCTCTACAACCCGCCCATGGAGGGGTACATAGACCACGACGTCAGCATGGAGTCGTTGAAATTAGTTCTTGAGCAGCAAGACGACCCGAAGCGGACAAGTTCTTCCTACGATCAATCGACACTGGTCTACGTCACTCAACTGATAGCCACCTGCAAAGGCAGGGCCTTCTTCACCACCGAAGAAGGATATATTGGCCTCGGACCCAAGTACACCAAGCCCGGGGATAAGGTCTTTGTGCTGCTGGGCTGCGACGTGCCCCTGGTTCTCCGGGCCTGCCGCCAGGGAGGTAGCAGCGCTAATCTGCAAGGCAACGCCAAGTTTGAAGTCATCGGTGACAGCTACCTCCACGGAATGATGAGTGGCGAGGCACTCCTCGGCCCTCTGCCCCAGGGCTGCAGACTGGTTATGGACAGTGAAGATCCTGACGAACCCACGCGGCCAACATACGTCACAGGCTCAGGGGAAGACGCATGCAAGACGACAGAAGACCCGAGGTTGTCCAGGATTAGGGAACAAGTAACGGCGGTGGGAACAGTGGAGGAGCTGCTTACACCGGAGAACCTCAGGGCGGCGGGGGTTGACATCGTTGATTTGGATCTGGTTTGAGCGTGTTGGCTTATGAGTGACGACCGATATGACCTTTCCTTTGTCTGCGCTCTATCAATACCCTTGCCACCCTCTTTGGCATATACGACGCTACGTAGTTCTCTGATAGTCTAATGAGATCATGTGTGTGTTTTTAAAGTTTGAAGGGGAGTGTCATTGTCATCTGAAGCGGTTTACCCCCACATGTCTCTACAATTCGCTGATTGTACGCTCGGTCTCCCTGGGTGGGCAAGCCCCGAATACTCGAGAGCTCACATGAAGATCCCGGACTGCTTTAGCCGTCTTGAAGCCAGATGTCAGGAAGATCAAGTCAATTTCATCACGGCACATTGAATAGATGGCTGACTGGATCAACATGACTTGCGAATTGTGTGGCTCCCTAGACTCAGACGCAGAAGCGCGACAGATTCTCATTCTTCGCCCATGAACGGCGTTTCCCAACAGCCACACCTTTTTCAGCCCACGGCCTAGAATCCTCGTTTGACCGAGCTCCAAATCAAGCCTCATGATAACGTCTCTTTATTGTAGCGCCCTACAGCCGATGCTACAGGGGTGCTCAAAGCGTCGGCGCCAAAGCCACCGCAGCGCAAGCAGCCTGGCATGACCCAAAAGCAGTGTTGCAGGCAACTATGGTAGCGGGAGCGGTGGCACCCAAGGTGGGGCCCCAGGTTGCGCCGCCGGCGGCGTAGCAGGCCATGACGACGCCGGAGCAGCCGGCCTGGCAGACGCCGTAGGCAACGGGCCCCGCGTGGGCTGGGGCCGCGGCGATGGCAGTGACGAGGGTGATGATCGTGATGGGTCGCATTCTGGGAGAGGAGAAGAGCGTTTAGGTTGACTTGTCGTGTACCTGCTTTGACGAGATGGGCGCAAGTTGACGACTGTTTGTCGCCGTACTGGTGATGATGCTTGCCTGGGCTGATGTCAGGCTGGGTTT
Source organism: Verticillium tricorpus MUCL 9792 (assembly GCA_000732205.1). NCBI lineage: Eukaryota > Fungi > Ascomycota > Sordariomycetes > Glomerellales > Plectosphaerellaceae > Verticillium > Verticillium tricorpus. The sequence continues at coordinate 396,423 of JPET01000002.1, read as the reverse complement.
GGATACGATGCGGCCGGAGTTGAAGAGCACATCGAGCGCCCAACGGCCCGGTATTAGTAGCAGGCGGGGTTTGCGGACGTCAGTCATCACGGGAGGGAACCAAGGCCGTTGATTCGAGGCCGAGTTGATGCGACCCTGCGGTCACTGGACGGCCTCCCGCATGGCCCTGAGAGGTAGCCTTCCGGCATGCCTGAGAGAAGATGACCACGCTATGCCAATCCGTGAAAATGCCGCCTGACAACGACAAAGGAAAACGGTCGGGTCAAGCCTCCAGGGATTTGGGGCATTCCTTAATGCAGCTCCATGGTTGCAGGCTCCAGGAAAGGATTGGTAGAGGTTTCAGAGCATGGCCGCAAGGCTGTGTGTGGCCTTCAAATCCAATCAGGACATTAGGATAAGCAGTCTGCCTCGTTGGTCGTCGTGGCCCATGTAACATGCCAACACTTATGTTCCAGTAAAGCTTGACAGCACTCGTGACATCAAGAGCCGGCCTGGAAAGGGGTCTGCAATAATGCATGGCCCTTGTGAGGATCACAATCCCTGCGTTTCAACCTCGTGAGAAGGCCAATCATCCGACGGATTGACCTCATCACAAGCAGTGGCTCGGCCAACAGCCAACCCCGAATCACTTTTTCGGACGAATCCTCGAGCAGAGTTGAGCGAGGGTATCGATTCGCATTGAAGAGCAAGTAGAAAAAGTCCCCAAAACCTGAACGCCGTGCCATGCAAAAGGTGGGAGTGGGCCTAGAAGGCGATCCGTCGTGAGCGGCCGGTGTACTTGGACGTCGACTTGACGACCTTGCCCTTGCGCTCCATCTGCTCCTTCTTGTGGACGATCCACGCCTTGCTGCCCTTCTTGATCTCCCCCTTGCCGGCCTTCTCCACTTTCCTCCTCGCGTCCTGGACGTCGACGTTGTCCATGCCGTCGACGACGCCGGTGATGTCGCCCGCCGAGCCACCCGCGCCCGCGCCGCCGACCGTGAGAACCAGGTAGAGCTTGACGTTCTTCGTGTCGGGGTCGTCCTCCAGGATACCGGCGCCGAAGCCAGCCTTGACGGCGGCCTGCGTGATCATGTTCCTCTGCGTGTCGTTCTTGGGGTAGAACTGGCACACCGCCTTGCCACCCCTCCGGAGCGAGGCGTACAGTCCGTTGAAGAAGCGCGTGAGCCTGCCGACGGGAGACGTGTCGCTGCTCTCGGCGTTGCAGAGCCACTGGATCGCTGAGATGCTGATGGCGGCGTCGAAGGAGCCGGCGCGGAAGGGCACGCCCTGGCCAATGTCGGCCAGCATCAGGTCGCCCTCCACATCGCGCTGCAGGGCAATGTCGAGCATGGACGGCGACACGTCCATGCCGATCCAGGTGTGCGGGCCGCCGTGTTCTGGGGGTTCAGCGGTGAGGATCTCGCCAGAGAGCCCACTGCCGCAGCCGACGTCGAGGATGAAGGAGGGGGACTGGAGGTCGAGCAGCTCAAGGGCACGGCGCGTCATGGAGGCCTGAATGTTCTGGATACGGGAGGAGGTGGTGTATTTGCGGGCTTCGGAGTCATTGTAGTGGATGTCGGCCGCGCTGGGTTTGGCGTTAGCTGAGGCCCTGGGAGTTTGTGATGTTGGCGGGGTTGTTGGTGAACTCACAGGGTATCTTCGGGGCGCGACATGATGGCGGTGGCGGAGATTTAATGCAGAAGTTTTGAAGAAACCAAATAAACAGGGTCTGTGCCTCGGCGTCGAGCTCGCTATCGGGCTTCAATTGTCGTGATGTCGTCGTCGGTCAGTGTCGTAGTCTTGTTTGGACCCCCATTCCAGAGATTTGAAGATTTTCGGTGCGGATAGCAATCGATAAAGATTTGGCGGGGTGTTGGTATTGGCAGCCCAAGGAGCCTGTGCAGCTCCTCCTACAGGGGAGAATGCTGCCCCTCACCTCAGCCAATGGTAGGCTGCCTTAGCTAAGCATCCAGGGGACATCCACCCGCCAAAGGACACGCTCGAAATTTCGCCGCGACCAGGAGACATCATCCTCCCTTCCCCTGAATTGACAGCTTTGACAGTTTGTCTCTTCTACACACTCGGCAAGTTGGCCATGACACCTGCTTGATCTCGAAACCATGTGGATTCTTCCTATTCTCGGGGTCATTGGCTCCATCGTGGGCTTTTGCTTCCTGACCTTGGCAATCGGTATGTCCCACTTGGACGCGCCAGCGCGTCGCCCTGGTCAACAGCCCAATACTGACCCAACATGATGCAGCTTCGGGCCTCTACTACCTTTCGGAGCTGGTTGAGGAGCACACCGTCCTGGCGAAGCGTCTTCTGACGCAGCTGATCTACGTTATTGTTGTCCTTCAGCTTCTGTTGTGGATGGTAGACGGGCTCTCCTTCAAGTTGACACTTCTCTCCATCTTCTCCCACATTGTCTACCTGGGCAATATGCGGCGGTTCCCCTACGTTCAGCTTACCGATCCGCTGTTCCTCACCTCTTCTGGTACGTTTCGCCTCCTCTGGACATGTGGCAACCGGTGAATGCTGACTCTCAATAGCCCTTGTCCTCATCAACCATTACTTTTGGTTTCGTCACTTCTCGGACACCCAAGCGCGATCGTACTCGAACATGCGCTCCATCTACGACCAGCCCGATACCCCCTCGTTCACCCAAATCGCCTCCTACTTTGGCATCTGTGTGTGGCTGGTGCCGTTCTCGCTGTTCGTCAGCCTGTCGGCCAGCGACAACGTCCTCCCCACCATGGGCAGCGAGACCCCCTATCAGCAGGGTGACGGCAAGAACAAGAGGCAGGGTATGATTAAGGCTCTGGTTGACTCTGTGACTGGCGGGATCGGGAAAGTCTTCCAGTCCGTTGGTCTGCAGCAACGGTCCGGTAATGCATGGAACGATTGAATCAGTGAATTGTGACGAGACAGACGAATACATGTAAGTTGCCTACGCCGAATTCGATAACTTGGCATGAGACTAATTCGGGCATTAGATGTGAGGCTTAATCAAATATGACTACATGACGCCCCGCTGCTGCGTGCCACGTCCTCCACCCGCTGTTTGACACTGCTTGGGATTGTATATCAGGTTGGTACATATCCTCTCTTTTCTCCCACCCTTCAATGATGAGACCTTCACGCTAGATTGTATTTGACAAGCTATGCTTGTATGATCCCTTTTTTACGTACCACTGACGAATCCTACTACCTTACGTTTCTTGCCACAAACTTTGGTGAGACAAGAAAGCTGACGATTTTATTCAGGTTGAAGTCCATGAAGCCAGATCCCACCCGGGCCCTGTTCAGCCGGAAGATCGACGCAGCGCGCCTAGCCAAGGCAAAGCGCTCGCTCGGCGTTCTGACAACGACTGCTTGTGAAGCAACCTTGTCTTAGCGAGCAGAAATGCTCCCGCGAGTCAAGTCTGCTTCCTCATGGCCACGTGACGTGCCGTTCCCGGTACTCCAGCAGTGCGGCTACGCACCGAAACTACATGGCCGCTCGGGATTTGTCCTAAATTAAGGCCTGCATTCGCAAGAGCAGAGCCAAGACAAAGCTTATCTTGTCACGAATTGAGCCAGACTCAGCGTCGTGCCAAGTCACATTGCTCCAATAAAAGAAATACCCATCCATAAACGAGAATGACCAAAGCACCCACATGATACCAGCCACATTTGCACCGAGATTCGAAGAGATGCATTTGATATGTTCACGTGATTGCACAGCCACATATCCGCCGCTGCACAGCCACACTCTGCTAACCAACGTCATTGGACGAGTGCCATACTGGCTTCATCCATCCTCGGCATCTGTCATGGTGGCGACAAACTTGGCTGCCTGTCGCTGACAGCGCGCGGCCTGCGTTGTCCCCAGAATATTTCCCCCAACAGTGTTAAGCGATTGGGTAGGAGCTGCTACTACGTGGGGGCTTCGTCACCTACAACAATTCTAAGGTCGCTGAGCTGGCAGCCTGGGGTGTTGTGGCTGTGCAGTCTCTGAAGACATTCGAATGGGATCCCTCTTGTCTAACGCTGGCTTCGGCCTTCCACTTGATTCCACTTCAGCTGGATTCCGATTCAGACCTCTGATCGATAGCGAGTTGATTTCACCTGTCTGGCTGTTCAGTGCAGGCTCCCTCAATAGAACGGACCTCGGCGAGGCTTTGCTATGCCCAGACTGAGCATCCCAGGTGGCGAGTGCGTCCAGACCCACATCGAATTGTGGCTGGACCATGAACGACCCAATGCCTGTCTTAAGCTGACGTCGCCTTCTTGCGACAACCATCCACCACAGGCATCCATCCTGGCTTCGATCATGTGTGACCCAATGACATGTACGCTGCGACTCAAGCCCCCGAGGCCTCGTAACCAGCGGTCCTCGCTGGGACATGTTTATAAACATGGCCTTCGCCCAGCTTGACCTACCGGCTTTTTCGTTTCTCACTTTGCTTCCCGCACCATACCAGGAACACCTTCAACGAACCTGAACCCAACAGCTTTACACACATGGGCTCATTGTTTGTTACACCTCCAACTCCTACCGAACGTCGGACTGATCCCATGAGCAGACCTGACCGCACCATGGCGCCGTCCATTGATTCGGCTCTGGGGACGGCCGACATGGCCAATGAGCAAAGAGGGCTTCTCGAGCTCATCGACAAGCTTCAGTTTGCTCAGCTCGACAATGTCAAACTACCGCAGATTGTCGTCGTCGGCGATCAATCTGCCGGCAAGAGTTCCGTTCTCGAAGCCATCACCGGCACGCCGTTTCCCCGCGATGCAGGTGCCTGCACCCGATTCGCGACCGAGATTCGTCTGAGGAGATCCAACGAGCCATCCCTCACCGTCTCCATCATTCCAGACAAGAACCGCAACTTCCGCGAGCAGGAGCGACTGAAGCAGTTTGGCGGCATGGTCGATCACGACATGCCCTTTGATGCGCTCATGCGTTCTGCTGTCGATCTCATCGCACCCAAGAACATCCCCGGCCGATTTGCGGCCCGCGATATTCTTGTCGTCGAGAAGCGCGGCCCCGACATGCCTCTCCTCACTCTGGTCGACTTGCCGGGTCTCGTCCGCAACGCCAACAACGATCAGTCGCTCGACGACATCAAGACGATTGACACTCTGTGCGAGCGTTACATGAAGAGTTCGCGCACTATCATCCTTGCCGTTGTCGGAGGCAACACCGATTACGTTCAGGCGCCAATTCTCACAAAAGCCCGCCAATTCGACCCCAACGGATCTCGAACCATTGGTGTGCTGACGAAGCCCGACTTGTGCGAGTCCATCGGCCTCGAAGACAAGTTCATCGACCTCGTTCAAAACAGGGACAGTGCCAACTTCTTCAAGCTCGGCTGGTACGTCCTGCTGAACCCCGGCCCTCGCGACCAAGGCCAGCCTTGGCCCTCAGCTCGCGAGCGACAGGAGCGTGAGCAGGAGTTCTTCGGGCGCGGGAAGTGGCGAGCTCTCCCCGAGTCCATGTGCGGTGTTCCGGCGCTGAAGCAGAAGCTGAGTGTTCAACTGCAACGTCACATTGGACGGCACGTCAAGACTTTGAGAAAACAGATCCAGACAGCCCTTGATGGCTGCGACACGGAGCTCAAGTCGATGGGCGAGGGTAAGGATACTGTCCCTGAGATGCGCGTCGAGCTTGTCGATCTTTTCTCCTCGTCCAAGGAGCTCGTCATTCCCGCCGTCTACGGTTTCTACAAGAACCCTCCCCGCAAGAACTTCTTCCGCGCCACCGCCGACCCTCGAGGCACACCTGCTCAAAACCTTCGAGCCCGCGCCATCGAAGAGAACGAGAAGTTCTCCCACCGCATTCGCCAAAACGGCCGCAAGTTCGGCTTCGCGTCGTCGACCGACCCTCGGTCGCCCAACGCCCAGCCTCTCGGCGACAGCGGCAAGAAAGAATTTGTCGCCCATGAGGTGGAGATGCTTCTGCGCCAGATCCGTGGTTCCGAATTCCCCATGGACCCGAAGCCCCGCGCTGTCTACATGCTCTTCCAGAGCTACTCGGAAAATTGGCCCAAGCTAGCTCAAGAGCACAAGGACAATCTTGGCGTTGTCTGCAATGAATTCCTCAGCGAGGTCATTGACTTTGCTTGGCCCCAGCGCATGAGGGAGCCCCTCCGCGCGCAGTTTCTCGATCCTCAGATGAAGGTCCTCATGACCAGCGCCCAGGAGGAACTCGAGCGACTTACGCAGGACATGAATCTTGAAATTCAGCCTTATGACCCCGAGTACGAGGAGCGCCTGCGCAAGTGGCATGTCGAGACGACCAAGGATGGTGGCACATACAACGAGGCACAGGAGGTCCTCGAGAAGATGTTGATCTTCTACGAGCTTGCCGCCAAGACATTCATCCGCAACACCATCACCCAGGTCGTTGAACGTCATCTGCTTCAGGGCATGTACGGTATCTTTAACTCGGTCGCGATCATGGGCATGCAGGACGAGGGTGTCGAGGCTATCGCCGCGGAGAACAAGGAGACCCGCGATCGCAGGATGGCCTTGAAGGCGCAGAAGAACGCCATCGAGGAAGCTCGAGACATCTGCGCCAGCCTAGCCATGCGAAAAGAGTTGCGTGCCTACGCCGACGAAGACCGCGACATCGAAGAGACGTCTGATGAAGATGGCGAACCGCGACCACAGGAACGCCCGCAACAATCTCGACAGGCCACCGCAGCTTCGACGGTGTCCCAACACCAGCCTCCCCCCGCGAGGACGTCAAACGAGACGCAGCGCCCGTCGCGCAAGCCCACCGCGCCGCAAGCTGACGTTGCCACGAACGGCAACTACACGCATGCGCCCAACGAGATGTCCCAGGGCCTACCTACACCTCGTGTCGAGGCGCCTCGCTCCAACGGCACGGCCAACTGGCACGGCGAGGAGCAGCCGACGCGGACGGCGCCGCACCACGCGCCGCCCCCGCCTCCGAGGCCCGAGAAGCTGAGGCCGGAAGAACAGTACGCGGCCAGTCAGGCAGAGAACGGCTATGGCTCGTATGGCGAGACTGAGTACCCGCCCTCGGCTTCAAGAGACTCGAGGCGGGTTTCTGCGAAGAAACTGTTCGGCAGGTCGTGATGATACTTGGTCGGTGATTTGATAGATCTTTCATTTCAGTTGGCGTTGTTGAACTAGCGAGGCGCATTTCTTTAGCCGCATATTTGCTGTCGAATGTGGTTCAGGATGATGAGAATGTTGGATTTCTGGTACGGTTTCCAGGAAGGATCTAGACTAGACTCAATATACCCCACACACTAAACGTTGTTTCGACCTCACAACCATAAGTTCGCCGTGCTGTGTCTTCCCCTTCTAGATCTCTCATGCAAGCCTCGGTTGAACGGATGGCCTTGCTTGCTCTTCGGATCGGATAACATGGTCGATAGCTCTGGCCACTCGTTCCAGGTTCTTCTGGCTCAGGCCTGATATGTTGATACGTCCGTTCGCGGGCAGATATATATGGTGTTCGTTGACTAACTTCTTGCACTGATCCGGGTTAAGACGCATGTATCTGGACGGTTAGAGTGGTCTAGTCCGGCCGACGATGGCATCTGCAAACTTACGAAAACAAGCCCTGCTCTCGAGTTATGTGCGTCCAGTCGCCTGGAGTCTGCAGTGGTAACTGACATCAGCAACTGAGTTCCAGATGAGGTGAAGCTCGTTCCTTCTTACCTGAAGAACCTGTGTCAAGTGCACAAATAGCCGGGCCCGGAGGTCTCGTATCCTCCGCCGCATGGATGCCAGTTCAGATTTCCTAGACCGGGATTAGCAACGCGGCCTCTCTTGCACTGACTGCACCGTACCAGCTTTCTGTCAGGGCATCGTCGCCGAGGACAGTCTTGACCACCCGGGAGCCGAAGATGGGAGAACTAGAAAACTCCCAACGGATCAGGCATCGCAGACGGTCATAGACACTCGCGGCCGTCTTCTTATCCCTGCACGCAACGTGCAAGGCGCCGCAGCGCTCTCCGTAAATGGCGAAGTTTTTGGAGAACGACTGGCACACCAGCATCTCCAGCCCCTTCCTCGCGAAGAGGCGGACGGCAAAGGCGTCCTCGTCGATTCCCCTGCCGAGGCCCTGATACGCCACGTCCAGCAGGGCGATGTGGCCTCCCGCCTCCACGGCGTCTGCGATCTCTTCCCACTGATCGGGGGAGGGGTCCACGCCCGTGGGGTTATGGCAGCATCCCTGCAGCACGAAGACGCTTGCTGGAGGAGCGTCGCGCATAGCTTTGACGGTTGATTCGTGGTCGTACGTGCGTGTGGCGGTGTCGTAGTAGGAGTACTCCACGACTTGCAGGCCTACCAACTCCAGCTGCGGGCGGTAGTTGCCCCATGTTGGAGTCCCGACGTAGACTTGTGTTAGGGGGGAGATACAGTGGGCGATGAACAGCGCTGCAAGGTGAACGGCGCCGGTGCCGGAGATGGTCTGGACAGAGGCGAGCTGGGCATCTCGGTTAGTATTACAAGTTACACGTCTAGTGTCCTAACGGAGGACTTGAAGATGGCTATGCCACGTACCTTATCGGATGAGATGTTTCCATCGCCAAACATTACTTGGGCTGCCTTCTGGAGAAAACTTTTGTTGCCCGTTGTGATTTCGTACTAACAACCTTGATATTAGATTGCTGTCCCAACAGAGTTGCATTCACGCTTTAAGGGGGAGGTCGCACTCACATCATGACCAGCGTTGGCCGCTGCTAAATCCAACTTGGCCTGATATAAGGACTTCATGTCAGTGATGGAATGGCCATGGACTGGCGTGGCAGCTCATGTAAACACTGTTAGTCGATCACTGACCTTGGTGACACAACCAAGTTCTTGATAGAGTCCGCTTTCATTGCGGTAGATTCCCACGCCAATATCGACCTTTGCAGAGGTCTGATCGCCATCTGCACTCCTCTTCAGGACGTCCATGGGGTCCGGAAGACCAGCCTGGATCGTTTCGAACACCATCTTGCAGTTGTCTGGGCAAAGCAAGCACACGGAGGGTGGCGGAGCTATGCGATAAGGGGGCTTCGAGGCCCATCGTCGTGTTATAGGTCATCGGGCTATCTGTCTCTAATAACACGGTCTTTGTGCCGAAGCAAGACTTTCGGGGTCTTTCGTGATTGTGCTTCTTGGTCTCGGGGGGAGAGCTCGGGCTGATCCAAAATGTGGAGCTCGGGGCGGGAGACCGAGAATGTGTATCGGCGTGCTGGTCCGATAAGTCAGCCTCGGCGTGTATGCCCGAACCATGTCACGAACTGGATTCCCACACTTGCGGCAGGCCGCAGATGCGGGCCGTACCATCAATGTGACGGTTAAGTGGCGATCTCACTCAGACGATGCAAGTTGTTTGGTTGGTGATGCTCGTGACCTGGATTTGCATTGGCCTTATCTTCTGGCTGCTCCCACCTCTGACCCGGGGTGTGGCCAGGCGCGCAAGTCCCATACTCTCTACGATCCGAAACTCAAACATTCCTATAAACATGTCTTATTGCTCCAATGTCATTAATGTGAAAGCCGGTATCGGCAAGGTTTGCAAGGTAAGCATTACCTTAGATGTATCCCAAGTCTGCAGCTGGTGACTCTGCTCGTCTGACATGCATCACACCAGGGATTTGGTGTCAAACTCGTGTCTAACCCCCAGGTCGTTCATCTCGCCAAGAATGCTGGGTTTGACAACATCTTCATCGACTTGGAGCATTCAGTCTTGTCTGTCACGGATGTAGGCAACCTATGCTCTGTTGCTCTACTCGCAGGCATCACGCCTCTTGTCCGGGTCCCGTATCAGTGCGGCGATGGCTTTACTCAGCGGGTGATGGATGCTGGCGCCATGGGTGTCATCTTTCCACACATTTCGAACGCTGGTACGTCGGCACCCGATAGGAACCCTGGCAAGTCATCGCTGACAGCTCGTAGGTGAGGCCAAAGCAGCCGTATCCATCTGCAAGTACCCACCCGTCGGGCATCGATCTATGACCGGCCAGCTCCCAGTCTTTTCTATGAAGTCGACCCCCCTTCCTACCGTCATTGAGCAGAGCAACGCCAATGCGTCGTCTGTGCTGGTCATGATCGAGAACCAGGAGGCGATCGACAAGGTGGACGAGATAGCAGCTGTCCCGGGCGTTGACGTTTTGCTGGTCGGATCCAACGACCTGGCTATCGGACTGGACGCTCCGGGAGGGTTCCAGACGGATATTTTCAAGGAAGCCCTGGTGGCTGTGTCTCATGCTTGCAAGAAGCACGGGAAGATCATGGGGTTGGCCGGGATCTACGACCAACGGGACTTCCACGAGTGGGCCATTCGCTCGCTGGGCGTGAGATACCTGCTCTGCCAGCAAGATTCCGGGTTGATTGCTCAGGGTGCTGTGAAGAGCGCAGCGAATGTTCCGGATATTGACTGAGTTGTGGCTGGATAGCGTCAATTGAGTTGCCATCAGCTGTCGGCGGCGTAGATCCGGGGCAGTGAAGAAGGGGGAGCCCACAGTGACTGGACCCCCTAACCAGATCGAGTCTGGGGCCAGTTTAGTCCGATTAAGGTGTCTCAACTTGTACTTAAGGCAGGCTAGAGACATCTCTGCCTCCGCCCTCCAACCCACCGTCTTTGATATCCTCCGTGTCTGGCCCAGTCATTTCGTCGCCGAGCCATGTCTTCGACCGTGGCATCGACCCTATCACACCCCAGCCGTCCTCATGGAACAATCGGCGCACCGGGTCCATGAAGCAAATGCTTCTTCGATAAGGACGAAGCGTAAAGCACCAGCGTGAGCGGCTCTCTCGATGCACTGCAAAGCAGCAGACTGATGAACGCCATCATATAGATGCCTCCAATGCAGAGACCGCAAAGTCCGTTGCTCGGGGACATGCCCCTGCGTGAACTGTACTCGTCGCTCCGAGAGCTGTGTCTACGAGCAGGACGAAAAGAAAGTACTTGTGTCTGAGAGGTGGGTTCGGTGGTTGTCGTGTATTGTCATCATGGTGATATTGACCTGCATTAGATATCTCGACGAGTTGAAGAGGAAGGCCGGCATCGAGGAATCTAGCGACGCCGCTCGTCCGGCAAAGCGACGATGTATGTGTCTGGCCTCTACCACACAGATGGCTGCTCCAGCAAAGCTTGCTGACGTCGACCATAGTGACAGACCAGGAAGCCTCCGCGAGATCTCGCGACCAATCCGGCCATCCCGGCCCTGATGAAGATTGTTCTGTCGTCAACACCTCATCTGCAGGTGGCCTAGAGCCACCATTGAAGAACCCCCTAGTTGAGTCACCTTCGAAGTTCTTGACTGATGCCAAGGGTCGCCGACGTCAGTGATCAATCTGCTGTGAAGCTGGTCCCGGTCAACTGATCTCAAAGTCTAGGTTTCCTCGGCCCCTCGTCTACTTGGGCCTACAGCCGCCATGTCATCAGTCTCCTGAAGGATCATCTGCACCACCACGAGTCTCCCGATGTCCCTCAAAATGTCGACGGCACTGCTTTCCCGTTGCATTTGCCTCAGATCCAACTGCCCGAAAACTGCTTAGCCATCGGAACCCTGCCCCCCCTGGACTATGCCATCTACCTCACGAACACTGTCAAGTTCCACATCGCACAAACATACCACTTTTTTGACGAGACCGTCTTCATGGAGAATTTGTTCTCGCTGTACAACAATGGCGTCCGTGAGATGACGCCAGGAATGCGGCTGTGGCTCAGCCAATTCTTCATCGTCATGGCCTTTGGCAAGGCACTCCTACATCGGGGCTTCTCCAAAGCAAGCCCGTTTGGCAAAGACTACTTTCTTCGGGGGATGGAGTTTCTTCCAGGCGTTGACAATCTCTACGACAATCCAATATTGGCCATCGAAGTCTGTTGCGCGATTGGGCTCTACCTTCAATCGGTGGATCACCGCTTCAGCGCTTACATCTATGTAGGTTGACTTGATCTAGAAGTTCCCTCGTTTTTCCTCACGAACTGACCTTCCACAGCTAGGCATTGGCCTGCGAGTGGCTCTCGGCCATGGGATGCACCACGACCCAGTTGACGACCCGGAGACTCGAGTACAGAATGAGCGACAACGCAGTGCCTGGTGGACGCTATACGTTCTCGATCGGAAGTTTTCGTGTCTAATGGGGACGCCCAGCCCCATCAACGACGCTTCTACCACGACATCCCTGCCGGGAAGCCCTTACTACTCGCCGCAGAAAGTCGCAGCACTCGATGTGCATGTGAAGCTGTCCAAGCTTATTGGAAAAGTCGTCGACAGTATGTCTGCCCATTCATGTCATACTCCTGAATCTTCTGACTTTTTGGAAAGCTGTCTACGCAGTTGATGGAAGACTACCCGCATCGTTCCTTCGCATCATGCAGTCTACTCTTCGAGATCTTGCCGCCTTGGCAGAGACACTCACTTCATCGGTCGACATGAATTTTGATGAATCGAACCCAATCAACAAGATCTCTGGGACATTAAGTCTTTGCTATCATCAGGTAGAATTCTGCGTATCCTTGTCGGCATGAAAGAGAATACTGACACTCGCTGATAAGTGCATCATCCTGGCCACGCGGCCTCTGCTTGTGTTTCTCCTTCGAGAGAGGCTCGCACGGCCAACAGGCACCGATGGAGCCGAGCGAGGGCTGGCCGAACCGATCAAGGCTCTCATTAGGACCTCCTGCGACTCTGCGAACCAGTCGCTGCGTATCTTGAAGGCCCTGCAGTCCCACGATCTTTTAGGCAAGTTATCTGGCGTTTTACAAGATGGATCAGCATAGCTAACATTTTGCAGACGTGTTTCTTCCCTTTGACTTAGAGTTTGCCTTCTCAGCAGCTTTTATCTTGATGCTCACGAACGCAATTCGTCAGGTTCCGGACGCCGTCGACCCCGATTGGTTTGAGACCGTTCTCAGCATCATCCACGGGCAGAAAGAGAGCGGCCAGGTTTCTGCCGGGTTTCGGCATCAAGAAGTCGAACGGCTGCACGAGATGCTCAGCCTGACAACAGGTACTGGTGCAGAATCTGCCGCTGAGCCGAGCAGCCCGGACGAAGGCATTCATCGTTTCGAGAATGGCGGTGGTCTGTTTGAAGGGGTCTCCTCCAGCGATATGCTCACCGTTGCTGACCTCATGAACCGCTTCCCAGTCGAGCAAATGGATGCCGGGTTGTTTGAAGGTGACTGGCTATGGGAGGGTGACATGTCGAGCTGGCCAGGGGTTGCCGTCGGGGACGAGTCGGACCACACTATCCATCCTAGCTAGGTGCGAGAATTTCCAAAAAGTCTTCTATTCCAGTCGCAATATTTGTAGGATTGATGCCAGGGTTAAACGAGATTTCTAAACACTCCTGTTCTCTTTCTTCAGCTTTGCCAGCCACTTGCGCCACGAATTTTCGGTCCACTCCTGCTCTCCGGCTGTCTCTGTCTCGTGGAACTCCCTCCGCCCGGTAGTGAGGTCTACCTCACTCGGCTTGACCATCTTGGTTCCCTTCCAGATCTTCCACAACAAGACATTGAAGATGAAGATAACAATGCCAAGGTATTTCAAAACAAACGTATCTGGCTTGAAGTGCGGGATGAAGGCATCGAAGCCGCTGAAGAAGATGACCATCATCGACATGAAGAGCGCATAGTAAGCACCCCAAGGCTGGCCGACTGACACGTAGGGGAGCACCTCGGTGGAGATGCTCTGGGCCTTGAGGGCTCGCCGGAAGGAGATGTACGAAACGAGGATCGCCATCCAGTTGAGAACAGCGAAGATTGTGACCAAGCTCACAAAGTACTGGAAGACCTGGCTAGCGGACTTGCTAGCGTTCATGAACCCGAGCAGGACGGGGAGCGAGGCGACGGCTGTTGCCCACACTGGGTTGCCGTTGTCGAGGGTCTTCGCGAAGATGTGCGGCGCTTGGCCATCGCGAGCAAGGCCGTACAGCGTCCTTGATGAGCAATAGATGTCTGCATCGAGAAAGGTCAGTGGGGAACCAGATGGTGTTTTGGTCATCTTGTTCGAGGGACATACCAGTACAGGCGGCACTGATGGTGAAGACGAGGAGGGAGGCGTTGACGAAATCGGGAAACACGGCGATGCCCGCGAGGCGAACAGCCACGACGAAAGGCGAGGCGTCTGGACAACTAATGTAAGTCAAAGAGATTTTCAACGAAAATTTAATGACTCACCAGCACTTGTGGACTTCTTGGTCGCGCCGAGCAGCATCTCATTGTCGCTCGGAACGGACATTCCCAGGACCAAGATGCCAAGAATGTAGAAGACGGCAATACGCCAGAAGGTCTGCTTGACGGCCCTGGGAATGTTCTTCCGCGGGTTCGGCGTCTCTCCAAAGGTCATGCCAACAACTTCGGTGCCGACATAAGCAAAGCAAGCCTGGCAGATGCAGGCCCAGACGCCGAGGAAGCGACCGAGGGAGCCTTCGACCAGGTATTCCTTGAAGGCCCCGGGGTTGTTCCAGTACCGGAAGCCGCTCCGGTCGTGGTTTGGGCCGCCGCCCAGCGAGATGACCAAGCAGGCCATGATCATGGTGATCATGATGACGATCTTGGTGCAACCTAGCCAGAACTCGGTCTCGCCGATTTTGGAAACGTGGAGAAACTGCGACGACATGAGCAACGCATCGACCATCAAGTCGTTTAGTGACATACATTGACGCATATTATCGGAATGCCGAAGACGGCAATCCAGATTCCGACATTCAGATCTGGCCGCCAGTAGCGGATCACGAGGCCGGCCGCTGTCAAGTTCGCAGGTGTGGCGATCATGTACTTGAGGAGATAGTTCCAGCCAGTTGCGAAGCTAGGACCTGTTAGCGGAGAGTTCGTAGTAGGAGACAAAGGCAAGATCAAGTGATGGAGCGAGGAATACGTACCCAAAAGCAGGGTCGATCAGACGAGTAGCATAACCTCCAAAACCCTTGTTCATGGGGAGAAAAGCTGCCATCTCCCCAAGACTGGTCATGACGAAGAAGGCAACCACACCAACCATGAGGTAGGCAACGAGCAGACTCCCCGGGCCGCCCTTAGAAAGCGCGGCTCCCGAGCCGATGACGAGGCCGGTTCCGATGGCGCAGGCGATGGAAAACATGAAGACCTGTCGAGGCTTGAATTCGCGCTTCAGCTGATTCGCTTCCATCGTCTCTCCGTTTTGGTTCGACATGGTCAACTCAAGATCTTGCTGATCCGACTTTTCCATGTCGGTGAGGGTAGCCATGGCTGGAGGATGGTTGACTGTGAGGCGCGTGAGACCAAGTTGGAGGGTTTGAATGTGCCTCTGGTGTTCCAAGGAAGGGAACCGCTGAGGAGCTCTTCAGCCTTAGCCTTTGCGAAGCAGCTCCTTTAAATGTCGACGCTTCGAGGAAAACCCCGGATTTCCCTATCTCAGACCCCGTAATCTTGCCAATTCCTGGGGTAATGCCGCCCCAGACTCATGATAGTCCTATCACCTGATATCGGGGGTCGACGCCGAACCGGCGCCATATCCATGTGGCTACCTAGTGGTCAACCCCACAGTCTCCATCGTCCAGTCGGGAGACACGATAGCTGGAGAGCGTACTGCGCTGGTGGCGCCGACCGTTTCTCGTGGACCGAAGCTAGGGGCCCGTATCTGGAATGACTCGAAGTTTCGACAACTCGGGCCAGGGAAGCGATGAAATGGAACAAATGGCCTAAGATCTTCAGCTCCCAGCTTCGGTCATGTTGGCCGAGTCGCCAGGTGCGTTAGCTGCCAGGATGAAGCTCGGGCACATCCACCGAGCCACGCGAGAGCTCCACTACTCAGCTCCTCGTGGCCTCACTGAAAGCCCTCGGTACTTGTGTTGCTGCCAGGCGGCTGCGGGCACGGCTTGATAAGGTCCTAGTCATTGCGCTGTTGCTCTCGCCGAGGGGTGCGATACGACGTTTGATCCCTTAACAGGAGCTAAGCCCACACCTTATTGTGACGTTGACTCATTATCACTCGTTTGCGATTCACTTTACGGCAAACAATCTCAGGCCCGTCTGTCAGTCATGCGACGAGAAGCACCAAACATCACCGAGTCACAGCAAGTTTGAAGAGAAATCTTAGACCATAGATTATCATTGAATCCTGCCTCGTGGGCATCCTGCGCCTAGCTCCGGTAAATGCATCAAAATCGCTAACCCTCCCATTCCTTAGACCTTAATCTTCAGCACGGCCTTGCCAAAGTTCTTGCCCTGGAAGATGCCGACCATGCCCTCGGGGGCGTTCTCAATACCCTCGGTGATGTCGACCTTGGCGTGGACCTTGCCCTCGGCGAGGAGGGGCTGGACCTTCTCGTTGAAGGCCTGGTAGCGCTCGGGGGAGAGGTTGACGATGAAGCCCTGCATGAGGAGGTTCTTGCCGATGATGTTGAAGAGGTTCTTGACGCCGTAACGGTCCTCGGGCTTGACGTTGTAGTCGACGATGGAGCCGCAGGCGATGATGCGGCCGTGCTTGTTGATGGCGTTGAGGGCGGCCTCGAGCTGGGCGCCGCCGACGTTGTCCCAGTAGATGTCGATGCCGTTGGGGGCCAGGCGGGTCAGGGCCTCGTTGGGCTCGTCCGTCTTGTAGTTGAAGGCGCCGTCGAAGCCGAGCTCCTTGGTGAGGAAGTCGATCTTCTCCTGGGAGCCGGCGGAGCCGACGACGCGGAGGCCCTCGGCCTTGGCGAGCTGGCCGACCAGCTGGCCGACGGCGCCGGCGGCGGAGGAGACGAAGATGGTCTCGCCGGACTTGGGCTTGCCGATGTCGTAGAGACCCTCGTAGGCGGTGGCGCCGGGCATGCCGAGGACGCCGATGAAGTAGTGGGCGGGGAAGTTGTGCGGGTTGTGGATCTTGCGGAGACCCATGGGCTTGAAGGCCGGGCCGGGGATGACGGCGTACTGGGCGTTCTGGCCGTAGAAGGAGGCGACCTCGTCACCGACGGCGTACTCGGACGTGTCGGAGCGGAGGACCTTGGCGACGAAGGCGCTCACGATGGGCTGGTCAAGGTCGAAGGGGGGCGAGTACGACTTGATCTTGGGGTCGCGCATGCGGCCACGCATGTAGGGGTCGAACGAGGAGTAGAGGACCTCGACGAGGATGCCGCCGTGGAGGGGAGCGGCCTCGAGGTCGAGGGGCCTGTCCTCGACGACGAGGTCCTGGCCAGGCACGGGAAGGCCCTCGGGGACCTTCTTGTAGATGAAGGACTTGTTGGAGGTGGGCGCCATGGTGGTGATGTGTGTTCTTTGGTGGTGAGGGGTGGGTATGTGCTGGAAATTGCGGGGTATCGAGATCGAAGGATCAATTGAGTGCTGACGTGGTTGCAAGGATGGAATGGTGATGATGATGATGTTGATGAACGAGGACCCTGAAGAGCAGGCCACCTCGAGGCTTTATATCGAACGAGTCCATCGTCCTTACAAATGAAGGGTCCAACTCCGAGGCATGAAGAGGGCCGCCCCAGGTATCACGTCATTGACGCGCAAAGTTCGAAGGATCGGAGGGTTTCCTGGCGGCTTCCGGGCGACGAGCGAGTAAGGACAACTGCATCAGGGTGGAATGGTGGATGGCTCTGCCTGATTGACGAGTCGGCATTCGGTGGGTTCGGCGGGGGCGAGACGAAAGAAGACATGACGCCGTTCTCGATCATGCACTAATCGAGCTTGGTGCGCCAACAGCTTGTTGGGGGACCTCGGCTTGCTGACTGAGCAGAGGTGTCGGCCTCGGCTTGGGGGGCAGGCCATGCACGTATCGAGCTTTGCGCCCCGTTAGGCGATGGATGATAAATCCGATGTCCTCTTTTTGGCGTCTCTGCCACCACTACGTTCTGCCCAACGGATGAACATTCCCCGACCCCTCAGCCCTGTTCAGCCTGTATCGCCGAAAGTCTTGCATTTATTCTGCTATTTTGGGTATCTCGAGCGCGGTTGATGCGGCAGGACGGCCTGACATCACCCCGACCCTACCCCACCTGCGAGGCCGAGACCGACATCAGCATGGTGACCGACGCCAACGAAACACCAGTTCTCTGCGGTCCGTCCCCCGGGCCAGGCACCCGCCCCATCCCGGCAGTTGTCCTCTCAGGTTGAACCTGTCCTCACCATCATGCGCGCCTCGGCCACCAGCCTCCCAGACTGCCGGGCATCGTCGATCCCACCGGCCCCTGGACCACTCCTGATGAGCTCCGCCGGCCCATCCCCCGATGGAGGCTTCACCCAGATCTCCTCGTACCCACTCGCCGCGAATCCGAGCTTCTCGAAGCTTCGCTGCCCCTCCTTCGTCGCCGTCAACGCTGGGTGCCCCGGGTCTGTCAGCGTGCGTGCCCTGTCAACGTTATCGATGGGGAGGGGGGCCAGAAACTCACCTGACACGCCCTCCACGACGTATCCCTCCCCCTGCGCAGCCTTCACCACCTCGCCCACGGCGAACTGCGCGAAGCCCTTGACGGCGCTCCCCTGCACCTCCTCCACGAACCGCTCCACGTGGAACACGTGCACGCCGACGGGTGCGCCCTTGGCCCGCGAGAAGTCCCGCGCCGGGTCCACGCCCGTCTCCCGAAGCGTGCCGGCCCCGAGCGCCTGCCAAGCCGGCAGGGCCAGCGGCAGGGCCACGACGACGCCGACGAGGGTGTCGCCGGCGTGGAAGCTGATGGACAGTTCCGGGGCCGCGGCGACCCAGGCCTCGAGGCGGTCAAACGGGAGGGGCGCCGGGTAGATGGACTGGTCGGCGGTGTAGACGGAGTGGAGGATCTCGGGGGAGAGGGGGGTGCGGGTGATGTACGTGGTCCACTCCATGGTTTGATGTGACGAGATGTGATGTGATGTGATGCGATGAGACTTGATGCGATGTGATGGTGATTTGACTTTTTGGAGATGGATGCAGCGACAGTTCCCAGCCCGTCTTCTCATCATGTTAAGAGCAGCGCCATCCAAGGTAAAGTGGAGAGATTTCGTGTGGCGTGGACATTACGTCAGGGTCAGACATGGTGGAACAGTCGCCAGAAGACGGGATTCCCACACTGATCACCAGCCCCTATCTTGGGACGCCTCAGCCCAACTGTGTGGCGGGAGGTTGCCAGATCGACATGGCTTCGAAGACATTGGTATCTCGAAGGTCAGTGCAATCGCAGTTCGGAGGCAGCTGCTCAATGCCTACCCTGGAGGGGCGATGAGCGATCCTGCCTTCCCAATGCGAGAACAGAAACTGCGTTGAAGTTGAAACCTGGGTGCCTGGTGATTGCCATCTATGGTGCTACCAGTACCTAAGGTACCTTACCTACACATGGAAAGACAACCTCTGCCCGATTACATGGTAGCAGCACCTGCATCGCGACTTCCACCACCTCGCCTTGCTTCCATTCACCACAGCTCCCGGCCCCAACGGCCACTGCCTGTGACTGCAAGTGACCGTCTGTCCAATGCCTACCTAGGTACCTTACCTTAGGTACCTTATGGAGGGATCCTCGAGACCTCCAGGACTACAGTCGAGCCTTGATTCTACCCCGAACATCACATCATCACAACAATTTTCCCGTTCTCCCCGAACCGCGCTGTTTATCCAAACATTTTCCATAGTACACCCCCCTAGCATCAGTTCATGAACACTAGAATCATGGCTTCCAGCAATCACACCCTGCCGATCTACACCATCGATCTGGCAATCCCCCCAACACAGCGCTACGTCCAGTTGGCCAAGGACTTCGCCGAACCCCTTCAAGAGACAGCCCCCCTTTTGGACGAGCTCATCGTCAACCTGTGCAAAAAGAAGCGCATCGCCTCAACATTGAGTTTCTTCTCGCGTGTGCTCCTACGACGTGCCTACCACAAGAACATAACCAAGGAAATGAGATCCATCGCCAAGGCGGCAGGCGTCAAGCTGCGCGTCGTCTTGGCCCTCAACAGCTTTCTCGACTGCCTTCTCGGCTGCACATCTGGAGCTGCGAGGGTGCTCAAGACGGATGAGACGGGACGGCCAGAGTCAAACCACATGATGCATTTCCGGACCCTGGATTGGGGAATGGACCAGTTGCGCAAGCTGCTCGTCGTGCTGCACTACGTCAACTCGAACTCAGCGCAACCCAACTCGGTCATTGCGCGGTCCATCACGTACGCTAGATTCGTGGGTGTCCTGACAGGCGTCAAGTGCTTTCTCCCCGTTCCGTTTCTCCCTGTGCCAGGGCTGATCTGATCCGTAGGCGTGGCCTCTCCATCTCCATCAACTACCGGCCGAATAGCGACTGTAGCACCTCGGCCAACACGAGGCACAGATTTCATGTCTTGACCGGAAGAAAAGAGTCCATCCCTTCCCGACTACGGCGTCTGCTGCTCGCGAATCATGGTGATCTCGACATACCTCAACAATCACATTCCGTAACCTTCAACTCTCCTCTCATCGATTTAGCGGCAGGGCTGGCTCAGGAACCCAGCTCCCCTTGTTACTTGGTTCTGTGCACTCCAAAGCAGGTCGTTTCCATCGAAAAGGACCTTGATGGCGGGCGTATCAAATGGTCCGACAGCTTCCTAGTCCAAACGAACCATGACAACCGCAACCACCTACATTGCTGCGGCCCTGATCTCCCCAAACTCACAAAAGGCGTTTCGTTCCAACCTTGGCATTCCCCACCAGCACAGTATACCCACAGAGAAAATCCATCTCAAAACGACAGATCAGCCGAGTCTCCTTCCCGTGATGACCCATGGATGGAGGGCTCTCGGGACCGCGAGGATATGGTGCGCAAGGCTTGGCAACGACATGTCGAGCGCCATCTTCACAGCAAGCCTAGAGAGGACCACGGGTTTTGCGTCAAAGCAATCTCTCCATGGCATACACCTGCCCCGGAGGCACTCATCGACGGGATGGATCAAGATACACTGCGGACCGTGTTGACTACTCCGCCTGTGGCGACCCGGCTGACACACTTCGCCACCGTGATAGATCCACGAACGGGGACCATTCAATGGATATGCACGGATGAGCTAGAGTTCGACCAAGATTGATTTATCATTCCCATAGATTCGAAGTGAGGTTCAAAATTACGGTTCTGCTGATGCGTCTGGGCGATCATAGATCGTTGGGGCCTAGCATTGACTTTCGAAAGCGCGTGGTGGACTATTGTAGTCCTACTACAACTGGAATAGCGGTCAGGTTTATAAATTCATTTTCAACAGACGACGACCACGAGTCTTCTATCAGAATCTACAGCGAGACTAGTCACCGAGGATATGTGCCTGATTCTGCGGATTTTACCGCTCAGATGGTGATGAGACTGACTTTGGCCAGTATACTTTCAACGAACCGAACACCAACCACAATACCGTCCTCATCCAGGAACTTGTCCTCGCTACCGAATATCTCGCTATCTGGGTCTAGACACGTCAGACAAGCTATAACCACATCGGTGTAAACGTCTCCCAATCGAGGGGGCAGCTCGGCCCTCGCCAGCGCCACCAGATGTTCCTTGACTCGCCAATCAACTTGTGCACCAGCCCGTTGGAAGTCGGCATCACAGAGGGCAAGTCTCAGGGGAAGCCCCGGCACCGGCGCTGCCGTGTCCCCGCGGCTGTCTTCCGGATACCACACGAAGGACCGCCACAGGCCGAGCTCGAGAAGACAGACGCCCAGGCTGTAGATGTCGTGCTGCATCACGTACCGCTCCCGCACGAGGTTGCCTTGCCGCTCTGGGTGGCGATACAGGTTGCGATGCCACGCCGCGTCGCCGAGAAGGTTCGTCTGGAAGTGCGCGCTGCGGAACTGGTTGAAGCCGAGGAGGTAGCTGACGCCGAGTGGAGAGGCGCCGTCGGCGAAGACGAGCACGTTGTCCGGGCGGATGTTCTTGTGCACAAAGTCGCAGGCGTGAACGTAGCTCACCGAGTGGACAAGCTGCTTCGCCGTGCGCACAATGGCGGTCGCGCTGACGGGCTCGTGACGAAGGAGGAGCTGGCGAAGGGTGGTCGGGGGTTGGCTACCCGGTGGGGCGCGGTAGACGACCTCGATGTACTTGAGACCCTTCGTGGCGGGGTCTTGGTGCTTGACGAGACCGTAGCAGCGGAGAAGGCCAAAGGTCTGCGGGTCGACTTGCTGTAGGCGGCGCGCGAGGTTCTCGATGTCGGCTTTAACTTGGGATATGGTGCCCGGGGGAGGGTTGACGGATTCGGCTATGAGAAGGCTTGTTGAGCCAGCTCTGACGATGGCTCGCGCGGAGGAGAAGGGAATGGGAGTTTCTTTTGCGCCACGGAGTCCCGTGGCGTCGAGGTTCAGACTTGCTTTGGGCCTTGGCCCTCCTCCATTTGGAGTTGGGTTGATGGCTTGCCGGAGAGCCAACATGCTGTCGAGCGGGCTTTGGGCCGAGCCTGAGGTTCCCGGTTGTATTTGTATCTCTGATTCTTCAAGGGCTGTATCCAACGCGTTGTTGCTCATGAGAATGATGAGATACCATGTTGGGTCAAAACGATTGCGCCATGCCTCCATCTCGGCAACCAGCTCGTCCAGGCCTTTCTTGGCGAGAGAGAAGCGCCATCTCCTCCACATGTCCGACGTCTTTTGCCTGAAAGCAGAGCCATCGGATGTTGATGATGTCGAGATGTCGAGTCGGGCAACTGCTTGCAGCAGCTTTCCGTTGAGGATCTCGAGAAGGTCCAGATGGCTCCTTGCGAGCTCTTCGTCCAGCTGATGGGATATCTTCTTGAGGAAATTCAGCTGGATCTCAAGCTTTGTCCAGAGCGCCTCGACCAGCACCAGTCTTTCATTGATGGCTTCATCCGCACCGCGATATGCTTGGTATGTGGTGATAACTTTGTTCGCCAGCCTGCGTTCTGTCAGCAGCCTAATTTGGTCATCAAAGAGGCTAACGCGGCACGGCCCGCAGCGCTGGCTTGTAGACGAAATACACTCACTTTATGCAGCCATCAATGACGCCGGCGACGGCTAGTAGGAGCTCGGCAACCATGACAGGTCGCGTTGGGGTGTGGGCAATTCGGCATCGCTGTCCGACGGCCTCTGTGAGTTTTAGACTCACAGCAACGCATCTCAGTCTCCTTGTCGGAGTCACATCCAGGAAGCCCTGGAGTGGCACCGATTCGCGACCCCTGCATTCTAGGCGGCTGTGCCGCCCTGTTCATTGGCCTCGCCAACCGAGGCGCCGTCTACTATTGAGCCGCCAAGCATCGCATTGGATCTCGAGCTGAAAATCAACGGCGGAGCAAGGCGCCACATCAGGCGTTTTCTAGCGCATGTACGGGGCTGACTGCGCGGCTCCCGCGCAGGTTCCAGTCTCGTGACGGTGAGCTGAAGGCCTGGCATGTCACGTCGCAGGCTTGCGATGACGAGAAAAAGAGATAATCACACACGAGTTGCTAGCTTGGCTAACGTACGGCGCGCTCACCACCATCCGTCTAACAGCATCACGATAGTTTGACTCCAACCCTCTTCGGCAAGGGCTTACTGGCCCGTCATGGGGAGTCTTGGAGGAGGAAACACGCCGTCGGCGCTGGTGCTCACCTCCAGGCTGCAGACCGAGTTTCTTGAGGGATGCGTCAAGCACAAGCGGAGGGTTCCCATGCTTCACCTCACACCGCGCAGCTCAAGTCCGCATACTGTTTTCGAGGAATACTGGGACGTTGAGCCGATCATCGGGCGAGGGTCTTTTGGGGTAGTCCGTTTCGAACGATTAAGGGATCCAAAATCCACCACCCGCTTCCCATCCTCGACACATCGCGTTCGAGCGGTCAAGGAGATTAGTAAAAGGATGGGCGATGGGCGCCATTGGGATTATATGAAGGAGTTGGAAGCGATTGCCAAGTTCTCGCAGCCAAGTGTGAGTGAAGACTCCAACATCGCGGCCCTCCTACCCTGTGCCCACGCAGACCGTTGATCTAGCGTCAGTATGCGCCGTATTTTGTAAGGACGCGCGGCTGGTTCGAGAGCCCAGAGTCTGTCTTCATCACCATGGAATACTTTCCGCTCGGCGACCTGCGGCGCTTCATGGACTCGCGACCCCCCTTTCCCGAAGACACGACGAGCCACATCGTTCGCCAGTTGACCCGAGGCATCAGCTACATGCACGACAGCGGCTTTGCCCACCGAGACCTGAAGCCAGCTGTGGGTGATCGTATCTTCAGAAGCCTGTGGATTCGCCTGTTGACGTGCCGCAGAATATCCTCGTTGCGTCCACATCGCCAAGATGGTCTGTCAAGATCGCCGACTTTGGCATCAGCAAGCAGTCTCTCGAGGGCGGCACCCACCTGCGCACCATGCACATCGGCACCTTTGGCTACATGGCGCCCGAAGTCCTCGGCTTCTACGCGCAGAACAATCCCGACGTGGCCTACTCGGTGACGGTAGACATGTGGGCCATTGGTGTGATCGCTCTTGAGCTCGTCTTGAAGCGTCACCCCTTCCCCAACGTCTCGGACTTGGTGAGCCACGTGCACAGCACCCGTCCTCTGCCGTATGATGGAGTGCACGGGGTGCATGTTACCGACATCTGTCGCGACTTCGTCAGCGGGCTGCTGACGCCAGATCCCTCTGCCAGGCCTCCTGCCAGCGCGGCGGTGACGCACCCCTGGTTGAGGGAGATCAAGGAGGAGATCAGTGACTCGGAAGATGAGCCGTCAGTTTTGCGTCCTTTTTTCCCCACAGATTTTGAGCTTCGTCTGACAACCGTAGACTATTCGTTGAGGACCACCCAAGGGACGAAGACGTGAAAATACGGCCTCGAGATGCTGTCACGCCCGCCTCTTTGCCATCGTTGGCGTGGTCTAATCTGCGACTCACAGAGAGCGCACCGCCAAGCGACGCAGGGACTCTGATGAGCACCCACGCAGGCCCTCAGCTCGACAGAAATGGGCTGCTGCCAAGCTTCCAGGCCCTTTCACTGGAAACGGTAGTTCCGACAGATCGTGGTGTTCCGACCAAGGAGAGGCTGACCGCTTGACGCAGACGAGATACTATGTCCTCCGGTCAGATAACGAACTAGATATTGAAACAAGTATTGCCCATGGCATCTGGACGTCGAGCCCACGCGTCAACAAAATGATAGAAAAAGGCCACACCAGGGCACAGGGGCGGGTGGTCTTCTTCTTCTCTGTCATCAAGAGGTCGGTTCTCCCAAAGTTCCCAACATCAAACCGAAAGCAAGCCATGTTTCTGACAAGAGAGTCTCAGCCAACGGTTCTGTGGCGTAGCACAGATGACGAGCCCCATGGACTGGGTCCACACAGACGAGCACTGGATGGAAGACACATGGCGTGGGTGAGTACATCTCCAACGTGTGCCGGTGGTGATCGACAGCGTGTGGCTGACATGCCGCGTGCTCAGGCGCTTCACTGTCGACTGGCTCTGTTTGACGGAGCTGCCGTTCAGCAAGGTAAAGAACGTGCCCGTCTCGCGGAGGACACCTGGCTTCCGCGCCATTGCGTGCTATGACGGGACGGAGATATCAGCCGAGTCCGCTCACCAGCTGCTCAAGGCCTTTTCAGCCGAGGAGGGGATCGGAATGGCTGAGCCGGAAGGCACAGTAACACCACTCTTGACGGCGTGAGCAGATGGAGCCCGGAGATCACGGCAGCAGTGAAGGAGAAGGTGACAACACAGCGTGTATAGTCAACCAATTATGACACTACTAAATGAATGGAGAAACCTGTAGTAAAATACTTCGTTAGGCCGTTGTATGCCGTTTCGAGGCACAACCGTGGGCAAACAAACGGTTGATGGGTTACTGCGCAGATCCGGCCCGATGGAACATGATCCGCAGATATATGTGACGGAAGAACTGACATGCAGTAGGTCGACAATTCATAAGCAAACCTGCATACACATCCATGTTAGCCGTCAGCTGACTCTTGATACGCACCAGACAAGACAAGACAAGTCTACCCGGGCCACGACCACATCACCTCCCACCAAATTGCTTTTATCTTGCCCTTAAATCGATAGATTCGGCGTGAAGAGAGTCGAAACCGTTGCCGTACCATGGTGCACTACGCCCACAAATCCCGAAGCCTTGCTCCAGCCCTGTCCAAGCCTTCACATTGGCCCCGTGACAGTTGCCAACCGCCGATATCCTCGTCAACACTAAACCCGGGCATCAGGCTCGGGATCACACACGTCTACCCCTCGCCCGAAAAATCACGGTCTCGACATCCACTGGCCAGGTTTCAGCCACCGTCGCCTATACACGATCCTCTGCCCCCCGGCCAGCACACAGCAGGGTCATTGCGCGATCGATCGGGACCTTCCTGCTGGATCAGAGACATCGCCGTCCATGACACGACCCAATTCTCAGATCCGGCATCCCTCAGCGGCCTCCTCGCGGCCGGATCCCCGCATGACACGGAATATCACTAAACATGGCTTATGGGCTTCTCGCTGCCATCACCGATTCACATCCCTGCTCGCCCTCTTCAGCCGCTGCCCCTTACCCTTCCACGGCCCCTTTATATCGGCGGTCGCTGAACTCAACATCGCCGAATGCGCCCAATCTTGCGAGGACCTGCGAGGCAGGTCCAGGGATGTGGTGTCGCGCAGCGTCAATAGCGCCGACGTCTAGATAGGCTCATTGGCCTCGTGCCATTGGGAGTGGATAGTAGATCGGCCATGTTGCATGTCTTAGCTAACTGGAGGACCTCTGCGGATCTGGATTGCCAGGCAGTGTGTAACGTGGAGGGAAAACAAAGCCCGTCCTTCCTGGAGAACGATGGGGGGGGGATGGCTGTGACAGGCCTTTCTGGGCTGTGTGCTCTTCCTCCCTCGGTGTTTTATTTTGCGGTTGTGGGCTGAAAATCTGGCTGCGCGGTCCGTGGGATCTGGTGTTCTTCTGGACGAGGCGTGTGATTGTGTGTGACACTGCATCGGGGGTCAGGGGGGGCATGTAGGCTCCCGACTGGTCAGATCCGACGCTTCATCACGATTGACGATGCCAGATGACGAGGGCTTTTGGTGAAATCGGTCCTTCGAGTGGCTTGGTTTGCGTACCCTCGTTGCGTAGCTGGCGTAGGAAAGACTGTTGGCTGAAATGTCGTGGCGGATGGCATCCTTCCACGCCCTCTTCCGCTCCGTGTGCGAATTGTATGGCTGTTCCTGGTCTATTTTCGACATGAAAGGATTGGAGGTTTGCCAGATTACCAGATTATTGGGATCTCGGCCAAAAGTACAAATAAGACGGGAAGGAGTGACGACCTTTCGCCTTGGATCCGTTCTTGGGCACAGTTCACTTCTCTGACTCGAGAGAAGCCATCGTGTCTTTTGCCTGTACTACAGCACCTTCCCCGTCTCCCGACATCTTGCTAGGATTTGGGTTCTCTTCAGGCTCCGACGTGAGGTAGCTTGGTTTCACTCTCTGCCAGAACCGTTGTTATACCACACGATGGATCTCGAGATCAGCGTTGTCGTTGGCATTCTCGTGGCGGTTGTCTCTTCTCGCTTGTTCGTCCATGAAGATTTGACACCTCTGCGTGTCTTTTCTCTGGCTTTCGCTGTTCAGTTCACCCTGTTCAAGTTCTACCGGATTTTCATCTATCCGCATTTCGTCTCTGGCTTGCGTCACTTGCCCGGACCCAAGGTGAGCGGCGTGATCCGGTACCCATATCGTTTGTCTGTGTAACTCGTTACTGACGAGTTCAACCTAGGATGGACACGTCTTCATCGGCCAAATGGCAAAGCGGCTTCTGACTCCCGGTCCCATTGACATCTTCCTGACCTGGATGCGCAGGTGGCCCGATGAGCCCCTGATCCGGTACCTCTCCGTTGGCAACTCGGAGACCATCATGATCAACAGCCCGGCAGCTCTCAAAGAGATGCAGCAGACCAAGTCGTACTCCTTCTGCAAGCCGAGCATTGCTGCTCGCATGTTCAGCCCCATCACCGGCCACGGCATCCTCTTTGCCGAGGGGGATGTGCACAAGCGTCAAAGGAATCAGCTGAGTCGTGAGCGGTCCTTGATCTCCCTCACCTGAATGCCTCTGACCAAACCAAAGGGCCCTTCTCGCTGGGGAACGTCAAGAAGCTTTTGCCTGTCCTGCAAGGTAAGGCCAGGGAGCTTTGCCAGGCTCTCAAGAGGGACATGGGCAACGACACTTCCAAGGTTGTGACAGGTTTGTCTTGCTTGTGTGGACTCTTTGGTGCCGTAGACACCATCTAACCAGACATGCAGTGGAGCCTTTTTTTCAAAAGGCAGCGCTCGACATTCTTGCTATCGCCAGCATCGGCTACGACCTCCGCAGCCTGTCCACCACATACGCCTGCTTCTACGAGGTCTACGACCGCATCATCCACCAGCCCCGCCTCGGGCACATCATCACGTTCCTCGACGGGCACTTCCCCTTGCGCTCCTGGCTGCCTCTGCCCCTGAACCGTCGCTGGCTACGGGACAACAAGATCATCCGCCAGATGCTCCTGGGCAAGCTCCAGATGCGGAAGCAGAACGTTCTCCAGCGTAAGATGCAGGGGCAGGAGGCGACCGACCAGGGACGCGATCTGCTGAGCTTCATCCTGGAAGATTGCCGGCTGGCGCCCAGCCAAGAGGACTGGGACGACCAGGAGCTGCTCGACTTTGTACGTCCACGGAGGGCACGAGTGGTCCAAAACAAACGGTACTGACATTTCATGCAGGTTCTCAATTTTATTGCTGGCGGTCACGAGACCGTCGGGACCGCTCTCATGTGGGCTTCGTATGTGTTCTCGACCAGGTCTGACGTGCAAGCGCATCTCTTCGACGAGGTGCAGAGCCTGTACCGCGACAAGCCCGAGGACTGGGCTCCAAAATACGCCGAGATCGAGAGCCTTCGCTACCTGAACAACTTCATCCGCGAGCTGCTTCGCGTCTACAGCCCAGGTAGGACGGAATGACCCCCTTAGACAGGCACGCACGGAGCCCAGCTAATGGCGTGCAGCCCTGTTCCTGCCGCGGGAGGCTGCCGAGGATGTCGCATTGTGCAACACCCTGATCCCCAAGGGCACCACGATCGTCATCGTCCCGGCCGTCGCCCACTTCAACGCGCAGATCTGGGGCCCAGACGCCGAGGCCTTCCGCCCAGAGCGGTGGGATGAGCGCGGCGAGAACGGAGAGAAAAGCAGCAGCAGAGATCCGTACGCGTTTGCGCCGTTCCTCCACGGGCCCCGAGGCTGCATCGGCAAGGCGTTTGCGCTGCTGGCCATGAAGGTCATGATCATTGAAATGGTGCAGGAGTTCGGGTTCGCCGCGCAGCCTGGGCAGAGCGCAGCGATGGAGTATGCGAACCCTAACTTTACTCTGAGGCCCAAGGAGAGCCTGCGGGTGATCATCGAGAAGAGACGTCCTGGGGACCTCGTCGAACTGTGATTGGAGTGAGGCTCGCTCGTGGATGAGATTGACCGCAGACGGCTGTCTTTGGTACCGTAAGCCCTAGAGATCGAGGCAGGTTTTGGCGTTCATGGTAACGAAGTATTGGTATACCCCTTTTTGTAACTATTATTTCAGGATCATATTTCAGCTCAATGCCCAGGGGTATCCATTCACCATCATTTTCTCAGGTCGTATTCATGTGCTAGCTTGTCGACCAGGATCGAACCGAGGACATGCGGCGTAGCCTGCGCGTACGTCGCCGGGAGGAGAGGCGTCACACTGAGATCAGCCACCCTCAGCCCATGTACTCCAAAGATGCGAAAGTCGTTATCGACACAGGCTCTGTCGTCATCAGGTTTGCCCATCGGCAGCGTACAGGAGAAGTGGCGCGCAGTGGTGGCGGTCTGGCTGATGAAGTCAAGAACGCTCGCATCGTCGTCCCCGGCAGGCGTGCTGCGGGGTCCTATGACCTCGTTCGACAGGGACGCCAGGACATCGAAGAAGCGTGTTGCGACCCGCACAGCATCGATGGCGTTCTGGCGGTCTATGGATTCAGAGAGGTAGCCGGGATTTACAAGCGGTGGATCCAGGGGATCTTTCGAGGCCAGCGTAATAGTGCCCGTAGAGCACACCACCTGCGGGAAAATGTTGATCTGAAGGAGTCGCTGAGAGGCGCCCGTGGAGCCACTGGTCGGAAGAGGACACATTTCCCAGTGCGATGTTGCAGGATGGGCGATGAACACTTGCGAATCAAGGGGAAGGGTGCGTAGATGGTCCGAACCGAGAACAGCATCGGACTGGCCCGACACGGCAGACAAGAGACTGGGATGTTCCTTGCAGAAGTTCGTCTCCAGGTTGAGGAATTGGCGAATGTGAGCTCGCATGGTCTCGGGGTCGAACAGCCAGTCTGCGGATTCGCTGAATGCTGGCCCGACCTCCCAGGTGATGGGAATCATGAGGTTGTCTTTGAGGTTACCGCCGACAGGGAGGTCGATGACCAGTGGGATTTCGAGCGAGGCCAGATGGTCCTTCGGCCCAATGCCGGAGAGCATGAGGAGTTGGGGTGTATACAAAGCCCCAGCGCAGAGTATGACCTCTTTCGACGCATGAACTGCGTGCTTTGCGTCAGTTGCTTTGCTTGGGAGCTTCGAAAGGGATTTACCTGTTCCACTGCTGGTCGAGATGCCGATGGCTGTCGTGCCATCAAAGATGACCCTGTCTGGCCGAGACGCAGGGTCGACGGTCAGGTTCGAGGGTGGTTCGCCGAGGGATGCTGTATGCTGACACCCAGAGGGAACAGTGAAATGACCGGGCGCCATGCTGTCGATTTGATTGCCTTTGCCGGCCACACTGTAAGACGCATCGCCTACTCTCTCAGCCCAAGCCTCGTGGTAGGCTTCGAAGGTCGAGGCGCCGCCCATCGCATGGCCCGCTTCCAGCGACAGCGTCCTGCCTTTGAGGGGCCCCTGAGGCGTGGATGCCACCGGGGCATTCCAGGGGTAAGCATCGATGGGGACGTCGGTGTCGCGCTGAGGGTGGCCTGGGTTGAATGCCAAATGCAGGACACTGGGCCGGCCAGAGGACGATGATAGCTCTCTGGCAACGGTCACTGCAGGCGGGCCATCTGTGAATGCCGTGTCAGCTGAGTTCAGCCTTACGTTGCACAGCACCCCATCACGCACTACCCACGACTATAAAGTCGAATACCTTCATCGTGAGCTTGGCCATCGATAGGGGAGAAATTGGTGGCAGGTGAAGATGAAGGATGGCGTTTGGCTTTGCGGCTTCGCAGACCGACTATCGCGTAACCTGTGGGACGCAATTCCATTTATATCTCTGGATTCGGCGAGTTTTTGTTATCATGGTGCAGCACGGAATTGGCCGCATAGAGGCGCAGGATCCACTGGCTGAGATCGCAGTCAAGGCCTGTCAGCCTGTACTTGGCCATGTAGGCTAGGGGCGAGGGTTGTTCTGGGCCAGCCTGAATGGAAAATATGCCTAAATGTGCAAGTGCTGACATGTCCGTCCTCCTGTCAGACGAAGTGGATAACAACCAAATGAAACGGGAGCATCGACGGTGGGGGGCGAAGATGGTAAAATGATGAGTCTGTCAGGGTATAGGAAAGACATCTATCAATCCCCTGCTCTGGACATGGCAGTGGGAGACGAGAAGGAGGATAGGATAAGCGTTTACATAAGTGTGCTACCAGGGATGTTCAGCTTGAGCTGCGGGTGTACTGTGTTGAAAGTGCTGTGCCGGCTTTCTTGGAATTATGATTGGTGCATGTTTACGAGCACCATCTCGACCAATGATAAAGCAGGTGTCAATCGCTCACTACAGCCCTCGTCGACCAATCGAGGGCCGTCCCGAATCTCCTCTCCAGGAACAACACCATCTTCACCACAGCCCTACCACGGGAACCCCTCTCAATGACCATGGTGCGACCGTTATTCGCCGCCGCCAAATGGGTGCCGCTGCTCGTATAAAACCCACAGCCAGTGAGGATCTCTTGAGAGTTCTACTTCCTGTGTGGACGACGCCATCATCAACATCGCCAAATTATGAACTATGAAAGCCAGGCCAGCGACCAACGCCACTATCAACCATGTCACCGCCCGTGATGTCAACAAATAGTAAGATCTCGTGGCTGGGCAGACCAAGTGCCGTCCCCTTGAGACCCCGTCCGCCCCAGCCTCTCTTCCAACAAATCAGCCCCGAAGCGCCTCCTCTCGCTGCTGCTTCGCTCAAGAAGAGGCGAGCCAGCAGGCCCAAGGTCCGCTCGGGATGCCTGACCTGCAAGATCCGCCGCGTCAAGTGTGACGAACGCAAGCCCACATGCGCCCGCTGCCAGAAGGCTGACGTTGACTGCGACGGTTACGTTGGCGAAACGGTCCCCTCCATCAAGGATCCGTCCCGCAGCAGTGCCGGCCAGCCCACCCAGCTGCAAGGCACGCACCGCCCGATCCGTCCTCGGCATGCAGTTTCCCCTCCCTTGTTGGGTCTGCCGGTCCTCGAAGGTCTGGACGTGGTCTACTTTGACGTCTTTCGGTACCGGACGGTCCGCCAGCTGTCGGGACATCGGTACACCGACCTTTGGTCGCGCATAGTGCTGGGGGAAGGGATCCGAGACGACTGCATACGCCACTCGGTCTTGGCCATCGGAGCCCTGGCCAAGGCGATTTCTGAAGTTCCCGATTCTACCAACAACCAACTCCTTGATGGCGGTCGACCCTCAGCCTTGGCACCCTGGTCTCATGAGAAGGTCATGAATCAGCACCACAAGCACGCCTTGCGTCATCACCTCAAAGCTGTTACGAGCTTTCGACAGCGCATTCAAAACCCGGCTGCCTTTTCGCCCCGGTTCGTCCTCCTCATGACACTTCTACTCATCGTGTACGAGTTCATGCAGGGCAACAATGCCGCAGCCGAGACCCTTCTGAACTGCGGTCTCGGCATCCTGAAAGACTCCATCACCCTGTTCCACGGCTCGCCTCGCCAGAATTCGCCGGGTCGGAAGAAGGTCGAAGAGGACATGGACGACATCGAGCACATCCTACCTTGCCTGTCCGTCATGACCGACTACTCCAACCAGCTCGCGCTACACGGCGCCCAGCTATTCCGCCTCAAGTGCTTCCCGGACGACGTGCGCTTCCCCCGCCTCGGCCGAGACTCCGTGGCCAAGCTTCTCGCGTACTGGGGCCGCTTCTTCACCTTCAGCATCGTCTTCATCGGACAGTCCATCTTCATCCCGCGGCTCCAGCGGCTGGACAGCGGGCACGTCGATCAGATCAGGGCCAGACAGAAGGTCTTCCTCGCGCACCTGCAGCGCTGGTTCCCCATCCTGCGCGACTACTACCGCAGTCCGGGCGTTGACGCGGCGGCCAAGAAGGCGCTGCTCGTGGTCCGCATCTACTGGACCGTGCTGTACATCCACTTCCACTGCTGCCACGACCCGACGGACCTGGCATTTGACGACTTCAACGCCGAGTTTGACGACATCATCACGCGCTGCATCGAGATGTTCGAGGACGACGTCAGCGTCGGCAGCAACCCGTCGCTGACGCTTGGCGAGGGCGTCGTCTCGCCGCTCTTCTTTGCGTTGCGTAGCTGCCGCAACCACGACGTGCGGATGCGGGCCGCGCACGCTGTCGGCCGGCTGTCATGGCGGGACGGCGGGTTCGACGCGCAGGCCATGATCGTGGGGAAGCTCGGGGGCATCATGATGGAGGAGCAGGGGCGGGACGCCGACGGGTTCATACCGGCGTCGTGTCGCTGGTTCTGGATGGGAGGCGAGTGGCACGTGTCCAGACGCGAGGTCGTGGCGACGTATATGAGGCACACGCCGGACGAGCAGGGGCGGCAAGTCACGACGCAGCTGACGCTGGACAGTGACCACTGGTCGGAGGTGTGTCTCGTCGCAGGTTGCTCCAAGGTTCACGATGAGACGCCCGCGGTGATGACGTCGCACGCCACGAAGCCTCATCAGACATGCTGGGCGGTGGTACTGTAGGTTGGCCAGGGACGACGTGTCGGAAAGTTTGCCGCTCTCTTCTTGT
Organism: Verticillium tricorpus MUCL 9792; assembly: GCA_000732205.1. Classification (NCBI taxonomy): domain Eukaryota; kingdom Fungi; phylum Ascomycota; class Sordariomycetes; order Glomerellales; family Plectosphaerellaceae; genus Verticillium; species Verticillium tricorpus. Next base: position 362,619 of record JPET01000002.1, on the reverse strand, counting down.
CTTCCAGCGGACTTTTGAGCTTCCGAGTGTCCTTTCCCATCCCAAACCCCATGTAGACGGATCCTCGGGCGGTGGCACTTCGTGATCGAAATGTCGTATTGTCCCAAATTCCCCATAGCAGCAGGGGATACCCCGGTCAGGAGCTCGTATACCGCCAATCACGCGACCCCGTCGCACACGGCGCGAGTACGAGGCATTTAGCAATGCCAAGCCGCTGGCTGATGGGTAGAATCGCTGGGGTGCATATCATAGCCCGATTGCCAGCAGTGAGTGAGACGAGGCACAGCCGGGGATCTGACATCGTCCGTCGAGGTCGACAGACCCTACCCACTGCCACACGCGGCCCATACCGTACGGCACCCACGCTCGCTTGGCTGCTGCCCGCCACCATGGATCAACGCCGGTCACGGCACTCGGCACGGCGGTCGCACAAGAAGGTGCGGACGGGGTGTAAGAACTGCAAGGCGCGGAAGGTCAAGGTCGGTTCCTCCATTCAATGATGTCGCCCCGCATCTCGGATCGAAAGCCGAGCCGTCTCAACGCAATTCAGGGTCGGCCCCTTTTGTCGATATCGTCTTTCGGCAGCGTTTGCTGATCAATTTTCAGTGCGACGAGAAGAAGCCAGAGTGCACGCAATGCGTCAAGTACGGTGTCCTCTGTGATGGCGACACGGCGGCACCCGCACCGGCCGATCCCGAGCCGCCGGGCCCGGAGCCCGAGGTGGTGCTCGACATGCTGGACCTCGAGCTCATGTTCCACTGGAACGCGGAGACGAGCCGCACACTGACGCGCGACCCGACGCTGCACAGGTTCTGGCAGCTCAACGTGCCCAAGATCGGGTTCCGCTGCAGCTACGTCATGCGCGGCCTGCTGGCGCTGGCGGCCCTCAACATGGCGTACGAATGTCCTGCACGCGAGGCCGAGCTGCTGGAGAGGGCAGTGAGGCACCACGAGATCGCGTCGCGCAGCGTGGCCTCCGCCATGGCCAATGTTGAGGAGGTGGCTCGCGCCGGGGACCAGCAGCTGGCCGATGACCTCTTCCTCTTTTCCATCCTGACCATGTTCTATGGTGAGCGGCCTCCCTGCCAACCGTTCTTCCGTACCGGATCAACCATCTGACGTCTCCAGTTATGTCCAACTCGCGCGATCCCAGCGATGTCCTGCTCACCGGCTCTCATCAGGGCCCGGACTGGATCCTCCTCTTCACGGGGACGCGCCACCTCGGCAAAGTGTCCGACTCGGGCCACCACCCCTCGAGCCCCCTCTACCCGCTCATCCGCGTGGCCATCTGCCGCTGGGCGCTGACGCAGGAGAAGTACACGCACCCGTACCTCGACCCGTTGCGGGCGCGGCTCGCGGAAGCGACGCACCTGCCGGCAGACGTCCGCGCCGTGTACGACAAGGCGGTGCACGCGCTGCACCAGTCGTTCGCGCTCTTCTATCTCGACAAGGAGGAGGGGCCCGAGGGCTCGATCGACCTGTTCATTTGGGTGGGCAATGTCATCGAGGACTTCCTGCCCATGCTGCGGGAAGAGGTGCCGCGACAGGAGACGCTGGTCATCTTCAGCTACTACTGCATGCTGCCGAAGAAGCTGCCGCGGCAGTGGTGGCTGAACCGGTGGGCGGACAGCATGAAGATCCGGACGTACGAGCTGCTGGACGCGGAGCATCGGACGTGGGTTGTCGAGCCGTCGATGATGGATGGGGGTGGCGACCAGCGTTCGTGATGGTAGAGAGGGAGTTGAGGCTGAGGACAAAGAGGGTAACGTGGGAGAAGAGGGGGTGTTTCATGGGTTGGGCGACCTGTTGAGTGCCTCTGGAGCGGACTCAGGTAGCAGCCACCCGTGTTGCCCCTTCCCTGCGTTTACCTCACCACCCATCCACGCACCTGCCCGTCCACTCGCCTCCTGCCTTCTTGTTGCCGTGGTCGTTGCCTCATCACCAGTCCCATATGGTGTAGTGGCCAACATTACGGATTCTCATTCCGTAGCCCCGAGTTCGATTCTCGGTGTGGGAAGCTTTTGCCGCCGTGGGCTCGTCTCCTGCGTCTTTCCTGGTTGTGCTTCACTCATTTTTATGCTTGGTAGTGGGAGGGGTATCATATCATGTACTTATCTGGAGTTGTCATTATGGGAGCCTAGGAGTCTGTTTGATGAAAAAAAGACTTGATAAAGAAAAGACTTGACAAAGTTCCGTGGATGGTCCTGGTAGGATCCGAAATGGGTGTGTGTGTATAGCTCGATAGCCTGCATATCATGTTTAAGGGACGACCAACCTGTCTGGAGTACCGCCATCATCCACCCCCAAGAACTGACTGTACAGACTCTTCCAGTCCACTGATTCTCACTCTAAGCTATGTGGGCTCGCTCTATCATGCGGCCTTCCTGTAATTCTTGACGCGCCCTAACTTCGCGCCTTTCTTATGGTCGCCCATGGTGGGAACATTGCAGCCTCATATCCAGACGGGCAGGCACTCCGAAGCATCCATCTGGGAGACCTACGCTGACACGATTTCCAGATCGATGCAACGACAAACCAGGAGTGGACCAAACTCTGACCCTGTAGCTCATGTTGGCCTCGTGGAGAAGAGCCTGGTAGTGACAGCTGAGACATTCACGCAATTACAGAGGTGCATACACTGCAGACGCCGGGACCACGTTCAGAGCAATCTAAAAGGGAAAAAGTCATATATGCATTGCGTGACTCCTATGCTACGTACAGACAGAGAGAGATACAACTACAATCTCCCGCGTCCCCGCGTCGTGCTATCTCTCCAAGCAGCCGCGTCGATCTATGCAGGGGGCGGAGGGGGCGCTGCCGCCCCGCCCCGATCCCGACGCCACGGGCAGGCAAGCCCGTCGTCCGTGTCATGTCCTGCGTGTTTTTTTCTTTTCTCCGTCCTAGTGGGCCCATGTCTGTCGAGCGTGCTTCGAGTCTATCAGGGAGTGCGCGGGGGGTATGAAGCAGGGGTTGGGGGGGTTAAAAGATGGGGAGGTATCATGGGTGCAGGGTTTTCGTGTAAGAGATGGAGGAGGAGGAGGAGATGAAGGGTGGGCGAAATCCCTTAGAGGGTCTCCATCTTGTCGAGGATGGCGCGGGTGAACTCGTGGGTGGTGGACTCGCCGCCCATGTCGCGGGTGCGGACCTTGCTGTGAGGGGAGTCAGTATGCATTTTCATTGATTCACGTGGGCAGGAAGAGAGGAACATACCCATCGGCGATGACGGCGTAGACGGCCTGGGAGATGCGGTTGGCGTGGTCATCGAGGCCGAGGTGGCGCAGGAGCATGGAGCCGGACAGGATCAGGGCGGTGGGGTTGGCCTGGTCCTTGCCCTTGATGTCGAGACCGACGTGACGGCAGCCGGGCTCGAAGACGGCGACGTCGCGGCCCATGTTGCAGCCGGGGACGATGCCGGGGCCACCGACGAGGGCGGCGCCGATGTTGGACAGGATACCGCCGTACAGGTTGGGCATGACCATGACGTCGAACTGCTGGGGGCGGCCGACGGCCTGCATGGAGGCGTTGTCGACGATCATGTCGTTGACCTCGAGGCTGGGGTACTCCTTGGCGACCTGGTGGAAGGTGGAGCGGAAGAGACCGTCGGCGAGCTTCATGATGTTGGCCTTGTGGATGCAGGTGACCTTCTTGCGCGAGTTGGCGAGGGCGAAGTTGAAGGCGAACTTGGCGATGCGCTCCGACTTGGCGCGGGTGATGATCTTGAGCGACTCGACGACGCCGGGCACGGACTGGTGCTCGAGGCCGGAGTACTCGCCCTCGGTGTTCTCACGGATGATGCAGAGGTCGACGTTGTTGTGGCGGGTCTGGTAGCCGGGGATGTTCTTGATCAGGCAGATGGAGGCGTAGATGTCGAGCTCCTGGCGCATGGCGACGTTGAAGGACTGGTGGCCGGAGCGGGAGATGGGGGTGTGCAGGATACCCTTGAGGCCGAGCTTGTTGCGGCGCAGGGAGGAGACGGACTCGCGGAAGAGGTCCTCGGTGCGGCCGGAGGAGGCGTCGACGCCGGTCACGTCGACCTGCTCCCACTCAACGGGGACGTTGTCGGCCTTGAAGATGGTCTTGACGCTCTCGGCGACCTCGGCACCGATACCATCACCGGGGATGAGGGTGACGGTGTACTTGCCGCCGAACTTGGTGGGCTTAAAGATGTCGGACTGGATCGTCGCGTAGGCAGCGCGGGCACCGCCGGGGATGATGGGACCGGCAGTCGCGGAGCGCAGGAGCTGGGAGGGGGTGTCAGTGAACTGATGCTGCCATCGTGTCTCGTGTCGCCCGAGACGTGGCTCCCTGCCGCGAAGCATTGAGCCTCGCGGGACCAGGTGGCAGGATCTTCGGTCCCCCCGCCTCGGCGTGCGAGCGAGCGAGGAGCCGACGTCACGAGCCATTGAGCGCCCATTGAGCGAGCTGCACGTACCTGCGCGGTGTGGGCGGATCCTCGCGACAACATGGTGGCGGATGTGATGGTTCTCGTCTGGTGGTGGGTGGTGGGATAGGGGGGCGGGCGGCTGGAGGAGGTATCGCAAGGTCGAGGTCGAGATCGTAGACGCAAGGACGAGGAGTTGTAGGCTGGTTCGGGGAACGGCGAAAGAGAAACAAAAAAGAGTGGATTGGATCGGGTCAAGTTGGAACTGTGAGAGGCTGAAATGCCGCAAGCACTGGACCGAAGGCCAGTGGTAGCCGGCAAGTGGGTGCCATTGGTGGAGCGCCAGCTCGGCCGACCCCACCGCCCAGCTCGGCCTCCGAGGGGGATCGATCCGATGTTCACCCGTCGGCCGACTTCCCTTCTGCCGAGCTGCGCCTATCTCGTATCTAATCTTATCAGATCACGTCGCGACGGCACTGGGACGGGCTTGGCAGGGGCTTCTCACGAGATGTTGCTCTCGGGCTTCATCGCCATCGATGCTTCTTCTGACATCTACCATCTGAAATGCGATGGACTATATGACCCAATCCGTAATGACTCTCATGCCGATGCAACATTGGCGAATGCCGGTGTGCTGGGCTACGCAGGGCCAGCCGATGGTCTACCGCCAGGCAGCGATGGCATGGTAGCCCTCCAACATCTTGCAACCCAAGGCTGGTCAGCCACTTCAGGCACCTCACAACGTGCTATACCCTTCTTTTGGTGTCCTTGGGTCAAGTTTCTTCTGACCATGGATTCTACTAAACCTAGCCCAGATGCGGGATCGAAGGAAGTACCTTGTGATGGCCAAGAGTTCAACGACATCCTGCTGCTTCTTCCAGAAGACAATGTCGAACGCTACACATCGGACAGCACACCGAGGAACTGCTCCCACAAGAGGCCCAGGACCAGGCACGAGGCTCGTGGCAGATTGACCTGCTGAATCCCTACATCGTCTTGAACGATGTGCTGGCATTTCCTGCTCAGCTCCCTTCGAGCAGTGTCATGGCAGGAAGGCCATGTTGGAGCGTGCCACTGGCACAACAAGACGAAGCTCGGCCAGACACGATCCATATCAAGACGATTGGAATCTTGAACTGACATCCGGCATGAAGTACATGTTGCTTTCAACCGAACAAAACCGGCGGTCTACGACGTAGCGAAGGATGCGACAACATTACTTCTCGGCACGAACCGCGACATCACCGGCTCTCTCGCCACATTGATGCTTTTAAGGGGTTTCATTCTGTCTGCTCGTCTCTTGGAAAGCCAAAGCACAAAAAGACGGTATACTTCTGATCGTCTTGTTCCGATGACAGCAACTGCGCAGGGGGGGTCCTGAAACTAGAGATCAGAACATCCTACATCTTCGCGAGGTATCCCATTCTCCCGTCTGGTGGCTCTACGGTATTCTCAGCCCCTATCTGGGCTGGGCATAGAGTGGTGTGAACCTTTCCCTTCGGACGGCTTTGAGGAATATGACCTCGGTCATTCTGATCACGACGAGCACATGTTCCGAGGATGTCATCGGTGAAGAGGAAATACCTAGATCAACCGAAGGATCTGGACTTCTCACCGAGTTTTGCCAATCTTTGGGCTGAGGAGCGATGCCATTTCAACTTCAAGCTACAAGACTCGGCTTGCACTACGGTGGCTTGGTACCCATCTAAGGCTGTCGACAAGAAAGACATCGAGTCTGAGCTATGGCCCTAGCTCGAGAGGAGACATGAGTTGGCCAGAGGAGTGGGAGGGCTCGGGACGTTCGACCGCTGCAACGTCAAGTCTCCCATAAAGAAGGGAGACAAGTGGCGCGTCGCAGTGGTTGCCTGGCTAGAAAAAGGGAGTCTGACACCACAGGACGAGATGTAAAAAAAGGGAGGCGAACGAGATTGACAGCAGCGACGAGTCCATCATCGCGGACCAGCTCCCTCAGAAATGTTTCTTTATTACAGCCGCAGCATGACGAGGCTACACCCTCCACCCCCTAACCACCTCCGCCAGCGTCTCCTCGCCGCCGACGTTTCCCGGGAACACGACGTACGGCACGCCCTGCCACTTTCCGCCGCCCTCTTCGCACCGCCAGAGCGGCACCCCAGCGGCGGCCTGGCCGACGATGCGCGCGCGGCGCATGCCGAGCCCCTTGGTCGCCATGTCGGAGCTCGTGATGCCCCCCTTGGCGATAACGTAGCGCGGCCGCGTCCGCACGCCCCGAAGCACGTCGACCAGCGCGGCCGCGACGACGGATCCGATATCGAGGCTCGCGGCCTCATCCGCCCCGACCACGAGCGACCGCGATGTCATGACAAGCGTATCCCGTCCCGACGCCACGGACGCCTCGGCCTCGGCGATCACGCGCGCCGTCTCGCCCGCCCGCGCGGCGTCCGAGGCCAGCAGCGCCGCGACGTCGACCTCCACGGTCGTCAGCGCGTCGCCGGCGTCGCTCCGCAGGTGCGCCAGCTGCGCCGTCGTCTTGGGCACGTACGACCCCGCGATGACGAGGCCGCCGCTACCAGTCGCATCACCGAGACCGAGCTGCGCGGCCGTCACGGGCGGGATGGGCTTGATGCCGAGGCGGGCGGACACGAAGGCGGCGCCGGTGCGGTAGAGGAAGCGGCGCGGGCGGTGGCCGTTTCCGGCGGACGAGGCGCGCAGCAGGGCGGCGACGACGACATCGACGTCCGACTCGGCGGCAGCGTTGACGACGACGACAGGGGCGGGCCGGCGGGCGTCGAGGGCGAGCAGCTGGGCGAGGACGGCGTCGGCCCCGCCGCCGCGGACGGATGGTGGCGAGGGAGATGCTCTCGACGGAGGCGGCGGTGACGGCGCCGGCCGTCTTCTCGGCGACGTAGTCGCGGAGGTTGGAGCTCGCGTAGCCAAAGGTGGCGTCGCGCGCGAACGGCGTCTGGGCGGCGGGCACGAGCGCGCCGCCCTCGGCCACGTAGTGCACGTCGTCGATGGTGTAGCGGCCGCCCTGCAGGAAGAACGGGCAGAGCAGCCAGGCGTCGGCGTCGCCGAGGACGGCCGTCGCCGCCTCGGGCTCGAGCGGGAAGTGTCCGCGCAGCGTCGAGTCGCCCCGCAGCACCACCTCGAAGGGCGTCCCCGCCGCCCGCGACGCCGCCTGCAGGTTCGTGCAGATCTCCGTGATGAGCGCGCGCGCCGGCCCCGGGTGCAGCGCGCGTGAGTTGGTCAGGATGAAGAAGCCGCCGCCGCGCGGCGTCGCCCGGAACTCGGCCGTCAGCGTCGCCACGTCCCACACGGTGAGCACCGTGATGTCGTGGCACGTCTGCGTGCCGGTCGGGTCGTCATCGAGGGCGATGAGGAGCGGCGTTTCCGTCGCCGCGGACCGTAGCTGGGCCTGCACCTGGGCGCGGATGTCTTCTGTCACCGGGGGCGGCAGGGCGGCGAGGGTCGTATTGAGGTCGAGGATGGGGTCTTGCGCGGCCATGACGGCGTTTGTTCCGTCTGCGGAGCTCCAATGAGGTGCTCCCGGTTAATCGTAATGTGTCGCTGCAAATGTGACGTTGACATGTGATGTCTCCTTGTGTACTCCGTGAGGGGCTCCGTGGTTGTTATGGAATGGCGAGCTCCAACGGCGAGCTCCAAGTCGTCGGAGACAAGTCCGAAGTCGATCGGCAATGGCGCCGAGCTAGATGTCAACGGCATGCGCCCGTCTCCAACTCGCCGAGATGCACGCAGTCTCCCACAACAGCACCGTCCGACGGAAAGCAGAGTTCGATCGTCTATTTTTCGCAAAGCCGGGGGTATACTACATGCCAAAGCTCGGCCCTCAGCCTCTCTGTCGCCCTCGCCATCGTCCAGACCAACCGCCGTGCCATGCTCTGTATGTTTCCTTGTCCTCCATGCCGAAGCGAGCCCCTGATCCAGATGCTAGATGCCCAGTGTGTGTGTGTGTGTGCGTGTGCCCTCGAATAAGTCCATTCCGTCGTGTCGCATTATATCGTCCCTGCTCTGACCTCCCCCTACGTCTGTATGTCGTCCGTCTGCATGTCGTCCGTCTGCCGCCGCCGAGGGCTATGCCTGCAGCTCCTCCTCGTCCAGCGGCTCGACGCGCACGAGTATCTCCTCCAGCAGGCCCTCCAGGAAGGTGCCGACGTCGCGGCCCATGCCGACGGGCTCGGCCTTGTCGTAGTGGTCGATCTCCTTGCACACGTGCGCCAGCTTGTAGACGAGCCGGCGCAGCTTCTCGTGCGCCGCCTCGGCCCGCTGCTGCCGCGGCGTCACCTGGCCGGCCGAGGGCGGCCGGTGCGCCTGCTGCAGCCGGATCTGCCGCCTCTTGAGCGCCTCCTCGAGTGCCGGGAAGATGACGTCGTTGAGCGCGTCGAGCTCGCCATTCGGGCTCGCCGGCGCCGGCGACGGGAACGACGACGGCGTCGTCACCTCCAGCGGCTGCGCCTTGGACGGCAGCCCCGGCGACTTGGACTGCAGGGCCGGGGAGCCCAGCGGCGTCGTCTTGGGCAGGAGCAGCGGCTGGGGCGGCGGCGGCGGCGGCCGGCGGCAGCGGGGGCGCCTGGCCTCGATCGAGCCACGGACGCAGCGAGGCGAGCGGGCTGGGGACGGCTGCCGGGCTGGCTGGGTAACCTGTCGCCGAGAGGCTGCAGCTGAGGGGGCGGGTGGGCGGTAACGCCACCGCGGAAGGGCGGGATCTCGGGCAGGCTGATGTTGCCCAGCTTGGAGCCGGGCCGCGAGACGGGCTGCTGGTGCGGCGGGGGCCGCGGTGTGGCCTGGTTGTCCTGCTGGATGACGGGCCCCAAGTTCATCAGGCCCATGTCCCTCTGGAGCTGGTACTGCAGCTCGCGGTCGTAGTCGGGCGACTGGCCGGCGGGCACCGGCGGCATGGCCCTGGAGGCGGCCCTCGGCGTCTCGGGCCCGCGGAGCTTCTCGGGCGAGGCCGGGAGGGGGACCTTGGCGGGGGACTGGGGCGCGGCAGCACCGGTGACGGGCTTCCGGTGCGGCGACGCCTGGCGTGAGGTGGCGGCGTTGGCGGGCTTCAGCGTGTCGGCGGCCATCTGGGCGCCCTGGGCGAAGTCCCTCGCCTTGGTGGGGCTGTGCTCGCGCGGGCGCTCGCCGTAGTCGGCGTCGGCCTCGAGGGGGCGCGAGGAGCGGGCGTTGGTGGCCGACTCGTCGAGGGCGTTGAGGCCGGGCCGGCTGACGAGGCCACCCCTGTCGCCGACGAGGCGGACGGTGCCAAAGTCCCACATGTCCTCGTCGACGCGCTCCCTCTCGTAGTACTCCTCCTCGCCGTGCAGGCTGTCGTCGTCGTCGCCCTTGTGGGTGGCGGCCCAGCGGCTGTGGCGCTCGATCAGCTCGGTCAGGTAGGTGGTCTTCTTGGCGCGGCGGATGAAGGCGTGCTTGAGCAGGTCGCGGGCGGAGGGCCGCTCCTTGGGGTCGCGCTGCAGGCACAGCTCGACGAAGTCCTTGAAGGCCTTGGTGAAGTTGCCCTCGAGGCGGGGGGGCGGGTTCTTGGGGATGAGGAAGAGGACCTTCATGGGGTGGATGTCGGCGTAGGGGGGCTCGCCGAGGGCGAGCTCGAGGGCGGTGATGCCGAGGGACCAGACGTCGGCCTTGTGGTCGTAGCCGGACTGCTTGATGACCTCGGGGGCCATCCAGAAGGGGGTGCCGACGAAGGTGTTCTTCTTGGTCATGGTGGCGGAGAGCTGGCCGGAGACGCCAAAGTCGGCGAGCTTGACGAGGCCGTTGGACGAGAGGAGGACGTTGGCGGCTGGTCCGTCAGTGCATGCTGGCAGAGGAGAGGAGGGAGGGGCAAAAGGGGACATGCTCGAGGGGTACATCCTCGACAGAAGGGGACAGAGGGGAAACAGAAAAAGGGGACACACCCTTGACGTCGCGGTGCAGCTTCTTGTCGGAGTGCAGGTAGTCGAGGCCCAGCAGCAGCTCGCGCACGATGATGGCGATGTAGTCCTCGCCGATGAGGCCGGGCTTCATCAGGTCGGCGCAGCTGCCGCCGGAGCAGAACTCCATGACGATCCACAGCTCGGCGCCCTTCGCGTAGGAGCCGTAGTACTTGGTGACGTAGGGGGACTGCAGCTCGGACAGGATGGCGATCTCCTGGATGATGTCCTCGACCTCGTCCTCGGCGCTCTCGATGTCGATGATCTTGATGGCGACGGCGTGCCCGGTGCGCTTGTCGACGCTGGCAGGGTCAGACGGGGATGTACGTATGCATGCTGGCAGGGAGGGGGAAAGGAGGCTCACCCTTTGTAGACCTTGCCAAAGCTGCCCCCGCCGATGCAGAACTCCTTGGTGTAGAGGAGCTCGGGGTCGAGGGCCTCGTTGCGCTCGTCGGCGTCCCTGTCTCGGTCCCCCATGGCTGACGAGGTGGTGTCGCTGTGTCTTTGTGTCGTTGTGTCTTCCTATTCGCTGTGTCTTCCTCTCTTTGTGTCTGTGTCGCTGTCTTCCCCTCGTTGCGTCCGTGTCGCTGTCGGGATGGAGAGGTATGTCGCGAGAGGGAGAAGCGATGGACAGCGTCAGTCGGCCGAGGAAAAAGATGGAAGGGCTGCGCGTCGTCTCGTGGGGAGAATTGGTCGCGGCGGTCAGCGGCAGGGAGAGCCCAGGTTGATGGCGGGGAGGGACCCGACGGCAGTATTGTTGACGTCGACGGTTGGCCGTGGGATGGATGGGATGACGACGGATGGGCAGCAGGGCGGGCAGATGCAATGGGCTCCGTCGGGAGAGTCGTCGAGGCAATGGGGAGAGAGAGAGAGCGACGGGTCGTCACGGCGCGTCGTCCGGGCCGCTTGACGTGGACGCAAGGAGGCACGCAAGACGCAGTCGAGTTCGAGTCGAGTCGAGGCGGCGGGCGTGCAAAGGTGGGGAAGGGAAAGCGGATGCACGAGGGGCCGTGATGGCAATGTTGTTGTTTTGGATGCACTCCCCTCGCCTGTAGCCAGGGTAGCTAAGGTAAGGTACACACTGCACACACACCGCTGTACACACACCACTGTAGAGCCACTGTAGGTACCTACCGGGCAGGCAGCTTGGGCACCCGCGACGGCAGAGCCCCTGCCCCCCCTGCCCTCCCCTACCCCTTGCCCACCCCCCTTCCCCAGAGACAGTCTCGCCCTACCACCCGCCTAAAACATCCCGCCCCAGCGCATTCCAGCGCATCGTCGGCGACAGTCTTCAGGGGGGCAGGCCGCTAACCTGCCCTGGCACACTGTACCGTAGCAGGCGAGCAACAGCGAATCACGGCCGACCGCGTTGCACTCGACGTTACGCGCATCGAGCCAGGAACGGTGCCCTCATTGGTGCATGGCCGTGCATTGGCACTCATTGGTGCTTGTTGGCTGTGCATTGGCTGTCCCCAGATCTAGCTGCGGCGCTCGCTCCGTCCCATCCAACCGATTTGTTTGTTGCGAAAGGCAGGGATTTGTGACTCTGACCTGGAAGGCAGCGTGGGAGGCAGCGTCGGAGGCAGCGTAGTGGGCAGCGTCGGAGGCAGCGCAGTGGTCTGGTACCGAGTGCGTCTCTTCGGCGACGGGCTTGGCTCCGGTGATCGCGGCATGTTGTTGATATCCATCTCGCTCTATTCGTCACTGCCCTCCCTTCGACTGAGCTGTCTCGCCGTCGGGCATCCATGAACTGTCTCGCCGTCGAGCATCCACGACCTGTCTTTTGCATTCGGCTCGACTCTCTGCCCGTGTCTCAACAGCATATCTCCGTCCGTCCGATCGTCCTTCGTTCGCTCGTTCTTTCGTTCTTTCGTCTCGCCAGGTCAAGATACCGCGAAGCGAAAGGGTCCTGGCCCGATGATAACCTGCTTGCGACGAACCAGAGCAAAGCAATGCGCGACATCCCTCCCCCGCCTGTGCCTCCCTTCCGGTCTATTATCCTTCGCCCCCCCTCCGCTCCCTCCAGCCCCTTGTCCGCGGCCGCCCCTTGGCCGTGCCCGTCCATGCCAGTAGGAAAAAATCCAGACGCCCGTGCAAATGTGTAAAGCCCTATCCCCCGTCTCGTCTTTCTCGCTCGTCCGGCCCCCGCTAGTCCTCGAGAAACTCGACCATGACCGTCCCCTGCTTGAGTCCGGCCTCCAGAATCGTCTGGTCCGCGCTCTCCAGCAGGTCCTGTCCCTGCGGCATCTGCTTGAGCTCAAACTCCACCCCCGCCTTGCCCTCCAGCGGCTCCGCCTTGAGCCACTCGAAGATCCGCCGCACCGGGTCCTCCACGCTGAACCGCCGGATCACCCGGCCCCCCGTCGGCAGCCGGAACTGGATCCGTGTCGTCGTCTTGGGGTCGTTCTCCGGCTCCGTGTGTGGCTTGTCGCTGGCGATCCGCGAGAAGCCGCTCGGCGCCGCCGCGGGATCCGCTGCTGCTGCTGCTGATGCTGCCACCGCCGCCTCGGCCTCCGCCGTGGTCGCTCTCGCCTCCTTGGTGAGCGCGTCCGGGTCGACGACGTTGGACCTGGGCGTGTTGGCGCTGCCGCTGGCGGTGCCGCTGCCGCTGCCGCCGCTGCCGTTGCCGGGCCCTGACGTGCTCATGCTGTTCTGCAGCGCCATCTCGAGCATCTCCTCCTCCGTCATGCGGTCGACGTCCACCACCTTGGGCCGCTTGGCCGTGTCCTTGGCCACGGGGTTCTTCTTGCTGGCGTCCAGGCTGTACCGGTCCAGGAACTCGGCCAGCTGCGCGTGGAAGTCCTCGGCGCTGGGGAATGGGATGCCGCTCCACACCTTAACCTGCTCGCCCGTGCGCGGGTCCACGATGGCCACGTGCGGGAAGTTGTCCGCGTTCTCGTGGCTGTTGCCTGGGAAGTAGAACGTGAGGTACTGCTGCGCGTCCAGCGAGCTCTTGGTGTACTGCAGGAAGATGAAGCTCTCCCGCACCAGCCGCTGCACCGCCGCGTCTTTCCACACGTCCCGGTTGAGCATCTGGCACTGGAAGATACTGTTGTCCTGGAGGTTCACCAGCAGCCACTTCTTGTCCTCCTTGCCCTGCTCGCGCGCATCGTCCCACTCCGCCGTCGACATGAGGTCGAATGGCGGCCGGAAGAGGTCCGCCAGCCGCTGGGCCCGCGCGTCGCTGGCGCTCGTAGGCGCCGCCGCCGCCGACGACCGGTGCGGCCCGTCGCCGTCCCAGATGCTCGTGTCGTGGTTGAACGGGTTCCTAGCGCCGCCTGTCATTCATCACATCGCGTCAGCATGGCTCTCGCATCTCTCACGCATGGCGGGGTCGTCATCTACCTCGGGCCCGCGCCGCCGCCCGCTGGCGCTCCTGCTGCAGCAGCGCCGCCATGTCGGCCTCTTCGTCGTCGTGCAGCCCGCCGCCAAAGGTGGGCGCCACGAGTGTCTCGGTCGTGGCTCGGATGGGGGACCGGACGTCGTCGAGCGAAGGACCGCCGCCGCCACCACCAGAGGCGCCAGCGCCGCTTCCGTATAACTCCTCCTGCAGCCTCTTGGCCATAGCCGCATCCTCTTCCTCCTGCGCGTTGCGGGCGACGGCCGCCGCCTGCTCGTGCCCACTGTTGCCGCCGATCTCCCTGAAGTCGTCGTCGTCATCGTCAAGCATGCTTGCGTCGTTCTGGTCGTCGTCGCTGTCGATGTGGATCGGCTGGTCCTGGCGTCCGCTGCCGCCGGGTCGTGAGCTGGCCGGCACGGAGGGGGGCACAGAGGCGGCGCCCGCGGCACCGAAGCTGTTCTGGATCTCGGGGTTCTCGAAGAAGAGCTGGATGGCAGCCTCGAGGTTGCCGCCAGACATCTCGAGGAAGCCACGCGCGACCTGGGGGTCGGCGTTGGTGATGGCCGCGAAGCTCGAGATTTCGTCGTCCATGGTGTTCAGTCGTCGATCGGGGGGGGGTGTGTATTGTGCAGAGGAGGGTGAAGCAGTCGAGGGACCTGCTGTTGCCTTTTGTTGTGCTTCGCGTGGGGAAGGGGCGGCAATCGTCTGCGGTCTGGGTCTACAGTATGCGTCTGTAGGGCTCACCACGCTGCCCCACAAGTGACAGGTGATGGAGGGGAAATCCGAAGGGGAACGAGGGGTGTCGGGTACGCTTCGGGGGGATCTCGAAAGAAAGAAAGAAAAAGAGGCTTCGCGGCAGTCGAATGAGCTCGCACGTCTTCGTCTCTCGTTGTTTTTTTGGCGGTGTAGTGTAGAGAGAGAGTCGATACCTGAGATGCACCTGGGTACCTTGACCTTGCTGGAACCGAACTTGACCTTAACGGGCGTCTAGAGCCTGGAGGTGCTGATGGAAGGCGCCAGACCAGTGACGCAACCGCGGGACTGCCAAAGATTAGCGGGGGGCTCTTGATCAGTGTAGCGGGCCCTTGTTGATCCGAGCCAGATGCTAGCGCCGGAAGTGTCCCACACCGTGCGTGATATCTCGTGATCCCGTATATGGTACTGTGTGGTGTTGCGTCCTTTGGTCGTCGTCGCTCTTTCTCTCCTTCTAGGAAAGTACCCTGCCGTCTCAACTTTCTCCTCTTCACATCGCGTCACAAATGCATGGAATTAAACAGCGAAAATCGGCTCATCATTACTAGTCCGGTGGTCGTCCCCCAAGCTTCTCCTCCAGCCCTCCCAGTCCACCGGCACAGAGGCCATCTCGAGAGACGACTTGCTGCAGAGAACACCAGAAAATCCGAGTCCGACTCTCCTGCTGCTTTCATGGCATCATCAGGAATCATTCATTCACCCGTGGACTCCCTCCCGATCCTGATACCCATGGTCGAAGAGCAGACGTAGCATCCATAATCCTTCCGTCGAGCCTCCGAGTCGTTATGATCATCGTCCTCCCCGGTTCCAAAAAACGTGATAGAGAGAAGGATCACTTCATCTCCGCGAGGATCGTCTTCAGCTGAGCCTGTACCTCGAGCGAGCGTTCCAGGCCGAGAGCGTTCTCGACCATGGCCACGAGCTGGTCCTTCTCGGCGCCCTCGGGGGCCGGGCCGAACACGCCGCTGCCCTTGGCGGAGAAGACGGCGCCCATGGCCTGGGCCCGCATGTTGCGCTGGGACTCGGTGCCGACGTCGACGTGATCCATGTCCAGAGAAAGGAGGTACGTCGTCGCCACGGCCTTGTCGTCGCCGGATGGCGCGGACGGACCGGCGGCGGCATCGCGAACCACGTCCCGGACGCACTCGTACCAGACCTCCCGCTTGATGACGGCGAACTTGGCACTGCCGAGGTACGGCTTGAGGAGCGTCATGATCTTGTCCAGCACGGCGTACGAGTCCTTCTTCAGCTGCTCGCGGTTGTAGCCGCGGGCCACGGCTTCGAGACCGTTCTTGGCGATGGCCGCAGCCTTGTCCTCGCCGTCGACGTCCATCCTGTCGTCGTCGTCCATCTCGTCGAGGAACGGCTTGACGATGCCGAAGATGTCGTCGAGCAGGTCCAGGTCGTCGCGCACCTCGGCAAACTTCCAGAGGTACTTGAACGCGTGGACGCGGTAGCCCGCGTTGTTGCGCTTCGCCTCGCGGAGGGCGATCTTCTTCATCTGGGCCGCAATGCCGGCGTCGTTCTGCCAGAGGCTCTTGCCGTTGCCGACGAAGACGGGGAAGGCCTCGAGGAGCTTCTCCTTGTTGGTAAAGGTCTTGAGGGCGAGCGCCTTGTCGAGGACCGGCCAGATGAGCTTCAGGTTGGCGTCGCTGATCTGCCCGTCGGCGTCGCTGGCGGCCACGACGTCCTTGATCATGGAAGCGATGGTGAAGGCGCCGCTGTGCTGGAGGACCCAGCGGGGCGCGTCGAGGCCGCGCTTGACGAAGGCCACAATCTCGTCGACGTAGCGGGCGACGGTGCGGGAGCTGCCGGCGTGCGAATCCCAGACCTTGGCGAAGGCCTTCTTGACCCACTCATCCGTGTCGTGCGAGGCCATGAAGGCAAAGGGAAGAAGACGGCCCTCGAACTCGTTGAAGACGTCGGGCGAGGCGGTCGAGAGCGCGAGAACCACATTCGAGATCTTCTGGCG
The DNA here is from genome assembly GCA_000732205.1 of Verticillium tricorpus MUCL 9792. NCBI lineage: Eukaryota > Fungi > Ascomycota > Sordariomycetes > Glomerellales > Plectosphaerellaceae > Verticillium > Verticillium tricorpus. The sequence goes on along the minus strand of JPET01000002.1, from coordinate 346,264 downwards.
GCGCGACTCGTCCTCGGCATCAAAGTACAGGTTGATGATCTTGTCGACGAAACGGTCCCTGGACGCATCGGGGGCAACGCGCATTAGATAGGCAGAGGCCTTAGCATAAGCCTGGCTGACCTCGTCGTTGCGGTCGAGAATCTGCTTCTCCATGATCTGGAGGAACTTAGACGCGTAGGGCTCGACTTGGGGGCGGTGACGCAGGACCAGGTCGACGAAGAGACGGGCGCAGCCGATCTTGGTCTGCATGCCGATGGCAGACTTGATCACCTGCTCGACGGCCGAGGTGAGGTCCTTCATGATGTCGTCGTCAGCCTGGCGCAGGCAGTTGTCGATGGCCTCGCTGATGGGCGACGTGTTGACGAGAGAAGCCCGCATCTTATCGAGCTGGCCACGGTTCTCCTCCTTCAGCCGCTGGTAGGCAAAGTTGATCTGCTCAGGCTCGACGGTGCTGTGAAGATTGAGCAGGTGGGGGATGATCTCGGCGACGTAGGGTTTCAGGGCCTTGCCTCCCTTCTTGGTCACGTTGATGATGGTTTGCAGCGCGAATCCCTTGACTTCGTCCACGTTGCTCTCCAGGCCGCTGGACGAGAGCAGGAAGCGAAGGGCCTGGCCCAACATGACGCGAGCCGTGTCGACAGAGCTGCCGTCCTCGAGAAGGCGGACGATGGTGCTGGTGAGACCCATGCACAACTTGAGAGCGACCTCTCGAACAGACGCCTTAACGTCGTCGAGAATCTTGAGAGCGGCCGTCCAGATCTGCTCGTAGTACTGCTCGTACTTCTTGAAGGGCTGACCGCCGATGAGCTCCGAAATGGCAGCCGCGCTGGCCTGTCGAGTGCGCCACTCCTTGCCGAGAACACACTTGAGGAGATCAGACATGATGGCGTCGAAGTGCTTCTGGATGGCTTCGTTCGGATCCTTCACAAGGGCCTTCCAGATCTCCTCCATCGAAGCGCGGACGTTCTTGTTGGGGTCGAACCGGTAGCGGTAGAGCTTGGGGTAGATGCGCGGGTCGACAGCGGCGTCGGTCAGAATGTTGCTGAGACCAAAACGTCCAAACGCAGAGCGGGTAGACCAGGTGGCGGCGTTGCTGGCAAGACTCATGAATTTGTACACGAGACTCTGGTCTCCGACCTCGTTGGCAAGCGCGATGATGTCCTTGTACGACGTGACAGACTTGCCCTCGCCGGTGGGCAGGGCACCAGGCTCGAACAGTTCCGTGTCGCCTTCGACCTTGAGCTGCGTGCTGTCTCCGGTGAAGGCGTTGACAAGGTCTTTGACCAGGTCCTCGCGCTCCTCCTTGTTTCCGCGGTCGTGGAGCAGAGACAGTCCACGCGAAGCAGTCTCCTGAACGAGCTCGTCGCGGGCGTTGAGCAGACGCATGAAAGCAGCTTGAGCCTGGCGGGAGTACTGGCGGACGATGGGCAGGTGGCCCAGGTGCTGAATGATGCAGAAGAGCCAGATGCCGGCGGCCTTCAGGCGGTGGGGCGCCGTGTCGCGACAGTCCTTGAACAGCTTCAGAAGGACAAGCTGCAGGCGGTTCGTGCGGGCACCGACCTCCCAGATGTCCCCTTTGTAGTCGACGTCCATGTGCAGCATGACAGCCTCCGAGTCCCAGCAGCCCACGGCGGCTGTGATCGCTTCGCCGACGGTGAACTGAATCTCGGTCTCCCGCTTCGTCTCCAGGCTGTAGAGAGCGCGGAGAATGTTGTCAATGTGATCATTCTTCTTGTCGGGCGTAGCGAGGCCGTCCTCCCTGTCGCTGAATTCGAGGGGGGTAGCTTTCTTGGTGTAGCTGTTCATGCGCGACTCGTCGGGCCATTTTTTGTCGTCGAGGCCGATGGCCAGACGACCGAGGGCGAAGATGGCCTTCTCGTTGCCGGCTTCGGCCTTGACACGCAGCTTCTCAATGGCGAACTCGGGAGTCATCTCAGCGTTCAAGATGGGGACGTTCTGCCGGGCGGACCACAGTTGTCCCAGAGCTTCCATAGCGGTGTTTTGCAGGTCTTGAGAATGGCACTCGTCGGTCAGGAGCTGGCGGGGGATCCACGGATGAGGGTCCGGCTTCTCGCCGTAGAACGTAGACCGAGAGTACAGATGGGCATAGGCGAGTAGGCTGCCCTCGACGGCATGCGAACCGATGCCGAAGTTTCCCCTCCAGTTGGTGATGAGGCTCATCATCTTGTCGGTGAGCTCGGTCTGGAAGCGCTTGTTGAGAGCCAGGTGGGTGGCATCGTCACCGAAATCATCAGTCTTATCGGTGTTGATCGAATGACCGCCAAGAATCCCGATCGCCTTGGCCGCGAGCTTCCTGATGTCCTTGTTGTGCGAGGCAGTGTGAGGGAAGAGCTCAGTCACAAAAGTGGCGAGCCACTCCAGAATACCGTGGTGAGCGACGGCTCCGATGTCGACGAAACAACGCAGGCTCTCCTCGACGATGGAATCGATGCCCTTGGTCTGCTGCGAGAGGGCTCCGTCCAGGCAGGCCTTGAGGAAGAGGGTGAGCTCCGTACCCGGGTCGAGCAGGAGTCGGTTCTTAACCTGACGCCGAATCTTCATATCGACCCTCATGGCAAGGTCAAGCTGCTGGGCCCAGTCGGGCGTGTTGTTGAAGGCTGGAAGTGCGTCGAGAAGTATCATCTGCTTCGTGAACCTGAGCGCGACAGGAAAGGCGTGGATGTGCTCTCCCTCGAACCGACCCAGGGCCGTGGGCGACTCGGCGATGCGCGGCAGGGTATCTGGGCCGGCCGCGGTGATCATCTTCGCGTAGTTGTCGATGTTGGTGCTGAAGAAGAAGAACTTCTGGACGAGCACAGTCCAGGGGGGAATTTGGTGGATGTTCTGGACCCGGTAAGCCCAGGGATCTAGTCCCCTCTTGCCTTCCTCGACGACGTCGTGGCTCTCGTCAAGCCTGCCGGCGGCCGCGATGATGGAAATCCATCTGGCGTCTTCATCACTGAACCGGAAGCAGGCGTTGGCCCACTTGACGGCGACCGAGCGTGCGCTGCGGACGGCGGGGGCTCCGTCGGGCAGCGTGATGTACCTGTAGAGCATCTCCAACAGCTCTTGTTTCTCGTCGGCCATGCTGCCCTTGTCGGCGTCGAAGTGGCGGAGCAGGCTCGACAAGGCAGACTCGATATTGAAGGCCACCTCGGGAGTGGGATCCTGGGAGAGGGAACGGAAGAGCCACTGGGCGAGGTCGAAGGCCTCCCGCACCGGCATCTTACTTGCCTTGGCCAGAAGGCCGATGACCTCGTACGCTTGGCCACGGAGCTCAGTGCTGGAGGCCGAGCCGGCATTGCGGGTGGGCTGCTCTTCGTGGGGGACCGGCCAGCCCTTTGACTCGATGTATCCGCGAATCTTCTCGAGGATGGAGGCTCCCATTGCAAAGTCTCCCTGGGAAGGGCCATGGAGGGCGATGAACGAGATGTAAACGAAGAGGGCGCGGTGCAGCTTGATCTGCTCGAGTCCGGATGCGGGCTGGAGAGCCTCTGGACACATGATGCCCGAGTCGAGGTCGATGAGTGCGGCGATTTCGTTCTCCATGGAGGTTGAAATGGGCGACTTGGCCAGGAGACCGAGGATCTTGGTACGGTACGGCGCGGTCATGCGGCCGTGGGCACTGAAGAGATCCTTGGCCAGGGCGGCATCGTCGAAGGACACGGTGGTACGCTTGAGCATGTCCTCGCCTAGCTCGGAGACGCGGCTGTCAATGCTGCTGGCGGCGAAGATAGCCGAGACAAGCTTCTCGCGGTCGGTGAAGGCTCCGCTGGTGAGGAGCTGGGCGATCTTCCTGCGAAGATTGGGAAGATCATCGTACGGCTGGCCCCATTTGCCGTCACGCCACTCAGGGCAGAGGAACTCGAGCTCGTCCTTGAGTAGAGCCTTGTTGAAGGGCTGGAGCTTGGCGATGCCCTCATCCCGTGTCAATTTTTGGCGGTGTAGTGTAGAGAGAGAGTCACCTTGCCGAGCCAAGACGCCACCCAGGTTAGCATCCTTGCTGTCAGAGAAGCCGACGGCGACTCGGAAGGCGCCGTCCTCCTGACTGCCACGAGAAGGGAGGGTGACGGCGGGGATGATCCGAAGAAGGATCCTCAGCATGAGAGATGCAGACGGCAGCGATGTGACAGATGAAATGCCTTCGGCAATGTCCTTCATAAGCTTAGACCTGTCGTAATCGTCCATGCGGTCCACGCCAAGCGTAATGAACATGGAGGCGACTTGACGAACGACGGGGGATGCATCGGGCTGCTTGTACTTGGCGATCAAAGCCGCGACAGGAAGGACGATCCTAGCATTTCGTGTTAGCGCGACATTATCATAAAACATAGCGACAAGGCGAAGTAGCGTAATATATCAGAAAAGACGGCGACAAGGCGAGATAGCGTAATATATCAGAAAGGACGGCGACAAGGCGAGGTCATAGTAGGATGATCATCAAAGACGGCGACAAGGCGAAACGACAGCATAATGATAGAAACATGGCGACATAGCGACTCTAAACAGAATGGAAGGAACTTACTGAGAGCGTCCAATGAGGTTCTTGATTGACTGCGCGAAACGAATGACCTGCTGCGTGTGAGCCGCGACTGCCATGTACCTGACTGCGAGGTGTGCGGCGCATAGACTTACATCGACTCGAGTTCTAGGCGACTCGCTGCCGCCCATCGCGATGAAGGTTGGGAGGTGCTTCTGGAGGGCCTGCTCCAGCTTTTTCTCATCGTTAGCCACTCTGAGGACCAAGTCCTTGATGGCGTTGAGAGATCTCAGCTCCTTCGCGTCAGGCGACTCAGACGCCATCTTGAAGGGAGGCTGAGCTGACCCTTAGGCCAGCGGGTTGTGGAAGTTGTGAAAGTGCGGTTGGTGAGCCGCGGTGAGGGGGTGAGTGAAGGAACGCCTCTAGAAAAAGGATATCTATCGCTAGCGCAAACGATGATGGTAGTCTAAAGAAGACGATGCTTGGATGCTGTAGGCGATGGGGGTATCAATGGTAAGGGAAGAGGGGTTGCGGTACAAGGCGCCGCGAGAGGGTAGATGGGTGATGTGTGGAGTGTGAGAGAGTTGTGGAAGTGGAAGAATTGGGAAGTCGCGGTTGGGGGTTAGGGACTAAGGCAGACCGCGACGCGTTGGTGTAGGAGAGGCGGGAAACAATGCCTAGAGGCAGTCGCGGAGGTCGTCAAGTGATGCGATGTCGCCTCGCGATCAGCCAGCAGTTCGCCCACGTCAACTCACTAGAGGGTCGACGTTGGGTTCCCACGGCAATTACGATGATTCAGCAGGCAAGAGGTCGACGACCTTCGACAGGGTCCAGAGAAGATGTCTATAAACAGCTTAGCGTGAGCTGTGCACAGGCGATGTGTCCTGCGTCTTATGCTCGGCATGGCCTGATGACCTAATCTACAGACGGCCTCATCACGTGCTGTGGCCATCCGTGTCTGATGGGGTCGACGCCGTAGATGGGATTTGCTTCTCACGTTGGATGTAGTTGGACATGATCTTATGTCCATCCTGTCGCCTGGTGAGCAAGATGATGACGATTGTTTATCTGGCAGTGAGTTTCTTTTTGGGTTGACAACTTATGAGCTCCTATGTGGCCAAGGAAAGCCAGCTATTAAACGTTCCTCTAAAGCTACCTTAACCTTGGGTTAAAGTAATCATCTGACCTTAAGGGAGGTCCGCCAGTATTGCCAGGGGTCAGACAGAGTAAGGGACTATTTCTCAGGGTGCCGCCTCGTATGCTCATCTCGTCTTCCCAATGTGACTTCTTTTACGATACGATATTTCGTGTCGTTTAACATTGTTTGCCTAGGATCGACTCTTGTGCTGAGCTCTGGAGACGAACAACCCTGTTCTACAACCTCGCGCCTCCCTTGCTGCTGCTTCGTGTTGGGTTTGAAGCAGAGAAAATGCCTGGGTAGTACTTCCCTATGATCAGATTTTGTGAGCGACTTGTGGCAATTTCTTGAACTCAGGCCCCAGCAACCCTGACCTCCCCGCGGCGTGTCCCAAAGCCCACCAGGTCCTGCAGCTGGGATCGGTGGTCGAAGCAGCACTTCGTAGTCAAATTCACAGAGAGTTTGCACTTGCAAATTCGTTTTAAAGAGGTTGAACCATACTCAGGAAGCGTTTAGACGACCAACAGCGGCTCCGAAAGCTGGCAACGTTAGATGCCAGCGCAGCCCTCGACTACGATGTCACCCAAGCAACGCAGCTGACAAGAGCAGACTCAGCTATGCTCCAAACACGACGGATATTCCTCATCCGCGGTCAGCGCAATTCTACCGTTCAGCCCGGTTGACGTGTCTCAGCTCGCGGCGTCGGCGAGGGCTGGGCTGGAAGCGAGGACACTCCATCGTGAAGCGGACAATGACCGGCAAGGGAACAGAAGCAAAAACGACAATACTAACAATGGACCGCCTTGCAGTAAGCCACCGGGCGCTTTATATGCCGCTCAGCCCAAACCAGGGAAGCTTTCCAATGTCCAGCCACAGGGGAGACTGATCTCCAGGGTACTCCATCATCCGGCAAGAATCAACATTTCTTTTCCCAAGCCATGCAAGCATGCCGCCAGCCTATTTCCAAGTTTTTCAACACGACAACCGCGACGCCCCCCATGTCGTCCAACGCATCGAGTTCTTGACCGCCATCTACAACGTCGGCCTATCGACGACAAATCCCATGCCACCGGCGCCAGCTGAGGTAGGTAGCACAAGCTCCCCCCCCCTCTTTCCCCCCTTCCCCCCTTCCCCCCGCCTCCGCGCGCCATGACTCACATGACGGGCGTCCAGCGTGCGTAATCGCAGATAAGTGCCATTCAATCCACCCATCCAACAGACCGACCAGAGCACTACGGCAGTACCTGTCGCCAGGCAAAAACAATGCAAGCTTTCGCCTAGCAGCAGATCGGTCGAAGCAGGCCCGGGGACCGGATTTACAACGGCGTGCCGGACCAGTGTGCTATGGCGCCGCGCCGACCGAGGTTCTACGCGGGGGGGTGGGTGCTTACTATCCGGCCAGCCATGATAGGGCACGCCAGCACCGGAGTCTGCGGGTTCTGGGAAGACTCCCAACAGGGCTTGTGTGACGAGGACGATGGGATGGCGGACTCGGCTCCCTGCTTGGCTGGCACGGTTATGCGCTTTGCTCTGAGGGAATAAAAAATGAAATAAAAACCGGATTCAGGGCTTGACAAGCAAGCAGAAAAAAAAAGGACAAGCGACCGACGAAATGGTACAGTCGCACACGATGGATGGGCCGGAGAGTTTAGTGCACGAGTCACGTACTTTAGGAACTGAGCGCAGTACTACGTTCACGCCCCTCCCTTTTCGCACAGATTTAACAGCAAACAGTCCCGCTAAAGTCTGTGTTTTATGTAACCTCGCTCTAAGCTGGGGAGGGGTGCAGAGGTCGACGATGCACGGCGGCCAGCTGGCCAATTGCCAGCCGACGCCTGTGGCTTCGGTACCTAGCGAGGCCTCAGGAACAAAGCGGCGCCGTGGTGCTTCGATTTGTCGCTGCCGGGCGAGCCCAAAGGGAGCGGCTCGGCTGGGGCACATTGAGGTCTAGCGGTTGTCTCAGGCGAGTCAGCGGCCTGTCCGGCAGGGCGGCCAGTGTTTGCAGGTCCGGTCGTCCAGCAGACTCACGCGCGGGTGGTGACATCACGTTGTTTGATCACGATCATCTGTTCGTGATGATTGTTAGACCAGCAGAGTCAGCATGTCATTTTGGGTGTAGGATGACAACCGGTCGGCCAGCGGGCAAAGATCAATCCGCGACGAGGGTCGATTGGGGGCCTAGAATACGCCTGAGGACGGCGGAAACCTCGGGTTCTCGACGCTGTGGTCGGGGTGTAACAGGGGTCGTGCCGGGGACTCGTCGATCAACGTGGCCACGGACAGTGTCCCCCAGAATGCCATCATGGCATTGTCGCCTGGAGATCCCGATGGTGATTTGCGACTGGAACGCCAGGGCACTTGCGAATCACGAGGCTTGCTGCCATCTCATTCCGGCATCGCCGAAACAGCCCTGGCTCTGAGACAGCCTCGCTCCTGGGTGCAAACAGCTTGAGATTACTGTGCGCTTCCGAAACCATGAGCATGAACCCGACAGGACTACGTCCTCCGCACCTGATGGCGAAGTCAATCTCAGGCACGCCGGTCTTTAGGGGTCGTCCGGACATGGGCACGCAGCGGTGGTGATTCGTTGGCAAGGCGCAGGGTTAGCAGCGTTGGACCCTGCAGTCTGACTGACGACGCCGGAAGGCCTCTTACAGCCTCAGGCCGAATCCCAGCATCCCGATGCTGCCCACAGAGCACCGGGTCCGTACCGTTCACGTTGTCGTGCTGTCGTGGATCGTGTCTTCTGACAGTCGGCCGCCTTCGAATCCCATGCAATCGTCAGCTCGTAGCATAGACCGGTGGGCTTATATCATCGGTGCATTGAAAACATGGTGGTGGACTGGTCCAATGCACAGCCGTTAGGTAGTGATGAATGTCCAAGCCGCTGCCAGCTGTTTCGTTGACCTCTGGCTGGAGATTCGGCGTTAGATTTGGCGTCTGTCTTCTTGCCTTGGCGAGAAACCCGGGAAAAGCAAGCACACATCGTTCGTCCAAGGCCGACTTGCATTTGAGACCTTGCTGGAAGGCAAAAGAAACGACGAGAGCTCACCAGCGACGCTCCAATGCAGGGAAGCTGCTTGTAATTAAACGAGCTAGACCACATGGCTTGGTGAGCTGGCAGCCAGTGGGGGATTCTCGAATGAGCACAGATCTGCCTCTAACGACGCCCATTCTCGCTGGTCTGCTGAACGGTCAGCTCAGGCCAAAAATACTGGGCACACACCTCGCATTTCGAATGCACACGCTGCCAACGTGCGGGCGCCGCAGTACGACATTTGACTGTGATGCAGGTAAGACTAAGGTACCCTCTCTACCTAATCGTGTGAGTCGCGAAGAAACCAGGAGCCAATTTGCCATTTCTCGTAATGGGAGGGGCCTTGAATGCAAGATGCAGCTTGTCATGCAGCTCGTTGTCCAATTGCCAGTGCTGTTGGCCACCCGAGATTTTGGGTGGTCGTCAGCGTCGCTCGACAAGAGCCGGACACTTGGGAGGGCAAGGGGAGGCATCAGGGGTGGATGCCCCGGCTGCGACGTCATTCCCGGGTGGTCGTCAGCCGTCATGCGATCACATACGATTGCGCAAGGAGGGACGCGGCCTGCACTTTTTGCTTCTTCGCGATAGAGGCCGGCCCATGTCCAGATGATCTATCGATACTCCGGTCGATGGGGTCGCTGGGGCCCACGGAACGTTTGTGGACGGGATTGGCACCGTCTTCCCCTTGCCCAGCTGGAAGAAGCCTGCGATGTGGTAGGGCTATGCTCTTTTTTGGACGTAGATCAGGTGCGTCACGCGAGTCCGGCCCCGCCGGCCAATCGGTCGCGGGTCAGGATAGTGGAGAGGAAGCCCGGGTCTTTGTCGATGAGGGGGATGTGAGGGAAGAAACCGAGACTCGATCCGACCCGAGGTGACGACCAAGTTGGCCACGGAATTGGCTGCGAATGTGTCTGTTTCCATGTTTCGAAACAGAGCGTCAATCGCTGTGAACGTCAGAGGTTAAAAGCACGACATGTTACACAAAGCAGATTGCGCTCACGTCTTGCCCAGGAACCTTCAACGGAGTTCAGTTGCACCCGTGATACGGCTTGGAAAGGAGAGCGAGACAGGCTCATCTCGCGATGGCAAGGCATTCCTCCCTGCGCAATCGAGATAGTAGCCCGAGACAGGCGCCTATTCACACTGGGCGGATGAATAGGAATCGAGGGAGCCCTCGGGGCCCACGAGGCGCTCGCGTGGAGGAAAAGGAAAGAAAGGTGACAATGTGGTCTTGGTTCAGCTGCTGTCGTCCGTCGGGCGGTGGGTGGGTGGGCGATCAGGCGCCCAGAGAAGAGACCTGCGCAAGGCCTCCCTGCTTCCTTGCTTCCCTGCCTCCCGTTGTCAAATCTGCGGCCGGGTGCCAATGCGACCTTTGAGTCAAGGGGTATTACGAATGCGGAGGCGGCCCGAGATGTTCTGCAGAGAGGTCATCGTCGCCGTCGCCGTCGCCGTCGCCGCCGCCGCCGCCGCCGCGTCGCCGTCATCATCGTTGCGAGGAGGCCGGTAGGGGATGGCGCCAGATCGACCGGATAGCAATGGCGAATGCGGGCGATTCCAGAACGGTCCAATGACCGACTCGAGATTGGTGACGGTACCTGCATGAGAGCAGGCAGTCCGCCAGCAGGTCTAGCTGGCTCTTGATGACTCCAGCTCCGGCTCCGGCAATCCATCCTCGCCAACGGGGGTCGGATTGACGGATTGACGAGTGAGTGGGCTTTGATTGATGGGGTGTGTGCGTTTGCTTGCCTGGGTTCTCGCGAGACAGACCTGTTTGTCGGTGGATGCGGTGGCAGAAAGCGGCATGGGAGGACGCTTTAGGGCTTGGCAGGGCCCGGGACCTGCCCTGGACGTTAACACCACGCCCGCCCGCCCACGCCGCCCCGCCTGCAGAGGAAGAGCTGGAAGGCTCCTGGCTCCAGGCTCCAGGTCCCAGCAGCAGCTGCCCTCCCCTCCTGGCTCTTTCCCTCCCTTGCGCCAGGCCGCAAGAGAGTGCGACCTGACCCCAAACAGGGCGAGCAAGCCAGACAGGGGGGCGTGGCTGCAGGGCTATGACCCTTCGACGATGACTGCCTGATGTCACTCTTCCACTCCCAGATGCAAGGGCTGCAGACCTGAGGGTACTCGTCCGACTCGATTGCTGGCGTCCGTTCGTATGTCAGTCTGCCGCTTCCGTCTAGGTACATGGAAAGTCTCGCTCGCACACCCAGACGGGCACATTCTGTCCTCCGTCTGGCCTTCCACAGTACTGTTTCGGACAGCGGAATCAGCAAGCTCAGAAATCTGCCTCTCCAGATCTGGGAAGAACCCTGAGCACCGTAAAGGCCTCCTGGCCGATCGGAATAGATGCACGAGCCTTCGGTGCATTATGTGACTTTCTTTTCCCAGAGAATCCGTTGTGATCCTCTGCAAATGCAAGTGTTCATTCAATCCATCCATCGCCATCTCGGTGGAGCAGATCTGGAGCGGGTACTTCCTGGTGCAGCCTCTCGCCTTCGACCGAGAGAGACCTATCGACACACCCCCTCCAGTCCGTCGCTCCAGGTTCTCCTTCCACTGCTTGCGTCCCCCCCCCCTCCTCCTCCAAGGTACCTAGGTAGGCGTCCGGCCCAGGCGAGGCAAGCAAGCCAGGCCAGTCGCAGTGTCCCGTCCTGACAAAGTCTCTCGCTCTCACCCTTCTGCCTTTCCACCATCTCCACCATCCCCAATCCACACTTCGTCTCTCGTCACCCGTCGCCCGTCGCAGTCTGTGTTCTTCTTCCCTCCCCTCCACCCCCCCTCCCACCTCTCCGACTCAACCTTCTTCTTTTCCCTCTTTCAGTCTTTTTTCGAAGGCCTCTTGGGTTTCCTGCACCTCTTGCTGTCATTGTCCACTGCCGGTAGCCTGTCGCGTTTACGTCGTTCAGAGCATTCATCTATCCGTTGTCTGCCCCCATCGTCGGCTGTCCTCCTGGTTAGGTTACTCGCAGGAGAAAAAAAAAACCCTTGCTTGCCTAGCTCGCATCTGTCCGCCCGTCAACGACGTCGACGCCAATCCCCACGCGATCCGAATACTTCGCCTTCGCCCACCCTCGACGACTATACAATCGACAACCTGAGAGCCGAACGATAGCTCCCTTATCCAGCGACTACTCGACGTCATCCGTGCCGTCGACTCCTACCCGCTCTCATAGCGTTCGCGACCCGATTGCCCTTAATCACCCTCTGCCTTCTCAGGCCCGCCCACGCTCCATCCCCATACGAGCTTGACGACTTGATCTCCTCCGTAAGCTCGAGTCTTAGAAGTGTTTTTGTTGGCGCCTAAAAGTGAGTTGATCTTGCCACCCAATGTCTTCTTTGTCCTTCCCCTTGCCCTGCCTGTCGCCCGTCCACCACTGTCGCAGTCCCTCGGTTCTCATCCACTGGCCCCCCTGGATGACGTCCATCGGTCTCCTCGGAGCGCCATGTGCCCTGCGCCTGGTCCGGTATCTCAGCCTTCTTCGCTGGCTGGGGCGTCGAAGTTGTGCCAGCTTCCTCACATCGGTGTTGCTGCATCCCAATTCGGCGACAAGGCGTTTTCGGGATATTTTATCGTCAACGCAACCCCCCATGCGACGTGGTCGATTTCGGGGCCTATCCGTCGATCGCCTTGCCACTGCCGAGACCGCAAAACCTCTCCGCTTCTCGTACGCCATATCGTCGCCCATCACAATTGCCGTCGCACACGCGCACCACGCCACCCGCATCCCGCATCGAAACCGCCAACGCCGATAACTCCACCTGGCTAGTCAATGCTGTACTTTTCAAGGCCGCGGAGCGTGTGGATGTTCGACGCTCTCGGCGGAACCATGATTCTCGAGTCGCCGGTCCAGTCTGATGACCGTTAGCCCTCAATCGCCACACGAGCTGCCAGAAACCAAAGGCAGACGGAGTCTTGATATCCACTCGCCGCATCGAAACTCGATCCCGCAATCTCCGCGAAAACGAATTCAAAAGGAATGCGACACTGGTGGCATCTGAGGAGCGAAGCTTCATGTTTTTGGATTGCTACATGCGACTTGAATGGGATATCCCTGCGCGTGCCCGGCCGGCCATTCGCTTACTGCCCGATGCTGGAGAGAGTTTTGGCTGGCAGTCTCTCAACACGGCTGCGTTCATGAGGGAAGGCTGGATGTGCAACTGCGCCTGACGACGGAGGAGGATTCGATATGATGCAATGCTGAAACTGCGGACGCCCGGTCAGACGGATCTCATGCTTCCTGGATGTCCTCTGCCTGGACCAGACTTTGCCGGATGGACGACCGATTGGGACCGCGACCTTGAATTCTTACGATGACTGCCGGTTGTTGCCAATGGTCGCTAACATTGATTGTTAGGTCACGATATCATCCCGTCTCGAATATTCGATTAAGCGTTAACGATCTTCGGGACGTTCATTGCTTTCCTCTGGTTCGGCGCAATCCTGAGGCACCAAAAGTCGATTCGGAGCATCTTCTTGGAGTTGTTCAACGGCGGCTTTTAGCATTTTCCTGAACGAACGTATCGGAGCATATCGACTTGAACTTTACCGGGGCGTGCCGGCGTCAAGACTTCTGTCTTTGCTACTTGCGATTCTCGGAGTACGGGGTCTGGATACAGGTCGTTGTGTTCGATTCTTTCATCCAGCTGCCCTTTGTGGTTCAACAGATCCGCGTTTGAGTTTTCCGAAACGGTGTAACGGTATGTGTTCCTCGCATATGCACTCCCAGAGAGGCTGCTCTACATCCAGGGGCCGGGAAGTGGTTTGCCTTTCTCCCACGACGGATCACGCCAAGGGGACCTGTGCAGACCCGGCAGACCCTTCCCGCAACCTTGTCAAGAGCAACATGTGCCTGCAACTCAAGCTAATGAGATTCTTGAAAGATAACGATAAAAGAGTTCCGACTTCACGTCACTTTTGAGACCGAATTCAAGGCTTCAGACCTGTAAGTGAGCCCAGCTCCTCCGGATGGCATTCCGATCTGGAACGAACGTCTGGCCATGAGAAAATCGGACGTGCTGACCAACGCCTGCAGAGTCAAGCCTTTCTTTTCCGTTCAGTTGATACATATCCGCTGTTCGTGTCTATGTAAGCACTTCCAACTGTTTCTTTGCTTCTGCTATTGCATTTGCATGTTCTCCACGTCTTCTCGAGCCCCCTCCTCGTCCTCGGGTCCATGCAACTCAATACGTAATCCGTCTGCGTTGTACGATGTACTCCAGCTCGACCCAGTTCCCAACGCTCTATGTACTTGATATCACCCGACCACGACGAGACGAGACGAATCGACGAATACACCTCGTGGTTGTCTCTCTGGGAAAGGTCTACAGAAGCAAGGCGGAGTTTCCAGTCTCCTGTCTTCTTCAGTTGAGGGACAATCGAGGGCGGCTTGGTGCCTGTCGTTGCGCGCAGCTGCGTCGAGAATAATGCCGCCGCCGTCATTGTCGGCGACCCTGGCAAAGATAATGACCAGTCGATGGACAACCCGCGCATGTTCCCGGCGCCTTCCGCCCAATTCTCTGCATGTCCGCTTTTTCTCGACACATTTCTTTGTTTCCTTGACTGATTCACAACTGCCTGCCTACTGGTTGAAGCCGCGTGGGTCCACGCTGACGATATAAATTTGCAGCCTCCCAACCAAAAATTCCGAACTCTCCCCGAAGTTTACCCACTTCAACATTCATCCCTCAACCCGCTTGTGCACTGCACCAGCAACTCCCATTCTTCACCGAAGTTCACCCGAGCTTCACTCACGCACACCTCACGCTTTCAGCATCTCACACCGAGCAATCCGCCACAATGGACGGAATGCAACCCTACAACAATGGCACCCCTGCCAACGGTGCCAATGGTGATGGCTATGGCACCCCTGTTCCTGCTGGCATGGGATACCCCCCCAACAGCAACGAGCTCACCGGTCCTGGCAACTCTCCTGATGGTAACAAGACCACTCTTTGGTAAGGAAGCGTTCGCCTCTGTTCAATCGTCCTTTACTTACCTTGTTGTCACAGGATGGGTGAGCTTGAGCCTTGGATGGATGAGAACTTCATCAAGGGCGTCTTTGTCACCGCTACCGGCGAGCAGGTGAATGTCAAGGTCATCCGTGACAAGAGCTCCGGGTAAGTTTTCCTTTAATTTTTTTTTACCTCTTTCCCGACATCGGACGGCAGTCACAAGATCGGACGGCACGTTGAGATACATGCGACGGAACAATGAGCCATCAATGCAATTTTCCCTTGGTCCTCTAACTGACTCGGGATTCAGCAACGCCGGTTACTGCTTCGTCGAGTTCAACTCGACCGACGCTGCCTCGAAGGCTCTTGCCCTGAACGGCACTCCCGTTCCCAACTCCGCCCGCATGTTCAAGCTCAACTGGGCCTCTGGTGGCGGCATCAACGATCGTCGGTAAGTTGCGCTAGCCCTCTTGGAAATTTGGCCAATCTAACCCGTGGTTTAGTGACGACCGTGGTCCTGAGTTCTCCATCTTCGTCGGTGATCTCGGCCCCGAGGTCAACGAATTCGTTCTCGTCTCCCTATTCCAGGCTCGGTTCCCCTCTTGCAAGTCTGCTAAGATCATGACGGATGCGGTCACTGGTCAGAGCCGTGGCTATGGTTTCGTTCGATTCACGGACGAGCAGGACCAACAGCGCGCTCTGGTCGAGATGCAGGGCGTCTACTGCGGTAACCGCCCCATGCGCATCTCCACTGCGACCCCCAAGAACCGGTTCGTCCTCACATCTTCCCCCGTCTGCCTCGCCTTGCACTCACACCTTCATAGTAACCACGGTCCCTACGGCGCCCAGCAGGGCCACCAGATGCCTCCCGCCATGCACCCTCACCAGCCCCAGGCCTTCTACGGCGTCCCCCCCGGACCTCAGTTCAACCAGGGGTACGGCGCCGCTCCCCAGTTTCAGCAGCAGCAGATGAACCAGTTCACCGACCCAAACAACACCACTGTGTTCGTCGGTGGTCTCTCGGGATACGTTACCGAAGACGAGCTCCGCAGCTTCTTCCAGGGATTCGGAGAAATCACCTATGTCAAGATCCCTCCCGGCAAGGGCTGTGGTTTTGTTCAGTTCGTCCATCGCCATGCTGCTGAGATGGCCATCAACCAGATGCAGGGTTACCCCATCGGCAACTCTCGCGTTCGTCTGAGCTGGGGTCGTTCGCAGAACAACTCGGGTGTCGGCACGCCCTACCGCCCTGCCCCTCCCCCTCCTCACTACTTCGGCCCCCCCGGTCCTGGTGGCCCCGGCTATGGCCCTCCCTTCGGTGGTCCTCCCGGCCCTCAGGGCCCTCCCGGGCCTCCCCAGGGTCCTCCCGGCGGCGGTCCCCCCCAGCAGGTTTGTTTACCTTGTATCCCACGCAAACCGTCACCTCAAGCTAATCAATTTTTGCAGTGAATATGACCTTCGGCTCTCTCCCCCGACTTTGCACGCTTTCTTCGCCTCTTGCGCTTTCGCTTTCTCACCTCTGACATCCGTCATGGTCTAGCCTGTTGGCGTCTCGGCGAAGCGGAGTTTGGGATCTGGTCAAGGCATTCGACCACAGGGTTCATCCTCGATTTCCTTTGTTCTCACGCGTATGACGATCACGACGCTTCGCAGCACTCGACAGTTCTTTCAACGGCTCACTGGTCGCACCCACGGCTTGGTTTGCTCGCTCATGCTTGCACAACGCTTGACTTTGCCCTGCTTTGCGCTGGTTCTGGCTTGGGTTACTCGGCTGCTTACGCTTAGTCTAGTCACACGATCAATCTCAGTTTCTGCTTTTCCAGTATCCTTTTCTTGCGTTGTCGTTGTCTTGTCGTTGGTGCCCGCCATGCTTCATGTCTGTGAGCTCATTCCCTGTGTTCGATTCGTGCTTAGGCTGGGCGGTGGGCGATGCGGAAAAGCGTTTGGATTTCGTGATATCTAATCGACATCTGTGTGTGCTCATCTTGTGTATTTGGGTGCGACTTAGTTAAGGGTGTTTCCTGGATGTGTATCCTTCGACTTGCGACGGTGTCAGGCTATCTGAACCTGGTGATCTTCTGGCGCAGCTTGTTGTGCTTGGCATCGCTTCCATGGCTGGAATTCGACATGGATATGTTTGTGGAGCTTAAAATTGACGGTGTCAGATTCGATTGACGTCCCACACTCGCGGCGGCCTTGTGAAGAATGGAGGGATCTTGGATCGACTTGTACGAAGTCGCAAGGAACATCACCTGGGTACTTTACTAAGGGTTTCTGCAGTTCTTCTCGGCAATTCTACCACTGGACATCGCAATGTCCGGCTGAAACTTCCAGGCGTTTAGCTGGGTCATGGACCTACCTGTGTGTGTATTGGCTACCTTCAGTCACGAATTGTTCAATAAGCAAACACTGGAATTCTGTATCGTTTGCGGTGCCTGAGACGCGGACTTAGGTTCCCAGTTAGTTGGGACTATAGATCGCGGGAGCGTACTGTCACTACTTACGACAGTCGGAGCTGAAGCCCATATGAATCCGGTATCCCACTGCAATAGTTCTTTTCCAACGAGGAAAGCAGTAGATTGGCGAGATGCCGCCACCATCTAGCGACGATCGTCGTGCTCGTTGGCCACGCGGAGAGGTAATGAGACCATGAGGTCTGTGACGCTCATGGAAGGCTCGATTCCACCCAATATTCAATAGTCAAACCCATTTCCCCCGTCGACCCAGTTTGCTGAAGATCGTAGCCGCTATAGTATATATGGGATCGAGGCTTAAAATCTGATTTTCAAAGGGCGAAGATTGTCAACTGTCGTGCGAAGGTTTCTCGCGGAAAAGGGTTTAATCACCCACAAGGACGAGTTAAACTAGTTGCGGATGGGTAGACTTAGGTAGCAGATCCAGATTTTGGAGTGGACATCGAGTTTGGAAACAAATGGCACCTCTCCCTCATTTGAATCACCGAGGTCAATGCTTGGCAACTTGTACTCTGATCGAGGCGCGAGATTGTTGATTCAGGCGTACTTGAAGCTTCAAGTTCCACTATGTTGTGTTCCACAAGTGCTCATGGTATTTAGGAGCTGAAATGTATTTCGTCTGATTATGTTAGAAGCCCTTGACAGGAGAATGAATGTTCAAAGAGCCGAGGGGACCGGCCATGTCTGCGAGGAAGGAAAGGCATCACAGGTTGGGTTTTTTCACTGCAACAAGGGTAAGGTAGTTGGTTGTCCCCATTGTTGGTAATTCTCTGATTTGAAGGGATATGTATCCGTGCTATTGCTACTTCTCACCATTCCCTTGTGTGTGCTCCGATCCGCCGCATCTAGGTGGCTCACTCACATTGACATGGTCATGGGGGCAGACGCATCCCCTCAAATCCAGCTGCCCCTACCGCATGTAATGTAGGAACAGCTTAACCCCCAACGTTTTAGTTCTGTGATTCCTGCCCCGCGGCCTGACCAAGTGCTCAAGCCCTAAGTCGACTGGGCGATGATGCTTTTCTGTCAGGCCCACGATGTGTGCCTCGATGTGTGCCGCGTGCAAGCCCCGGCCCCGGCTCCAGCCCTGGGTAACTTGCTCTCTCGTGGGGCTCATTGCAGTCTCCTTCTCGTTTTGTTATTGTCCCTCATTTTCTGAAAGCCCTCTCGGAGCTGCACAACTGCTCAAGGAACCCGACTGGCTTTCACCCTGACCTTTTCTTCACCGCCCTCGTGGAACAATTTCACAAAGATGTCACTGCTCATCGCAAGTACTACTTGGAGATATTCTGATCCATGCGTTCAAGGTAAATGAATTTCAATGACCCAAATAGTAAAGACGGTGCTATATTTCTGTGTCACGTCGACGCTCATTCTCATTGCAGTCTCAGCCATAAAGTCACCTCGAAATTGGCTTCAAATTCTCCAAAAAGTCTGGATCATAAGGAAGAAATCTTGCTGACATCTTATTACCGCAGATTTGAGACTACCCATCCAAATATGAAGCCCTTGAGACGGAACACACCAAGAAGATGGGTGTTACCATGAGGACTCGACCCTCAAGATGAAGAAGTCGACGACCAACTTGTCACATAAAACGTGGCTGAAAGAGCATGGGACCATACACGGGTGAGACCGGGGGCGCCGGCGAGGAACATCAAGGCAATGACAACATGCTCGAACGTACTGCAGTCGCAGACCCGACGACCCTAATACGGACTTCGAAACAATCAAGGAAGTCCCTCGCGAGGGCAGCCAGCGGGCTCAAGCTATAAAGTGGAAACTGAGCCATCCATGGTTGGGTTCGTAAGAGGAGGGGATACTTCATAGCCGTGTGCTTGAAGACGAAGACAAGATTTGTAGTCTGAAGGCTCAAGGCAAGAACACGAGGCTGCCGTCGCAGAACCGACAACTTCGATGTGAAACCAAAAGGAAGTCCCTCCCGAGGGCAGTCTACGGGCTCAAGCCATAATGTGGCAGTTGAACTATCCATGGCTGGGTTCGTAAGAGATGGGAATAATATAACATTTCAAGGAGAGCGGAAGGCGAAAAGTAAAAAGATCGACATGGTACTCCGACATCCCCTCACCGATATTAAGAGACAAAAGGAAGTTCCTCACGAGGGCAGCCTACCGGGCTCAAGTCGAACAAGTGGTAGATAAACCATCCATGACTGGGTTTGCAAGAGGAGGGAATACCATAATCAAGATGACCAGTGCAGGGTTGAAGGAAACAAGCCCCAAGAGGATGGAATCAGGGAAGCAAGGGACCGCATCAAGTCTTGATGTTGACTTCTGACCACTGACGTCTAAAATCCTACATGGGCAGCCTTCGACTTCGATGACAGTCTCAAAGAGATTGTCGATCGACATATGAGCCGAGCTTTGAGGTGTCAGTAGCTGACAGCAAGGTAATGACTCCGAACTAGGCCCGCCGCAGCAACTAAATAGGCTGTGGTCCTGCTCACTCTTTCCAGGACTCAGTAGCACTGGAAATTTTCCAGTCCGACCTGGAAAGTAACGAAACACAAGGCTTCAAGCTATCAGGGCCCCGCAACGCGAAGTGCGGTCCAGCTATCGAGATGTCAACCCACGTCCCCGCACTTTCAGAATCTCTAAACACAAGAGGAATCAAACTTTTGAACTTCAAATCCCTTCAAATTGAGGACTAATCGAAATCCTACCCGGTGCACAACAATACATACCTTAGTCAATAGTGCGGTGAGGCACCCAAAAGTAACCCCGCAGTCGAGCAGACTGCCTTTGGTAGGACGGCAGCAACATCACCCGAACACCATACAATGTTATGGTTCAAATGATTCAGAGGCGGCTAAGGCTCGCTCGCTGTACATGATTCCAAGTCATCAAGTGAGCACCATCTCCTCTGTATGAGACTCAGCTGTCTGGATCTCTGCTTGGAGCCTTACTTTACCGCTTTGAGACGCCCCGAGTTCACAATAACATTTGGCAGCCTGAAGGACAGCTTACCGAAGGTTCAGCAGCTCTGAAAATATACCAACTAATCATAGTATCTGGGCTCTAGTCTCGAGACTGGTTATCCCAGGCTTCTCCAATGCGAATACCCCATCCGTTAATTTAAGAGCAGGATACGCAGGCTGGATCACGCCACATTATGCCAAAATTCAGTCAATTACGGCAAAAGCTCCTTGAGCTGGTCATAAATCGTCCATGTATCAAAGTTCTACCATCAGAAAAGATATTTTCATGAAGCTGAAAACGCTCATCACCACTTAAGGCGCTTATGCACACAACCCTATACTTTTGTCCTCTCAAGACTCTTCAGCAGGGCACTCCTCATCATCCTCGCCACCCTCATCATCGTCCCCGGGGTAGTACGACAACGGGTGATACGCATCAAACTTCTGCTCGACCTTGGCGCCCTCCCAAGGGCTCAGGTCGATCTCCGCAATGGGAGTGGAGCACTTGGCCGCCAGCGCAGTCTGCGCTTCCTCGCTGTCGTAGGGCACGCAGTCGAGGCCAAGGTCGTCATTGATACCGTCGCAAATGATGACGGGCTCACCACCGCAGGGGGACTTGATGTTGAAGTCCTTGATGGAGATGTTCTCGCAGATGGCCGAGTCGGCAGTCGAGCACGAGAGGCGAGCGACGGCGTTACCGTAGACACCCGAGGTGTAGCCGGTGAAGTTCTCGAAGCGGATGTTGGTGATGTCCATGCCGGAGGGGTACTTGTTGCACTCTTCGACGCTCTTGTTGAAGTAGCAGGAGTCGAGGATGATACCATAGTCCATGCGCGCGACCCAGAAGTTCCTAGGTCTGTGAGCAGGTGGCATACTTGAGGGGACTGGCGGGGCTTACTTGAAGGTGACGTTGTCAACGTAACCGGTACCGATCTCAGGGCCGGCCCAGGTCTTGATGCGAGCGCCGGAGTACTGGGAAAGCGTAAGTATGTGCTCACATTATCAAGGGGGCGGGCGAATAAGGACATACGTCGCCGTTCAACATCCAGACGTTCTCAATGTGGACGTCGTGGACGTTCGAGACCTCACCCTCGTACTGGCCGAGAGATCCCATGGACTGTCATTTGTAAGTACATGTCGTGATGTGTCAAGAGAGTGTCTGTAGTGAGCCTACCTGTCCGTGGGTACCGTTGCAGTACATGGTGTTGACGTAGAGGTCGGAGCTGTTGGGCTTGGGGGAGAAGCAGTCGTCATCGATGTTCACCCAGACGCGCTCGATCGAGACACCAGCGGTATCCATGGTGTTCATGAAGTCGGTGTTCTTGGGGATGATGCTGGCATTGTTGGAGAGGGCAGTAGCAATGACGTCGGTGAACTTGACGTTCTTGGCTGCCGAGCATGTAAGTATTTGCTGACGTCTGAGACTCTAGAGGAGCACGTACAGCCGACGATGAAGTTGTTCCAGCACGGAGAGTCCTTCATATGGATACCCGAGACATCGAGATTCGTGGTGTTCTCAGCATAGAACAGGATGGGGCGGTAGTACTTGTTGCCAGGGTTCTGCGATCGTCAGTATGAAGCACTGCGCTGACATCACATCCAGGAAGTGCTCACGAGAATGCTGAGACGTGTTAGTGAATTTCCAAGAAAAGCAGGATGAACTCAATACTTACGATCCAGTACCGGCCTCGAACTCGTTCCACCAGCGCTGGCCCTGGCCCTCGATGACGCCCTCGCCGTAAATCTTGATGTCGTCGCCGCCCCATTTCCCTACGTCTGTTAGTACACAGTCAAAGCCCGGAAAGCGGGTGATTCCGTACAGAACATGATGGAGCGCTGGAAGGGGTGGTACCAGGCATGCTCCTGCCAGTACTCGACGTCGTTGGTGAACTTAAGATTGTCAGCTTCCGAACGCCTTTGAGAGTAGCCGAGCCACGCTAACCTTGATCTCGCCGTCCAGGCGGACGTGGATGTCGTTCAGGCCAGTCAGGTCAAGGGCCTTGCCGATAACAAAGGTCTCGCCCTCGGGCAGGTACAGCGTGCCGCCATTGTTGGCCTCCTCGACGCCCTTCTTGAACTCCTCAGAGATATCGTCCTCGTCGTTCTCGGACGCGCGGATCTTAATGGTCTTGCGGCAGCCGGGCTTGGGCGACTTGTAAGGGTGCTTGTCGCGGAACTCGAGGAGGTTCCTCGGCACGCCAGGCGGCAGGGTGACGGCCTCGACGGCGGCGGTGGCCGCGACGGCGACGAGAGAGAAGACCTGGGAGAAGCGCATGGTTGCTTATCGGCGGGCGTCTTTGATTCTTGTGGAGCTACAGTGTCACCTTGCTTTCGGAAAGACAGGAGAATCGGCGAGGAGGTCAGTAGGCTTTATATCTGCGTGCGTGTCGTTGATCATCTCTTTGGACTCCCGTCTGATTCCCCTCATTCTGACAAGGTACGGCGGAGCAGCCGCTAGAACGAGGCGGTCCCAAGACGGACGACCAGGGGATATTTCCACCGCCCTTCGGACCATCATCGTGGGTTGGGCCGTGGGAGCGAGGCCCGCAGGTACTGCCTGCGGAGACCTTTGGCGGGTACGGTAGAGCAAGCTGCGAAAGCTTCGAAGCTATCATTGGGGAACCCCAGACATCCTCCCCCGCCGGAAAAGCGATGTAGATGCCGATTGGGCGTGGGGGATGCTCCGGGGAAGCTTGGAAAGTCGGGGTAGCTAGGCCGGGGGGGAGACGGCCCCACACTGACGTCCCTAGTCTTGGTAGATTAAGGTCGTGGGATGAAGATCCGGATGAGGCTATCGCGGGCCATTGGTGGAAGTTTCATGCGGGATATCTCCGATCTCCAGCGGGCTGGTCCCTGCAAGGCGTAGGGGCTCCACGGGCTCCAGTCTGTCCTCGCGTTGTTCGGTTCGTCTGTTCAATGTTTTGACGTTTCCTTGACGGTTGTCCCCTCGTTGATGGCTGGAGCCAAGGTTATTTGCTTGACAAATTGAGACATGGGGCTCGGCTACCCCCCTCCATCTTCTGCCGGTGGCTGCCGGGCTAGTCATTCGACTGCCGATCTCTGGGCTAGAGGCGCCGCCACAATGGCCAAGGGTTCTCTAGACGGTGTAGAGTCTTGGACAGCTGGAAAACGACGTCAGGGCCCCTTATTCCAAGAACGCAAGAGACGATGTTTGAGATCAGTCTGCGCAAGCCAAGCGAGGCAGTAACTTTTGAAAGGCTCAGATTGATGGCCTTTTTGTGTGTTCGTTAGCATGGCCCAGATTACATGGAGAAACATGTTCCGACTCAGAGGACTAGAAGCCCTGGTCGGATTTTATTGACAATGATTCCACAGGAAGATTTGACCTACCCAAGTGTCTGGTTTGAGTTGCCATGCAGAGGGAAGATCCCCAGGGGTTTGAGCACGAGGTAGCGTAATGGCAGCCTGCCATCCCGTCACTCAATGGCGGGCCTTGAACCGGCGCGTCCCAGGACTACTGTGCGGTATAAGTCGCATTCAACTCTAGTCACATGCGGCTGAGCGTCACCAGTAGGAAGCTGTGGTGGGGGAGAGCCGTTTGAAAGGTGTGGCCAACGAACAGTCCGAGAAACGGCACGCCGCGGTATGATCTGTGCTATCCGGCGCCACGAGGGCACATAAACTCGTTCGGCCCGGGCTAAAGTCCTCTTCGTCCATGGAATATCGTCTGTCAATATTCAAATTGTCCGGCAGGTGTTGATGTCGTCTTTTCTGTACGTTGGTACCCCAGATAATCGACTGTTTCTCCGATGCTGCGAGGAACGCGAGATCGCAGGCTACAATTTTTGTCTTGAACAGGCCGCTGGATATGCGATACACCCCATGTTACTGGAAACCTTTTAAATTTTGCCGTATTTAAAGGAGATGCATAGTCAGTCCGGGCCTGGTCAGTCACAGTGGCCTTCTGGCCGTTCAGTAAGTCTACTTGATCGTGAGATAAATGTAAGCCAACCACATATCATAACTTCACAGACCACTGACTATGAAGCAAATCGGGTAACAAACGCACTGTAACTCTTGATTTGAGCCCATGCTATTTCTTTCTGGCTGTGCTCAGCAACCGCTGGTACTTGGTTGCCGCAGCCAACGTCTGGTGCGGCTGACAAGGCTAAGTTAGGCCAGGATGCGTCCAGGGGAGTTTTCTACACACGTATCCAGACTTTGACGTCGGCACCCCCAACCGCCATCATCAAAGCAGCATGATCTTCGTTTTCGTTGCCCCAGCTGCCGAAATTCTGAAATTCACGAGCAACGACAAACCGACAGGCATCTACCCCTCCCGCACTCTAAAACCTGCATATGCAATGGTCGCCAAGGACCGTTTCCGACCCACTGGCGGACACTGTCGATGCCAGCGGATCAAGCGTCCCAGTCTTTTCCGACCCGCCCCGGAACCCCCTCACCGCACCCTCTTCTGAATGGTGGCATTTCACCCGGTCTCTGATCGCTCGCCCTCACGATGCCGCTTTGCCAATTCTGCGAGGTGATCAGACGCTGTCGCCGCCTCGAGTTTGTCGCCCAGTCCTGTGGGCGCACCACTTCTGGGCTCCGTCTCTCCGGCGAGTCATGCGAGCTCTGTGCGTTGTTCGTCGCCGCCTGACCGGTTGGTGTTCTAGGGAGATAAGCCATTTAGACCGTCGGGCTTCGCGACCCAGATGATACGGTTTCCTGGACAGACCCTACTGATTCCTCGAGAGGGCGGAAGCTGGCCGGGTCAACAGTGTTCACCGGAAAAGATGATGGCGCATTGGCGCTGAAGAACAGTCGTAACCCCTGGATGAGAGGACCATTGTGTATGACGATGGCGTGGATAGACGTTGGCGAACCTCGTTTTGATTGTGCTTCCCTCAATCTTGGGCTTGGTCTGCGATTCAGGTTGGTCAACATGCTTTCTCAGGGCGGATCATACCTGATCGCGGTGCTGAACCTCCCCCAGAGTTTGCTAACTAGATAGGTACTCTCCCTGACGAGTCGTCAAAGGCGCCAGTGACATGGCCAACGCGAAGCTGTGGCTAGAGGCCTGCAGAGCAACCGCCCTCTTGACATGCGATCACCGACGACGGCAATAGAGTCACTATGCCTACGCGAGTTACTGACGTCGTGCGAGACGGTCAACACGTGCGTGCGGCTCATCGACACTGACGGAGGGTCAGGCCAATGCCGGGGCAACGCCGCTTAATCCGTACAACGAACTTCCTTTTCCACCGAGACTTGAGGGGACTCTCCAGCGAAGTGGTGCGTGGATCGCTGAATACGCATGGCTAGGATCTGCAGGAACGATTCCTCTCCCACCGTGTGGTGCATTTCGGACTGAGCCATGCCCTCAGAGAGAGCCAGACGCCGATGGCCTCTGAAGCTTTGAATGACAGGAATGGTCCCCCTGACAAATTCGATGAAGGCTTGCACGAAGTCTGTGGGGGATTCTTGAAGCACCTGGCGAGATAGCCTTTGAAAGATATTAAGCAGTTGGACTCTATTGATCGACTCGCCAGAGCTGACGAGTCCTCGGCTTGGTGCACTCTGACCGACCACTACAGCCAGAGAGATCTCAATGTAGGAAACGACAAGTTGCCCAGCCACCTCGGAACCCACGACTGTCTTCCGAAGCTTCCACGAAGATAATTATCTTGTCGGACTGTGGACCGGGTATCTTCTCTGTAGTAGGAAACTGGAGTGTGTATGTAATGTTCACCATCGTCCAGGGCGCCCAGCTGGTGTTGACATCCCGAGACGGGCAGGTATAGACCTACCGTTTCTTGAATTGCTCTACTGAGGAAAAAGCTCTCTGTATCGTCGTCAGAGCTTGGGGCCTAGACCCCTTTGGTCCTGTGACTTCGGGAGCACTTGTTTCTCAGAGCCTACATGGCGACACTTCGCCTTGTTCAGAAACTATCGCAAGAAACGTCTGAATTACTGTTAGTAGACTCTAACGTCCAGCTCCTTGACGAATACGGCGCGCTCGCCGGCAACGCCAGTGTAGACAACCACACGGTCCGGGCCGCTATAACAGGTGGTTTCTTTGATTGCATTCGGCTTGAGGGAAGAGTTCAGGCCTTACGTTCTCGATACGAGGGCCAGGAGTGCTTCTTCCTAAAGCCTACTGCTCAAAGCTAATCAAGGATCAGAAGATCAGGCTCCTCGATAGAATTGGTCTGGGCTCAGATTCATTAGACGGTCTTGAATTGTGAAAGGAAGCTGTGGATAAGGTCTAATTCGGTGCAATTTCTGGACTGTGGACTTGCCGGTGTCTTGTATTGTGATCACTGGTGGAATTGATCTTCTTCTAATGGAAAACAGTGCACAAAATCCCTCTGATCAAGAAAGATTCCGAGGCTGGATGATGTTCTGGAAAAGTCCCGCCAAAAGACACATGGTACGCGCTGAGAGTCGTTCCCAAACAGTTCTTCATCGTCACTGTACATATGGATGGCGTAGACAGCAGCCCAGACGGTGGTAAGTAGAATTGGGGGTCGGATTGGGGATTGGAGGGCGTCAGTTTCGTAGACATAACTTTACGTAGCAAGGCGCAGCACAGAGACGATGGAGTCAGTTTGTAGAAACGAGGATTCCAAGGGAAATGCGGAGAAAGCAACATTGAGCTAGCTATGCTAGCATTTGAAATTTAAAGAACGATCTTGTAATGTAGTCCGATCCGAGAACGAGACACCAAAGTCCTTAGCTTCCTCAGCTCGATCCCATGATGTATTTCTCTGTCACTGGCCAGTTCTCCTACCATCAACCATCCTTAATACCACAATCTGATGTCTTTCGCTGTACTGTTTTCCTCGCTGGTAGGAGGACCAGCGAGGAGGCGAGCATAGTGGTGGCGGGCTTCAAGCTGGAGTTCAAGTTCTGCCAGTGCGGCGGGTCTGCTTGCCCTGAATGATCCGGCGACCCTTGGAAGCGGAGGCTTTACGATGATTCTTCTTGATAGCAGGAAGAGTGACTTTCTTCTCCTTTGATCCCTTGCCGTTGTTGTCGTCGCTGCCGCCGCCGCCGCCGCCGCCGCCGCCGCCGCCGCGAGGGCCGCTGCTCCGGTCACGGCAGCCCTGACAGGTAGCTGTGGAACCTCCAGTACCCTTCTTGCGCTGGAACTGATCAGCAGGCTGGCAGCGACGGCAGGAGGAACAGTATCTCCAGGTTCGATGCTCTGGGAGCAGGCTTCGGCAGAAGCGATCGATTGAGCCGCCAAGCAGGAGGCCGCAGGTCTCGTGACCAGGGTACTAAAGATGTTAGGATAGGAATGAGCTTGGCCTGCTTATAATCTTACTGTGGATCGAGCAGGAGACATTTTTTGTAGGCTCTGTGGCTTTGATGGGGTTTGATGTGTGCACGCAAAGCGATTTTGATTGAATGAAGTTGGTGTGGTTGAAAACGTGAATCTCCGGGATTAAAGAAGAAGGTAAATCAAGGAATACGGAAAGGGGAACGCAGAGCTTCCATTCAAGCCAGAGAAGGCAGGGGTACCAAGGAAAACAACGTTGACAGCACTGGCAGCCATGGCCAGGACCGGACGGGGGAATCCGGACGGGGACCCTTACCTGAGGATCTCACCGACCGGACGCCGGACGCCGAATACCGGACGCCAGGCACATAGTACCTACAGTCGACGCGTGGAGAAATAGCGAGTCTTCCAAAGGCTTAGAGACATGCCCTCTGGGGAGCAGAGGCTCCTGCTAGACCTAGAGACACCACAGAAACACCAGACAAATAAAGAACGAGTCTGAGCAAGAATGCATAGCAGTCCCACAAGCTTGTCAATTTCATGGCGATACTGATCGGCATTCCCAAATTTGGCAACATAGCTATGTCTGTTTCCCATGAGGAGCAATGTACTTCCAAGCGTTTGTCAAGGCATGTCCGAACTCGATGACTAGCTCCCAAGCAAATCCACCTTCCTTTCTGCTGCACAGCCCAAGTCCCCGTCACCTACCAGTTCTAATTCTATGCCAGGAAGCAAGTCGTTATTGTTGGCTCTAGGGGCGGGCTGGTGGCCATGGATCTTTTAACCTGGCTCTGGGTCTGCCGGGCTCCCGGGTTTAAATCTGGATTAGAACCAGAAGTCAGATTACGGAAACGATGAAGAGAGAGTAGAGAGTAAAAGACCCACCCCAAGCTTCTGCTGCAATCCCCTTTATCGCTCGCGTCTGAACGGATGATTGAGGCGGCCAGCAAAGCAAGAGTTGATAGTTAAGCCATCGCGGTACCAGGCCGGTAGCGACAACTATAGACTTTCAACATGATTGGACCCAAACGTGGCTTTTATAGACACACACCTGTGCCAATATCGGAGAGGGCCTGAAACTTTGACTTGAAAGCTATGATGTTGATGGGAGCAAAGTCGCGCAACTACCTGTGAGGGGGGCTGCTTTTCTGAACATCAGCAGATGCTCTCCTCAAAATTCACGAATTAGAACAAACGCTGGCAGTACAAAGATGCTTGACTTATTCTGTAGGCTCTGGTGCCCGTGGAAAGGGGTTCAACTCCCGCACGAGAGGACATTTCTCGAGGGGCAGGGAGAACCGACGGACCCCCCCGCGCGGGCAGGACGAGTCTAAGCCTTGTGGGCGAGACCTGGAACCTGGGGCCATGGTTGTTGGGGTTGCCGTACCATGGCCCGAACGGGAATCGGTTCCAAGGTCCCGCCCAGGCTCTTGGACAGAGTTCTGCCGGGGCTATCTGGACACAAGTGGTGAGCTAGAAGACCTCGAAAGTGCCAAAGCGGAACGCATGATAGGAAAGGTGTTTCGACTTCTGAGGAACCAGAAATGGGGCATCCTCGTCGAAATATGCAGGCTGCGGTCCAGGCGTCAAGGGCAGGGCATCTCAGAAAGAAGAGGTGTGGAAAGTGCTTGGGTAAGGGAGACTCACAGGATTTTGGCAGAGCTCTGTCGTGCCAATGGCTTCGCAGTGAGCACGTGTAAGGGGGGGAGAGATATGATGGAGAGTGTGGGAAGATATAGAGGCAGATGGAGGGGGAGAAAAGGACTGTGAGGCAGGCAGCGGGAGCCCTCGCTCTGGGTCAGCAAGATGAGGCAGCCACCCGCCCATCACACCTTCTTGCCATCCCTCACGTGATGTCTAGTAGTCTCCATGGACCTAGAAGATCTAGAGAAGTAGGCCTGTGATAGTCTCTGATACGCTCTACTTGCCGTGATACCCACGAAGTACCACGGGGAGCACATAAACATATACATGCTTGTCTGGTTCTGAGTCAGATGCTGCGGCCTCTCAGTGACTGACACAGAGCGCACACTGCTTCCCAGCTGATATGATCTAGTGTCTATAAGGTAGACGAGGAAGCACTGACGAGGGGCAAGGATAAGATGGCAGGTAGAAGGCTCTCAGCTCCCTTCGCTTTTAAAATCAGATGTGTAGTCGGCAATCATGGTAGCTAGTCATCCACGGTAGATGAACCTCGAGCGCAATCACTTGGCAAGATGGTCATGGTCTAGGGTAGATTTGGCGATTGTACTTCGGCCAGCCGACACCATGACATCGATGCAACAGAGTGACCGCAGACGTGTTTCGTAGTCAAGCCCGACCAGGCACAAATTACAGGGAACAGTTGCAAAGCTTGATGATGTCGTTCTGCTGAGAATGGTCAAAGATCATCTTTGCGGTGAACATCACTGGAGGTTGATGACCACCAGGGTTAGGGTTCGGTCTCCCCTCCAAGCGCCACCCGCAGTCCATCCATTCCAACGAAGACTACCCGGACCGTCACCATCAGCTGACCGTACATCCTGGCTGGCTTGAACCGCTACTCAAGACAAATGGCTAAAGCTGCCATGTGACACCTTTTGCCCTGGCCGGATCTGACCTGAAAGGAACCAAAAGTCCCCACCGCGGCCAAAGAGAGGTGACCAGATCACGCCACTTTGACGCATCCCAGGTTGGCACGACCGGCAAGCCCGTTACATCACCGAGGCATATCCGCCCGACCGACGAGGGAACCATAAGTATGGCTGTGGCCCCGAAGAACGACGGATCGGTCTGCTCGGTCTGCCAACTCCGTGGGGAGAGGATCAGGCAAGCATTCCGAAGCGCTGGAACGAGCACAAAAACGACCTGAGCGACAACTACTCCTCTTCCCACGGCAGAAACACATCAGTAATCGGCATTGCGACAGGGTACGTACACGTGCCAATTGATCTGGCTCGGGCGACACCGGACTGACGGCACTGGGAAGAAACGAAGTCAATCAAGAATCACGATACCGTCTAGGCGGCACGACCCCGAACACGACCCTTACGACCACCGCACCACAACCTCACGACCGCAGCACTCTCGCCACCATGTGGATCACTCGCATCGTCTCCATGACCAACTTTGCCGTCGCGTCATCGGCACTGGGGTTCCAGGTCTTCGTCCTCTACCCCTGGCACGAGCAGCTGCAGCGCGACTTCGAGGATCTCAAGAAAGAGCACCTCCGCGTGTTGGACGCTATCCGGGAGATGGACGTCGAAGTCAAGCAGGAGAAGAGCCGATCTGTTCTGCAGCGTCTTGGATGGAGCAAATGAGGTGGGGAGAGACGACTCGAGGTTCGGGAATGCGACCTTACTAGAAATACCCAGTCTTGCGACTCTGAATTCGGTGCACCGCATACCATACCACGACCTACCAACTTTTTTTTTTTCAACATAGATAAGCATAGAGGGAATACACTGGTGTTCACCGATGCAAAATGTCTCTTGCGTTTTCAGGAGCTAGTTGAGGATTAGGGAGTCCCTGTGCCCCTACAATTCAAGGTTGATACATCGAGGATTGAGGGCTCTCTGCCTACTTAAACTTGGCCTAGGAGATCAAACCTGGGATCTCTTCAAAAGTGTTCAGGATTCCCTCCCAATCAGTTGACCCATTGAAGCCCCCTTTTCTAGGGACCAGAAAGTCGGTGAAGGGTCACGAAGAATGACATGCACCTTGTCGTCCACGACAGGGCTTCTGGATCAAGCAGGACATCACACGAGGTAAGGGCGCGGGCAGCTGGACAGGTAAGATGGGTCCTGATCAACCCACACCACGTCGCCTTGCTGCCTCGGTATTCCGCTGGCTTCGAGCCTAACCAGGAGGAGGAACTGAGGCTCGAACGCTGGTCCTCTCAAGATGATAGCTAGATCCCACATATCATTTCCATTCTTCATCGTGGTTGAAATGGAACAGACCTCACTGGACCCCATTCCAACTCCATCACCACAACCGTCACTCGGTGTTCCGTACCGCAAAGGAGCAGTTCCGAGACGGAACTCATACTTCTTCCCCCGAACGAGACAGTCTGTCTGTCCAGGCCCAATTAGGGCTCCGCAAGTCCCCACGCGGGCCGAGCCCCCGACCAACGCGGGTCAGCTCCATCCCCCGCGGCGATGATCCGGGGCTGGGGTAAGGGGCATCCATCGTCACGTAGCCTAGGATTGAGAAGACTGACCACACGGCCAGCACCGCGCACACGGAGGAGCTGTGGTGAGCCAGGCCGCCCTCCCTCGTCGGTTCAGTTCGTCGGCGGCCCCAGTGAGTGACCAGTTGCCCGTCCTCCATCTAATCAGCTTCAGCGTCGTGAACCTACTCTGACTTGCCGAAGAACTTGTCATCCACTGCCCGCTGACGGGCGGACTTCTGCTAAACCGGGGGGCGGCCACCACAAACCCCGGCCGGCAACCCCAAGCGAGAACATGGCCTGGCCAGCCGCTCCAAACACAGCTGGGGATGTCTTCAGCAAATAAAGAACGGACTGGTGCAATATCAAGATGGGGCGAGGGAGGGGGATAACCTGAATAGCCTGTTGAGGTGTTGCACAGGAGGAAGGAACCGCTTCGGAAGGTGTCAGGAGACGCACGACAAAAGCATCTTGATGTACTGCCCGCGGTGTCAAACACATTTTAACTGATGACTTGCTTGATGCTGTTTAAACACGACAGGCCTCGGCCTGTGGTCCCTCGCACTTCACAGTAGAGCCGCGAACAATGACAATACGAGTTGCAATCACATCACGATAGAGGCCAAAAGCTGTGCTCGAATAGTTTTGTATTCACAGTCGGTGCTCGAGCCGAGCACGTCGCCTGTATCATCTTCCTCTCGCTCGCGCAATCTCATGCTCTTGTCTACTCATACAAAAAATTGAAGATAATGAGGCATCATCACCAGATGCCGATCGGACGCCGGACTCAATGCTCTGTAATGACTGCTGGGGGTATCGTACCTCTCTCGAACGCCGCACTAAGGAAAACACAAACTTGGAAAAATGCTAACAAAAATTGACATCGCAGGACCGAACCAATGCAAATGCAGATGCAGGGACAGAGACTACTGGCCCTTCTCGACGTCGCGCTCCTTGGGTGCCTCCTCAGAGATGACAATCTCGGGCGCGACGATGGGGGCCTCGTTGCTGGAGGGCTCCTTCTCCGTCTTCTTCTCGTCCTCATCCTCGGTCTTCTTCTTGAAGACGGTGCGCCAGACGTTCTTGAAACTGCGGCCGATGGCACCGAAGAAGCGAGACCAGACGCGGGCCACAGGGCGGTAGACGACGAGGATGGGCTTGCCGACGGTGCGAGCGATGGCACCGAACCACTCGTCGGGGAAGAAGCGGATGAGTACGGCCATGGGGAGGGAGAGCATGGCAAGGACGACACAGATGGCCCACTGGACGCCGTCGATGGGGTCAGGCGAGATGCTGAACGCCTCCTTGCCGACAAAGATGATGGCGATCTGGGCACCGACCATGATGCAGTTGATGCCGATGAAGAAGGGGTTACGCTGGATGCCCTCGAAGATGTTGAGCTTGTTGTCGAGGCGACGGTTGTTGAACTCGTTGAAGATCTGCATCCAGACGAACGTGTTGAAGATCATCGTGTCGAGCTCGAGCTGCTTCTGCTCGTCGCTGGTGTCGTAGCCAAGGATACGAGCTCCGGCAAAGTGGAGGATCAGGGTCGCGGTCAGCTGGAAGATGGCCTGGCCGATAATCATCTTCCACATGTTGAGGGTGATGAGAGGAGCCTTCTTGCCCTGGGGCTTGCGGTCAAGGATCTTCTCGGTGGGCGGGTCGGTGGCAAGGGCCAGAGCGGCGAAGGTGTCCATGATGAGGTTGACCCAGAGGAGCTGGACAGCAGTGAGGACCGACTTCATCTCGGGATGGGAGACGGCACTGATGAAAGCGAGCAGGACAGCCGTGATGTTGACGGTGATTTGGAACTAGGCAAGTTAGCAGGGAGTGGAAGATGCGGGAATGATTATACGACATACCTGGAGGAACTTCTGGACGGCGTCGTTGACGGCTCGTCCCCACTTCAGAGCCGTCAGAATCGAGGTGAAGTTGTCATCCATGAGCACGATAGCCGAGGCCTCCTTGGCCACCTCCGTTCCGCTGATACCCATCGAGAAGCCAACATCGGCGGCCTTCAGGGCGGGCGCGTCGTTGGTGCCGTCACCGGTGACAGCAACAGTCTCGCCCATGGCCTTGAGACGGGTAACCAGGATGCGCTTGTCCTCGGGCGAGGAGCGGGCCAGAACCTGAAGGAGAGGAAGCTTCTCGGCGAACTGCTCCTCGGTGAGGGTCCTGAAGACAGGGCCCTCGAGAATGAGACCGCCCTCGGTGTAGATGCCGCACTCGGTAGCGATGGCCTGGGCGGTGACAGCGTTGTCACCAGTCACCATCCTGGTCCGGACACCGGCACCGGCAGCCTTGCGCACAGCCTCGGGGACACCAGGGCGGACGGGGTCCTGAATACCGACGACGCCGAGGAAAACGAGGTTCTTGAGCACAGCCGCGAGATCGGCGTGGCCGTCCTTGGACTCGACGTGCGCGGGGGGCCACTGGGGGAAGTCGTGGTAGACCATGGCGATGGTGCGAAGAGACTGCTTGGCGTACTCGGTAATGGTGGCACGAAGCTGGTCGCGCTCGACCTCGCGCATCTGGCTGATCTCCATGGAGTTGACGTCGATGGTGGAGTCACAGAAGTCGAGAAGGATCTCGGAAGCTCCCTTGACGAGCAGGCGGTAACCAGCACCAGCGGGCAGCTTGACGACGGCGCCCATGCACTTCTTGCTGGAGTCGAAAGGCATCATCTGCACGACCGTCTCGTTGGCGCGGGCCTCGGCGAGAGACTGCATGCCCATGTGGTTACGGCCAAAGTGAAGCATAGCCGTTTCCGTCTTAGATCCGATGAAGGTGGCCTGGCCGTCCTCCTCGCCCTCGAAGGCAGTCGAGTTGATGGCAACAGACTGGACGATGAGCTCCTTGGCAGGGGCGGGCAGCGAGCTGGCGAACTTAACGAGGCCAGAACCCTGCTCAGAATCAGACTTGGAGAAGTTGGCAGTTCCAAAGGTGCCGGCGACGACGGTCATCTTGTTGGTGGTCAGAGTACCGGTCTTGTCGGAGCAAATGGTCGTGGCGTTGCCCATGGTCTCGCAGGCGCGAAGGACACGAACAAGGTTCTTCTCCTTGAGAAGCCGGGTAGTCGCAAAAGCCAGGGCAAGAGTGACGGCGAGAGGCAGACCCTCAGGGACGGCGACGACAACAATGGTGATACCGACGATGAGAATATCCATGAAGGCAGAGCCCTTATCGGCAGGCGAGCGGGTGTCAGTGCCGAGCTGGCCGACGAAGCGGAAGAGCAGAACGAAGAACAGCAGCGCGGCAGCGGCAAAGCCGAGCTTGGCGATAGCCATGGCGAGGCCCTCAAGCTTCTTCTGCAGAGGAGTAGGGTCCATCTCGGTGCGAACGGACATCATGATCTTGCCGAAGCTCGAGTTGGTGCCGACCGAGGTGACAACGAAGGTGCCCATACCCTCGAGAACCTTGGCGCCCGAGATGATGAAGGGGTCGAGGTCCTTGGGGGCGTTACCGGTCTGGAGGAGGTGGAAGGCCTGTTCGCCGGCGGTCTTCTTGAGGGCGTCAGACTCGCCGGTGGCGGACGACTCGTCGCACTTGAGATCATGGCCGCTGATGAAGATGCCGTCGACGGGGACGAGGTCGCCGGGTTCGAGATGCAGGACGTCGCCGACGAGAATGTCGTGAACGTTGATCATGAAAGACTTGCCAGAGCGGACAACCTTGACCTCCCTGTCATCCTTCTTCGCGTTGAGCTTGACGAATGCTTTCTCCTTCTGCCAGTCGTTCAGGGAGCCGACGAGAGTGACGATGATGATGGCTACGCAGATGGCGACACCCTCCACCCAGTCGACGGGAGGAGGGTCATCAGGATCATGCTCGACACCAAATGTCTCATACAAACCCAGTGCCAACGAGATGACGGCAGCGCCGGTGAGCAGGATGAGGATGGGGTCCTTGTACGTCTGCCACGCCAGCTTCCACAGGGGCGTAGGCTTCTTGGCGGGCAAGGTGTTAGTGCCGTAGGTGCTGATCCTGTCCTTGAAGCTCTCGCCAGACGTCTTGTAGGGTGCCAGGCCCTTGACGCCCTCTGGAAGGGTGTAGACTGGGGATTTGTTGTTTGTGGCATCCTCAAATGCCACACGGCGGGAGACGGTCGTCTCGTCGACGCTCAGACCCGACTTCAGGTCCGTCTGGAGACCCTTCTCGATACCGGCGATGCCGCCCAGGGCATAGAAAGCCGACAGAGACTTGGGGTTGAGCAGCTTGTTCAGCTGACCGGGGCTGAAAGCGAACGGGCCGTCCGCAACATGGAAATCGCCCTCGGAACCGGGGTCCGGGCGAAGGGCGGATTCGGCATCCTCAATGTTGACGCTGCCGCTCCTGGAACGTATGCTGGGTGCAATGGTGCTGCCACCGAGTGGTGTCAGAAACGGGTTGGAGTGAGTAGAAGTCGTCGGGGACGGCGCTATTGTGTCGTCGTCGCCGGACGAGCGCGGCCTGGATGTGCTGACGTGAAGCGTGGGGATGGCGAGGCTGTCCGAGCGATTCCTCTGTGTCGTGGGGTTGGTGCTGGTGGTGATGCGGTTGTCGTGGTGGGCGGGCGCCGCAGGTGGAGGCGAAGGGGAGCTGCTCACGGGAAGCTCGTCGCTGTCTTCTGAGCCGCGGGGGCTTGCTGTCTCGATCTGGAACACTGGGGGCGCGAGGCCGTTGCCGTTGTTCGACGCCATGATGACTGTGTATCGAGGTTGGAGACGGGAGGGATGCGTTGTGGCGGCGGGCGCATCAACGTACTGTACTCCCTTGTGGACTGAGTGATTGAGCTGGTTTGGGTGATGGAAAACGGAAAGACGCTTGGCGCAAAGGTTGCGGTGGTAATATAGGACTTGAAAGTGCCACAGGACAGTGAGGCAGTGCTTGGGAGGCCTGGAAGTTTTCGCCCGACCACACAGGAGGGCAGGGAAGGTGGGTAGGTGTGTTGGCTGGGAGGAGGAGGAGTGACGCGCTTGGGAGGGCGATTCGCCTCAGCAAGAGTTTCGTAAAGGGCACTGCGCCTCGTGGAGACAACGTTTCCTGGGGCGTAATTTCAGGTGACAAGTTTCGACCCCGGGCCAGGCAGATTGAGAGAGTGGAAGAATGAAGGCGGTAGTCCAGGCGACGGGACGAGCTGGAGCCGGCGCGTTTTCCAAGGCTAGGTGCGGAGGGTATGGTACTGCGGTACAAGAGAGGGCAGTGCTCCGGAGAGTAGTTTCTTGTCTCGGCGGATGAGAGATTGCAGATACCAGAGCAGATTGGAGGCAAAGTGGAGGGGCGACGGGGGCGATAGTTGAATGAAGGTCTCGCTCGGGGTCTGGGATGGGGCCTTGTCCAACACCGACGGACAGCTCAGGACTGTGACAGTGCAGGTCTCATCGAGGGAGGGGAAGGGGGGTGTTGGGCGAGCCAGGCGAACGAGCGGGCAAGCGGGCAGACGGGCAGGACGGTACAAGATAGGGGGGCTGTGCAAGCCTGCTAAAGGTTTCTAGACGGGTCGAATATCCAGTCGATCAGCGGACGGGGCGAGTCGTGCGCGCCACGGCAGACGAGAGAGGGGTTTTCCATAGACAGGAAATACGCGATGAAGCCCCTGGTGTAGTAGTCGAGCTATGATCCGGGGGTCTTGGCAGAGGTTCTGAGGAGAAAACTTCATCGCTGCGAGGGGGGGGGCCAACACGCCCACGGTGATGTGATGCTGCATTTGTTGGAGCGGTTTCCTGGAGTGCTTCCATCCAGCGATCCAATGAGAAGCCCAGGGAGCCGCCGGATGCGCTGGAGAGGGGACCCAAGAGGGGACCCCTTGACCCCCAAACCTTGAAGAGACCGCACCGAGAGAGGAGGGAGGGAGGCTGTGCAAAGCACGCGAGTGGGCACCATGCCGTGAGGGATGGTGTCTGGTTTGTCCTTTGTCTGCTTGTGAGAGGTTGGACAAAGCCAAGCCAAGCCATCTGGAGCCCGTCGGAGCATTGTCATTTGTCTGTGGACGGTCAAGATGTTGGAATCTTGTCGCTGGTGAGATGCCAAGAGAATCACATTGGGGCGTCGGGCGTCTCGCTGGGCATCTGGGCATCGGGGCGTCTGTCTGGTCATTGATTTGGACTCCGTCGCAGCACGAGCCAGGGATGGTCGCCGGCCTTCTCACCGCCGAAACGAAACGGCAGACATGGGATGGTCGGTCGCAACATGCTTCGGCCAAGCCATCGTCCTGCAGTCCTTGTCCTCGTGCCGAAGCTCGCAGCGATGCCCGCCCTCCAAGCCTCTACTGGTCCGGCACCTGGGGGACCCTCATCGGTGCGCGCCGTGTTGGTGTGGTGGATGGGGCCCGAGCTCCGGGGGATCTCAAGACTTCGTCTCTCTGTCGGATCGTCAAGACCTGGTGCATCCTGCACCTTGGCCCTCAATCATGCCGCTCCCTCTCGACCATCCAGCTGGTCAAGGGCTGTCAGCAATCGATGGAGAGCTGGACTGGCTGAGTCACGATGGCCATGATCATGATGGCCGACATGGAGGCGCAGCAGTGCTCGTGTTGCTTCGGACTCGACTCGACTCGCCCTCGCTCCAGCTGCCTCGGTCTCGTTTCGTTCCACGGTCCGGTCCAGTCCAGCCATCGTCCGTCAGGGTCGAGCCGTTGACAGACGGTGCGATCGTTGGTTCGTTCGGTCTGTCGGTGGTGGAGTGGATATGTGGGAGGCCCCTTCGGAAGCTTGTACTGGAAGCTGGTGGATGGATGGGTGGGTGGGAGGGAGGGGGGCTGCCAGCTGCCTAGAGGACCAGAAGGTCAGGAGAGCAGACAGCAGCTTCCCTCTTCCCCTTGCTCTTTCCCCCCACCTCCGGTCCCACCATTCCTCTGAAATTCCAGAATCCAATGCCAAGCTTTTGGAGCGCGCCCCGCTGTGGAGCTCTCATCCATTCCAATTGGTCTTCCAGCATGCCAAGCATGGCGAAGCACATGGTCATGGCGTCAAAGAAGGTTTGTCCTGATGTCATTGGCTCAGGGGCAAGGGCTGCCTCCCGCACACAAACAGGCCTGATAGGTTCGTTTAACCTTCCGAACATGATCGAAGATTCTCCACTTGCATCTCTTAGCGTCCGTATGTCTGCCTGCTGCAGCAGCACCTGCATCTCCAGCCATCCCTTGGCCAAGCAAGCTGGCAGGACCTACCTAGCTGGGATTCCAAGAAGGTGCAGGTTAGCTTCACCTGTCAAACCAACCTGGCATCCGATCTAGACGGATCACGTCCCGCGACCGACATCTGGACTTCGCCTTGACATTACCATGTGCTGGATCCTGTAGGACCTCAACCTCAGTGGCGGCCATCAAACCTAGTTGCTACACCAACGTTGTCTAGACTGCCTCAGCCACATCCACCTCGCCCCCCTGAGGCCTCCTCGGCTTTCTCTTGCTCGGTGCGTGGTTGGTACTTCGCCAGCATGTGAATCGATGGGCACCGATGACAGCCCCTCCCAACCGATATACAGGCTCTGTCTACATGAAGTCATGGATGTATCACGCAGACAAGATCTAGTCAACTTCACCAACCGGGGCAATCTCCGCTGCACGCCGCCATCACACTGCTTCGCCTCGACTCCTCTCTGTCGTGATTTTAGCTGTCGATCCCTTTCCTCGTCTAGACGTTTTCCGCGCCCTGCCTCTCCCGACCCTCATGTCGTATGGCTTGGCATTGTAAATCGCATCGGGACGTGGCGGACAGACCCTCGGATTCGGGAATCGCCACAGAAGGGTGCCCAACTTCGTCTCAGGCTTCCTCCATGAGCCTTCGACGTCGACGACTACAGCCTCGTCAGCACCCGCCAAGCCCCTCCGGTGACGTCGGAGCTGCTGACGCTGACTTCGCCGAGCCCCTGACGCGGTGTCTCACGCGTCTGATGACCGAACCGCAAGACCGCCGGGAGCATTTGTCCCTCTCAAAGTCGTACGCAACAGGAGTTTGCACGAGGGTGGTGCGCAGAGGTCATCCTCACCATCCGTCGGCTGTGCCCCTTCTCCGCCGTCTTAGGTTCGTTCAGGTCGGTCTGGAAACGGCAGCTCGAGTGGAAATGCCCTTTCTCCATGCAGCGAGGCTGTGCCTGCACGTCCTTGTCTAACACGCCCGATGAGGCATTTTGCTCTCCAATACTGTATCAATGTCGTAAAATGTCTGAATGTTGATGTCTTGGCGAAATCGAGTTTTCGAAATGGACTTGGAACACCAGGTCCAGCCGCCAAGCCTGATCTACGTGCGGACGTTGTCCGGGAGAACATGATGTCCCCGAGTTTCTGGACCTCCGGCCTTGATGAATCGTTCCTCCGCCATCAAGCCGGTGTCGAGCGCCGCTTGTGCCAGTCGAGAGGACCTGGGGAGTTGGCCCATTGACGTGACGGGTAGGTCCTGTTCCTCTTGGCCAACTTGAGCAACAGAGAGAGATTGCTGTATTCCAAAATCGTAGCACGATGATCTTATGATGTGACACGTTTGGATTAGTCGCATGCCAGCAATTTCGTCCTCGTTCGTCGATTTCGCTTCTACGTAGGCATGGTATGCGTCCTCGTCCTTCGTGTCGCGAAGGACTGATGAACATTGATTACTTCAATGGAACCTCATCTGGGTTTGTACAGTCTTGCAAGTGAAACACAGTCGCTGTTGTTCTCTTGCCTCAATCTCAGTCCTTGACCATTCTCTTCTTCTCTGCCTCTGCAAATGAAATGCGTATACTGAGGAGATGGCGTATTGGCTTACTCTGGTATTTGCTCTTCGTACACTATAGATCAAATCCTCTTTGCTTGCGAATATGAGCACCTATCGATATCACTGTCTGCTGAAACACGAGCTGGATCTTAGCTCGATACTTGACTGCTGATTTAGTACAATCATCAAATTCTTCAAATTTCAGTTTGGCTGTCCACAGATCTGCTTTTTTCCCCAAGTTTGCCCAGTGTTTCGGCCTTTCCTTGTCGTAATGACCACGACATGCCCATTTCACCATGCCGCGGAAGCCCGGCTCGATAGAAATCTCGTCAGATATCACGTCTTGCCATTATGTGCCCAAGTCGAAAGAGTCACTCCACCAGAACTCGGCCCTTCAAATTGACGCTGAAACCTGCTAGGAGGCCTGATACTTCGGGCTAGGTTTTGCCCTCCTCTGATTCCTTGACACAGAAATGTCTTTTTTATGGGATCGTAGCTTCCTGTGACTACGAAAAACAGGCTGGCCCTGGCCCTGGCACCAACACCTCCATATACCCTAGGGTCGGACACGGTGGGTATCCAAAATCGACTGCCGAACCATTGCGCCTACCATCATGGTTAAAAGGTCGTTCATGTCTTGAATTGTTCAATTTAAGCCTTTATTGCCGAGCTCTCGCCGTCATGCTCCCCAAAGCACAGTTTCCAAACTGACTTTCTCGTTGGCCGCCGGACCGCCCTATCCGGCCAGGACGCCGCACCAAACCACGACGCATCCAACTACAGCGCACATAGGGTCAAAGCTGCTGTCAACTTCAGCAAAGACTAGATATACGCTAGATACTTTGGAAAGGGAGATCTAATGGGTTATACAGCGCATATCAACCGCTGGACCGTCGAGTAATATTCAGTAGGAAGAGGTAGTAGAGGAAGAAAGCCTTCCCACCCAAAGAAACGAGGAAAGATGTTGAGGAAAGATGTTGAGTTCTTCTACCCACAGATCAGATAGCTACCAGAGAACTGTCGTTGACTGTTACTCGGAACCTGTCCAGGCCTTTACCAGTGCGCGATGTCGTCAAGTTGGAGGTTATGGCAAACCACCTTTATCCATGTGTAGCCGTTCCAATCTCGGAGGGGAAAGTTCCAGCCCCCGAATCCCATAATTTAGCTATATTATCATAGCGACGGACAGTTCTTGCTGTAATATTGCAAACTGGGCGCAGTTGCAGGTCGTGGGGTCGGCTTTGGACCTGACGCGGCACCAACCCTACTTGTCTTTTCCCGTGCATTGGCAAGGTGCACCCGTACAGGCGAAAACGTTGCCCTCATTCTCTAAGAAAGCTCTTCACAAAGGGCACTCTATGGGACTGCTACTTGGTAACATCTGAACAGTCCCGCTTCGAGCGGCATGCGATTGTCAAAGCTTCCCGCATTCGCTGACACTTCGTACCTAGTGTGAAGTGTCCTAGACGGCGGATGAACGCTGAGTGAACAAAAGACGTCAGTTGGCGGCTCGGCGACAAATTCAGAGTTATTGCTATCTCCTCCGAGCCAGATCGAGGAGCTAGATTGGATGACTTCCAATGTGAGGCCTCGGCTATCCATCGGGAGCCTGGCAGGGTAGCAGATGCGCCTGCGAAGCTGGAGCTGGGAATGAAGCCTCTTCCAACGCAATACGCCTGACCGACGGAATCTCAAGGTCTAGTTTTGAGTTTCTCGCACTTTATCGAGAAGAGCTGGCAAAAAGTCTATAATTCCATGAAATCTCAAAGGCATTCGTTGGCCTGCCAACAATCGACACCACGGCTTCAAATACGATGTGAGTCATTCGAAATCACAAAATTGCAACGACAGACACTGACGAGAGTTACAAATTAGATTACTCGAGATATCTATGTGAGCAGCTGTGTTGTATCTCCCAGCAGTCGCTAAAGATCTTTTGAAGGCCAGTGCGGTGACCATCAGACAGATCACCAAATCCTGCCGACGCCGGCTCCCAGCTTCGTGACGAGCGGCACGAGCTTCAAGGGAGTCAGCTTGAACTTGTAGTCGGCCTTGTAAAAGTCGCCGACCTGCGTGATGTTGACGCCGGCCTTGCCCCAGTCGTTCTCTGCCAATCTGTCAGCACAACCCTCATGATACGTCGAGCAATGAGCCACTTACTAGCACCGAGGTTCGCGAAGCCGTCGAGCTCCTCGTCGCCGCAGACGCACGTGTTGGGCGAATCCTCGGGGATGACGAGGCCGTAGGTGCTCAAGGCCTCGCGGGTCTTGCCGCGGAAGACGTTGCCCTCGACGAGGACCTGGTTGTCGGAGCGCGAGTGGATGGCCTGGTAGAGGAAGTCCTCGTAGAGGTTGTTGTAGATGTGCTGGTGGCCGAAGCGGCCGGCGGGGCCACGGGTGCCCTCGTTCTTCCACCAGTTGTGGTGGTAGGTGATGTGCAGCTTGCCGAAGTCGATGTCGCGGAAGGTGGCGTCGTTGCCGACGAGCGAGGACTTCCACTGGAGGTTGTTAGCAGGATTCCGTGCAAGAGAGGCTTGTACGTACGTGGTCGTGGAAGTAGTTCCAGCTGACGGTGACGTAGTCGGATCCGCGGATGATGTCGACTTGGCCGTCCTGATCATGGTTAACAAACGGCGGTCAAAGAGATACAGATGAGGCGACTTACGAAGGCATCAGGTCCCTGGGAGATGTCGGAGGTGAACTCGTTATGGTCGACCCAGACGCGAGTGGTGTTGCGGATGGTGATGCAGTCGGTGTCGGCAATGTAGCTGATCTTGAGGTTCTGCAGAATCACGTTGTCGCCGTTGAAGACGTCGATACCAGCACCGGTGATGTGCGCCGACCAGCCCACGCCAATGACCGACTTGTTAGAGCCAACCTTGAGACGGGCGGGCAGGTTGATCGCGCCCTTGACGCGGACAATCTTGGGGTCGTTGCCGGCAACAGCGGCGACGAGCTCAGCGGCTGTCGAGGCGTAGACGGTCGGGCCTCCCTTGCCGCCGGTGGTCACACCGATGGGGTTGCTCTTGGCATAGCCCTCGATGTCCCAAGAGGCGACCTTGAGGTACTCGAGGGGGAAGGCGGTGGTGATGCTGGCGAAAGCCGCAAACAGGAGCGCGGCGTTGAACCTCATGCTGGAGATGCTGAAGGGCTTCAGGTGAGGAGATCGGGCAAGGAGTCGGGAGCTGCTGATGGCCTTCCCTCCTACCACAATGGCTGGCCTCCATGGTATTTGTACTCTTTCTGGTTCTCACCGTGAACGATCACATCAGAGCTTCTCCAACATGAAAATCGTCAAGCTGTTGACCAAGCTAGAGCTCCTCCAATGTCGAAATATGCGCCACTCATGCGGAGAACCCTGTCCTGCTCACAGCTTGAACCAATGCCGTCGCTTGGCGATATTGTGGCTGCTGCTCGACTCCCAGGAACCATCGCGCCACACTTCACCCGCCTTTTACCATGCGATGCCAGTGGTGGAATTTCTGTTTCTCGTTTTCCCGCGACAGGGTCGCCGCGACCTCGACGGAGCCCTGCGGGTCCGCATGTGGCGCGTTGGCGATTGCTGTGCATGCATGGCGGAAGGGCGCCGCGATGGGAGCTGGTTGGCCTCTTGGGGGCTACTGGACCCTTGGTGATGTCAAGGGGCGCGAGATGAGGGAGAAGAGCTGCTCTCCTGGGAGATGAAGCGGAGGTGGCGTCCTGGAGGCGACCTGTGAACGGTGGAAGATCATCAGGAGAACGAGAGCGCTCTGCTGACGGCCTCCATGGTACAGCATGTTAGCCTGCATGTGGTCTGGATGTCGATGCTGTCTCGTGGATGACCGGGCGGTCCAGGCCGTTAAG
Organism: Verticillium tricorpus MUCL 9792; assembly: GCA_000732205.1. Classification (NCBI taxonomy): domain Eukaryota; kingdom Fungi; phylum Ascomycota; class Sordariomycetes; order Glomerellales; family Plectosphaerellaceae; genus Verticillium; species Verticillium tricorpus. The sequence goes on along the minus strand of JPET01000002.1, from coordinate 302,338 downwards.
GTCTGGCGCACAAGAGCACGTGGGGACAAAAGACTACCTTAAATCCTTAAAGTCTGGGGAAGTTCCACCTACTTGGCAGCCGAGGCCATGGCACTTTTACTGCCTTGGGACGAGGGATTGGGGACACGATGCGGTGGTTGGCTGTTGATGCCCACTGCGTGCCGAATTGCCGGGGAATAGGCTGGGCTATCTTGGGTCAGCCATGGTATCGAGTATGATGAATTGTCAAGGCCGATTCACAACTGGTTGTTGCTTTTCGTGCTAGGAAGGCACCGGAATCACGTTCGATTATACGGCTTCCAATACTGAAACTGTCATATCGGCGCCTTTGATTCCGCGGCAAACCCAGGGAAATTGGAGGCGGTCGCAAGATTTTAGAGCATGCACATTGCTACTCTAGCCCTGGCTGCTGCGTCCCTTGGCGTGGGCTGCCAAGCGAGCTCTGCTTGGTGTGTTCCAACGAAAGCCGAGGGCCGAGTTTGAGACCTCGATTTAGTTCAGCAACCCCACGGGCGCTGTCAGCCATAATGATGACAGCATGCCAAGTTGAGGCAGAATTGTGAAGAAAAATGTTGGTCGAATGGATATATGCAAAAGTTCTTGGAAATTGAACAGTTGGCACCTCCCACATGGACCTTTTTCTCTGGGCCGACTGCTCAACAGGCTCAGCCTGGGAGGCGGATCGAGTGTGCGTACGTCGGGCCTGTTCAAAAATTTGCAATGCAATCGTGAAGCATGTGGACTAAAATCAGACTTTCGAGCAAGGAAGCCTTGGTTGCTGGAATATCTGCGGTACGAAGTCTTGCTGAAGAGAGCATAGGACGATACAATATTCCCCAAATCACTGAACGCGCCGTTGGGCTGAGGGCTTTGCAGTTTTTCGTGTGCTTTAGGGTATGCCATCTGCATGTGCCCAAAGCCATGCTTTTACCATGTCTGTGTGGTCTGGTCGATGTGATCTGGCCGGTGTGGTCTGGTCGGTGTGAGAGCCAGCTCGGTGGTTGTCAGGGGATTGTCGAGCGACGGCGAGGGGTTAAGAGGAAGACAGGCTAGAAAGTGCATGAAATAGCTGCATGTAGAAGATGTTTCGGAGCTAGCAGACCTTAGGACCTTCTCTGAAAGTACCAATCGGGAAAGTCATTGGGGTCCTGCCAGTTGAGGACGCATGTGTGTAAGGCAAGGCAGCTAGGTAGGTAGGTTGTGATTCGAAAGCTTCAGCGCGGTTCGATCAAGATAACCAGTGTGCATCTACCCTGGGTGACCAGAGGCACCTAATGTCGTAGCTCAAGCTCCTAATGTTCAACAGGAACTGAGTCTCCGAGGTGAAAGCATCTCGACAGCATCGCATCCATAGGATACAATTGAGTACGCGGTCTTACTTCAGATTGGAGCTCAAGTCTTCTCACCCCGACACGTTCACCCTTTCATATGCATAGCATCTGTACCAAAAGAATCGCCGGCAACAGACCAGCCAAAGTGGGCCACACATAACCCTGGCGTTGCAACCCATTACTGCTTGTCACCTGAAATGCCCCTCCCCCAAGACCATACGCTCGGTTCTCTCCGCTGAAGATGTAGGGGTGAGGTGTAGGGGCGACGGTAGAATCCACAGCGCATTGACTGCCAAGGTCATGTCGCCCTCATGACACTGCGGGACCGATATCGTCCAGGCGAACCTAAGCGCCTTTTGTATATTGGCAAGCCCCGGCTGGGCGAAGACCGGAATGACGCCCCAAAACTGGCAGCCGACCTGCTGGGAACACGACACTACCACTGGGCACGACTCTGAACGATTGGATCAATATTTTTTGAAATTCATTAACGCTCTATCTCAAGGAAAACCAAGTGTTCCTGCATCATGCACCGATTAGAGAGCGGCCTTGCCCAAGTTGCTCTCAAAGTTCCCGTTGTTGATCGGACAGTTGGCACTGCCCCAGTTGACGTTGTTGAGAGTCGCGCGCATGTCGTTGTTCATGAAGTCCCATCCGATGATGGGCTGGAGGCGGCCCTCGTTGCCGGTCGTGTGGACGGAGTGGGTGCCGAAGAAGGCGACGTCCTGGTAGTACTTGATCTTGGGGTGCCGGGTGCCGGGCATGTTGTCCCTGATCGCGCCAGGTTCCTTGGTGAACTTGCCGTGGGCCGAGGTCGAGATGCCAATGACATCGGGGTTGGCGACGGCTGGGTTCCTCACCCAGACGACGACGCACTCCCAGTCGTGGCGGTGGCCGACGATGCCGAGACCACCGGTGCCCTGGTCCTTGGGCATGTACCAGGCGTACATGATGCCGTAGACGCCGTTGTGCCAGCCGCCGCGCTGGTAGACCTGGGCCTTGGTCAAATCACGGCATGCGCCAGAGGGGGAGCCACTGGGGTTCAGGCCGCCGCTGTTACTTGGTCAATAACGAGAGATGGCAAGAAGGACGGGAGATGATCAGACGCACCTCCAGTCGCCGTTGGGGGCGATGGCGGGATAGGGCTGGCAGCCGCTCTCAATGAAGAGGGTAGGCTGCAGGGTCTTGACGGTCTGCGACGTGGCCGAGTTGTCGAGGTTCTGAGGCAGGGCGTTCAGGGAGCTGTGAGGAACCTCAACGGCACGGCGCTCAATGTTGGAGAAGCCCTCAGGGGTGTCGGCCGCGGGGGCGGCGACGCTGCCCGTGGCGAAGAACGCAACGAGAGCGACGATCTTGGAGGGATGCATAGTGGATGTGGTTGGAGGTCTGAATGAGTGTAAGGACTGGGCAAGTCGTTGAAACGAGTGTGGTTGGAGGGGAAACGAACGAGCTGTGATCGAGTGAGTGATGGAGAAGGGGAGAGAAGAGATGACCGACAGCCAGCTCTTAAATACTTTCTCTTGACATACCCGTGATGTCCCTCTGGGCGCCGAAGCCTTGTGTACCGGCAGTTGCGGACCCCTTGGTGGCCGCCATGTCTGAGGGTCAGGGGTCCATCGACAGAGTCTCTGGTGAGGTCAGAAGCAGACTCGATGGCTGCCGGAGCAGCCCGGCGCTGGACATGCTACCCATGATAGAGCCTTGGCCTGAGTCAATAAACCTACCCCTCGTCCCACCATGCATCAGCATCCTAGCACGAAGACATCGTGGACCCTTAAAAGCATTGACCTACCCAGATGTGGTTGTCAGCGTAGGCCTACTTGGGACGACAGGGTCCCAGCTTCGGCAAGTAGATCGGTACGAACTTGCTGTGGAGAATGCAAAGGCAAGTCTAAATTGCACGGCCCCAGGGTCAAGTCGTTCTTGGGCTGGGTTCCCCGCCACGTTGCGATGCTTACTGGTTGAGGTTCCACGATCTGACTCGAGGACCATGGCGGCCATGCCCAAAATGGTCGCGATTTCATGCAGGACGGAATGAGCCTCTGGTGGTGATTCGGTAGATCGGCACGAACTGGGACAATATCGTGACGAATTGGCTTGGTGTTCCGGACATCGGCCTGGGCTAATGCTTGGCTCCTTCCTAACCCTGTGTTGAATGTGAGCGTCGGGTGATGGTCCATGGTCGATGGCGCTTCGCGACTTTGTTCATCGACACTGATTAATGCCGACGGTATCTCTACGCCTCACCTTTCCCGATTCGATCGTCTTGCTACACATAACTGACTTCTATCGCTGGTCGTTTGACATCAGGGAGCAAGAGGCTGTGATGTCTATGGATGATCACCGGAATGGATCTAACAAGACGCGCTCCTTTGGTATCACGAACGACTACTTGTGTTGCTAGATATCTAGCCTGAAGCAACAGCATGGCTGGCTTGATTGTCAGTGGCTGTCCAGTCTGGTAGCCGAGCCTCGCTCTGAAGGACCGCCTGCAAACGAAGCGTTCGACTTGGACACTCGTAACAGGAGCAGCACGCCACTCGTCAATGTGGCTCTGCATGACTACCGTGCCTTGCAGACGGGAGCGGAACGCTAGAATCTCGCCGCGTCGGCATGTAACGAGATCGCACCCTATGCCGGCCTATCCGTGTTCATGACGTGCGCTTAGGAGACAGGACTTAGCGCCGAGGACCGCTCTCAGCCGACGTCGACGGCTTCGAGTTTATTTGTGTCCATCGTGAATGCATGACCCTGTCAAAGCGCAACGCGCGGTCCATCAGGGTTCGTTATGGCGAGTATCCCTGCTGCCCAGAGTTCTGGGTCTCGGACGACATGCAGACAGCCCGCACTGATCGGTCCACAATTTGCCGCTGTTCAGGTGAGAGTATGTGTCAAGGGCAAGGCATCACCCCCGGGATACCAGGAAGCGGATGCTCACCGTCAGCGTTGCGCCCAGGCCCGTAAAGAACAGCCCGCGAGTCAAGCCACTGGTTGCTGAATGGTGATGCCGACTCTGGCATCAGAGAGGGGTTGATGTGGCTAGGCAATCTAATTCAATCTAAGTGTCTTCGCATTGGCATTGTGAATATGAAGGTCAGTGTTCGGAGGACGGGGGTGTGGTACTTGTGGTGTACGAAAGGGTGGTGACGGGCTCTCCGAAGGGCCTGTGCTGCAAGGTTACGATAGCGTTGACTTGCTTTGGCTGACAAATATCGCCGAGTTTAGATGTTAGACCCCTCGTGTTTTAGATGAAATGGGGCTGTGTGTCCTTATCCTGATACTGGCATCAGCACTTTGGAGGCTGCCTAGCATTTATTTGCCCTGCGACAATACACAACTCGGATGGAGTCCCACAAAGGCAGCAGGTCCCCCCTATCCTTTACACTTGAAGTGAAGGATTATTCGTCCTTCCCGATAGAGACCGCCTGAGGTGTGCTTCTCTTTGTCCGCCTCAAGACTCATTCATGGCGAAGATGAAGTAAAACCATAACGAGCATTAGGAGCCAAAGGATACGCGCAGGCCCAAAAAGTCTTCGTTTGGTCATTAACAAGGAAATTCGTCCGAAGATTTCAGAGAGCGAACTCGCAGAGGAGGAGTTGAAAGTCTGTGTGTAATTCAATGTAATTCACCGCGATTTGCTTCATTCTTGACTTGTAACCAAGACATGATCAGAGTATCCGATGGAACACAAGGCGACCACGTTCAGCAGTCAGTATCAAGCCATTCTGAGGTGCAGCTTGGTGTGATGAACGTATGCGAGGTGCCGAACTCTCCATTGACGCCCCAAAGGCACTGTCAGCGGGGAAAGTGTACGAAGGGGGAGCATGCGTTGCTACTTGCGTACGTGGTATTGGCGCATAACAGTGAAAGGTGGAAGAGCTACTGGTATTGTTCCAAGTGGTTGCTGCGCTGCGCTGGGGGTTCTGCGATTTTTGCCACGTTTTGGTGAAGCCAACACGCATGCTGCTGCCCTTCTCCCGAATATAGGCGATTCCGAACTCTTCCCATCGTTCCGTCTCACGACGCCTCAAAGCAGTTGGAACCTCAGAACCCCGGACCAAAACTTGTCAACAATATCTTCTAAGTCGAGTTACCTGCTTCTTCTCTGTCTGCCAACTAATAAACTGACATCGATCAGCTCGCCCCGACCAAAACACCTCCGAGCGAATCAGTGCCCCATCATGTCGGCCCGAGACGAAGAGATCGGCAACACTAGCCCTGCAGGCGCCACTGCTCCCCGCGGTATCCTCAAAACAGCGCTCGACCGAGCCGCAATCAGTGCTCAGCGCACTGCCGAGAACTGTCGCGAGGGCTGTCGCCAGGGTGGTGAGATGCTGCGTCGCGGCGTCGCACTCGCCATCCACGCCATCGACTTTACCTACGAGGGCTTCGAGGAGCTGTATTTCATGTTCAGATACCGCAATTGGGGCAGACGTGTTCCACGTCCCTTCTCCGTCCCGCACGAGAGCCGTTCGGGTGGCTATCGTCGCGATGATTTCGCCGTCCTCCAGACCATCTAGGAGAATCAGGTGATGGACGGACTCGACTACGAGAGCTCCAGCTCCAGCTCCAGCTCTGCTTCTTGGTCTAGCTCCAGCGTCACCCTGGTCGAAGGCAGCGTCTAATATCGACAGCGAGAACCTGGGTAAGTTGCTATTCACTCTGTCATCTCAACCCATGAGATGCCTTCTTGTTCTTGTTTTTGTGCTTGTTGTCTGCATCTGCCCAAGCCCACCCCGCTGCAATTCAGCGGCGCAGTCGCGGCGATTGCAGTGTATGATGCCATCATTTCGCTCAAAATACCCCTGAGCCCCTGGCGATAGCTTCTTCGACTTGCCCTTGCTCTCCAATGAAGGCTGTCCAAACTCCGCAAGCTTCCACTCGACCAACGGCGGCTTGCAGGGGAAACACCATCGCTATTTCTCTCGGCTCCTTCAGCGGCGAGCCTTGCCCCTGCCCCCACCGTGCCATGGCCGGAATGGACCGAGCGAGGGTGCGGACGGCCAGTGGATGCCGATCTCCATGTTTCCCCAAACGGCGCCCCGAACCCCAGACGCTTGCCCTATTTAGACCACAGCGTGTCCTCTGGTGATGATGATTGGACTCACGGCTAACGAACACTCGCAGTAACTTTCGGCCCAACACCAATTCGCGCGAATTAGGCACCGTGATTGGACGGACGGCTCGGCCTTGGTATCACTGCCATTCGACGGTGGCGGTCTTTTCGCCGTAATCTGGGCTTAGTCCACTCATGGAATGGGACCTCTGGGGCAAGCTGGGGGAGGGGCATGGAGAGCTGGAGAGCTGATGGATCGCGAGGGAGATGCGGGGGACGATCTCGACTTGTGGACCGCATCTCCACGTTTGTGTGGTGTGTGAGCCGTTGGAACTATCCTCGCTCTCATCATCATGGACTGGTTGGTCTCGTTGTAGTATAAAGACTTTCCATCCCTCCGCATGAGAATACCCTCTCGTCTTCATTCGATCAGCAAGCCTTCCTCTCCTGGGTCTACTCCTCTCATCATCCCTTGACTCAACCATCCTCAAGCCTCCCGACTTGTCCACTCGCCTTCGATCTCGAACCTCCTCAACCCAGCCTGCCATCATGGCGACCCAGATTACCCTGGACGTGCCTCATGACGAGCGCAAAGGCTCCGTACATGTCGACGCCGAGGCCAAGCGCCGCATGTCCATCAACAACCCCAACCTCGAGGCCATCAGCCACGAAGCGCAGAATGCCACAAACGCCGAGCACGAGCTGGGGCTCCTGAAGTCCATGAAGCTCTACCCCAAGGCCATCGGCTGGTCCATCTTTCTGTCGACGTGCGTCGTCATGGAAGGTTTTGACATCACCCTCATCACCGGTCTCTTCGCCTACCCTGCCTTCCAGCGCAAGTTTGGCGTGCTGCAGCCCGATGGCTCTTACGAGCTGACGGCGGCGTGGCAGTCTGGCCTCACGAACGGCATGCTCGTGGGCCAGATCATCGGCCTCTTCATCAACGGCATCGTCGCCGAGCGCATCGGATACCGCTACACCCTCGTCGGCTCTCTCGGCCTCGTCGTCGCCTTCATCTTCATCATCTTCTTCGCCGAGTCCCTCGTCCAGCTCTTGATCGGCGAAATCCTCATCGGCGTTCCCTGGGGCGCCTTCCAGACGCTTACCGTCACGTACGCCTCCGAGGTCTGCCCTGTCCACCTGCGAGCCTACATGACGACGTACGTCAACCTCTGCTGGGTCATTGGCCAGTTCATCGCCAGCGGTGTTCTCCGTGCCATGGTCGAGCGCGACGATAAGTGGGGATACAAGATCCCCTTCGCCCTGCAGTGGATGTGGCCCATCCCTCTGGCCATTGGCATCTGGTTCGCCCCCGAGTCCCCGTGGTGGCTCGTCCGTCGCGGCCGCCTCGAAGACGCCAAGCGCTCCGTCCTCCGCCTGACGAGCCGCAACGCCCACCCAGGCTTCAACGCCGACGAGAACGTGTCCATGATGGTTCACACCAACGAGCTCGAGAAGGCTGTGTCCGAGGGTACCTCGTACTTCGACTGCTTCAAGGGCACCGACCTGCGGAGGACCGAGATTGTGTGCGCCAGCTGGGGTGTGCAGACGCTCTGCGGTTCCTCGTTCATGGGCTACTCGACATACTTCTACCAGCAGGCTGGCCTGGCCGTCGAGGCTTCATTCAGCATGTCGCTTGGGCAGTACGCTCTCGGTGCCATCGGTACTCTTTCTTCGTGGTTCCTCATGGGCTGGTTCGGCCGCCGCACCCTCTATCTCAGCGGCCAGCTCATCATGGTCGTGCTGCTCATGATCATCGGCTTCGCCTCTCTCGCCTCTCGTGATAACGTCGCCGCGCAGTGGGCCATCGGCAGCCTCCTGCTTGTCTACACCCTGACCTACAACTGCACTGTCGGCCCCATCTGCTACTCGCTAGTGTCGGAGCTCTCGTCAACGCGCCTCAAGACCAAGACGGTGGTTCTCGCGCGAAACTTCTACAACATCCTCGGCATCTCGACCAACATCCTGACGCCTCGCATGCTCAACCCCTCTGCCTGGAACTGGGGCGCCAAGGCTGGCTTCTTCTGGGCCGGCACCTGCGCGCTCTGCTTCGTGTGGACCTACTTCCGCCTCCCCGAGCCCAAGGGCCGCACCTACGGAGAATTGGACGTGCTGTTCGAGCAGAAGGTGTCGGCTCGCAAGTTCAAGAGCACCAAGGTTGAGAGCCTCGAGACAACAAGCAGCCGCCATGTCTCAGAGAAGGAGGCGGATCTGGAGACCGTCGAGATCGAGAAGGTTGCTTCTGCTTAGAGTGGGGCTGGATCGGTCATAGATTGGACAAAGTTGATGCACAATTGCGAATAGACTTGGCAATAAGATAATGAATACATGAGAAATAATCATTCGTCACAATACTTCTTCTCTCTTTGAATTGAGACTCTATGTGTTCCGTCCTGGGAGCAAGCGATTGGGTTCTGGGGTCGCCCGCTGTGCCCGCAATTGTCACGCAGCTCGCATGGAGATGCATTCTGAGGTTTTGATTTTCTACTCGTCCACTTGTTTCTTGCAGCATCTTCATCTTACAAGAGAATATGAAAGGCCAGTCACTACAACGAAAAATCGTCGGTATCACATGCGCTCGACTTCAATCCTCCCGCGCAACCATCACGAGAGGGGATCCTCTTCTCCGCATTCATCCACGCCCGAATACCACCCTCCATCTCGTTTTCGACTGCCGAGTCCGGGGAACCCAGTCGCCTTTTCCTTTGACCTCACGAAACCGGTCACAACAACAGCCTTCCCCTCACTTTGCCGCGAGACCACATTGGCGAATGCGACTCAGCGCGGATCGACTGCTGGATAGGGTCAAACCTGCACAGCAGCGCAACAGCACCTCAGGTCATTCCCTCGCCCACAAACACCCGACCCCCCTGAGAGAGAAGGAAGCGGTGGCGACGGAGATACTACTCTAAGCCCTCGAGATAGGCGGCCTTCACGGCACCTCCCCGCTTCGGGCTGGGCTCACCTGGCGACGATCAAAGCGCGATGCTGACCTCCGCGGCCGAGTAGGATCAATACTATGCGAGGTGCCATACACAAGGATCAGATCACGACATTTATCGCCCCTCGTGTCATCCGAGGCAGCATGTGGAATCGACCCCGACCAGAGATTTCCGGGATGCGGTTGAGAGCCAAGGCAAAAGCCAAGAGCATGAAGATCCGTCTCGAGTATAAATAAGGGGCATTCCGCGCCGCATTGAAGCATGGAAACCAACCTCAGCATCACTTGCAGACTCAATATTCACTTGACAAAAAAACACTCAGAGAATTCTCTCTCTCAGCCAAAATGCGCTTCTCTGCCGTCTTCCTCCCTCTCGCTACCCTCTCGGGTCTCATCACTCAGGTTTCGGGTCAGCTTGCTCCCATTCAGGCTGCCCTCGTCACCATCCAAGACAGTGTTGAAGCCTACGGCGCCGCATTCACCGCTGGCTCCGCAGCCGGCATCCTCAGCGCCGACGACGACCTCCTGGCTTCCATCAATGCCGCCATTCCCATCGTCAACGCGAGCCCCAACCTCAGCCTCATCGACGCCATCGGGCTCTCCTCCTCGATCCGCTCTCTTCAGGACAGCGTCGACGCCGCCTTCGCCATTGCCACGGCGCAGAAGTCTGCCGTCGACGGCCTCGGCATCACCGCTGATGTGCTCGCCGGCATCGTCGCTCAGCGCGCCGCCGTTCAGACGCTCGGCAGCGCCCTCGTCGCCAAGGTTCCCAGCATTGTCCAGGGCACGGCCCAGGTATACGTCGACGAGATTCTCGCCACTCTGGATGATGCCATCGACGTGTACTCTGCTTAGGGGAGCTTGAATCTCATGTTTCAGGGATGACTAAGGCCGGGTTGGAGGCACAGTTGTGAGGTCATTAAGTGGTCTCGGCTCAGAGGACGCTGGAACTTGGTTAAGGTCTGATGGTTGTTTGCTAGGGTGTTGATAGTGGAAAATTCAGGCCGATTAACACCTGAGGTAACAAATGTCTTAGTGACTTGAGTCAAAAGCATGCCATCCACTCTGTCACACGTGCACACGTGCTCACGTTTGTACCTTGGTAAACCCCAACGTTTGAGTTGTCGCGGTTCAAGATGTGTCTACATGTTCTACAATTTGTTCATCTTCTGATGTGTGACACTTAAAAGTAGATGGTATGCGTAGACCCTAGTTTCAGCTACCAGAGGCAAAGCTTCGTTGTACTGGGGCTGCAGATTGCCGTAGTAAGAGGCGTTGCTACATGGCAACCACCCAACCTTGCACTGAGGCAGCAACAGTATTGAGTGACCTGGCAACCGCTCCTGCCTTTATGACCACGCCTATCATTCCCCCCAACTGCCAGTCCACAATCTGTTAGCCCAGCGGTTGTGGACGCAAGTTACAACCAGAAAGGCACTGGTTCGAATCTCACGCCTACCAAAAAGTCTGGAGAAACCGCGGGCCTCGTGGCGATTTCCGTACCCAGGGTCCATCACTCATCGCCCATCTGCCCCCTGACGCAGGGAGCGAGTGGGCCGTGGGTGACCGGCCCTGGCGAGCGTTTTGCTTTTGTCAACTTCACTTCACTGTCCAAGTCGGATTCTGCAACTGATTGTAACATGGTATTTGAGTCTTGTATTTCATGTGCGTGCCTGCTAAGCTGCTGTCTCGATGAACTCCTTGCTGAACGGATAGTCAATGTAGCCCTTGCTCTGCTCAGGTGTGTAGAACGTGCTGCGGTCGTAGGCGTTCAGTTCGATGCCGCGCTGCAGACGGAAGACCAGGTCCGGCGTCGAGATGAAGCGCCTCCCAAACACGACAACCGTGTCGTGGCCCTTGTACTCATCGTCCACCGCCTTCCTCGCCGACTCGGGCGTGAAGCCGCCGGCGACGAGAATAGGCGACTGGTTCTGCCAGATGTCAAACGCGAACTCGAGCCCCTCCTTCTTCTCGCAGTCGATGTTGTTGATGACCCGCGACTCGATCAGGTGCAGGTATGCCGGCTTCAGCTCCTTCAGCCCCCGGATGAGGTGGGAGAACTGCGCCGTGCCGTCGGCCATCTTCATCTCTTGGAAGGTGCTCCAGGGGCTCAGGCGCACGCCCACGCGGTCGTTGCCGACAGCCTCGGCGACGGCCTTGGTCACCTCGAGCGCAAACCGCGAGCGCTTCTCGACCGACCCGCCCCACGCGTCCGTCCGCTTGTTGACGACGTCCTGCGTAAATTGGTCCATCAGGTAGCCGTTGGCGCCGTGCAGCTCGACGCCGTCGAAACCCGCGCGGATGGCGTTCTGCGCTGCCGTCTTGAAGTCGTCGACGCACTGCCAGATGTCCTCCTCCGTCATCTCCGTCGGCGTCGCCAGGCCCTCGAGCGGCACGGCGCTCGGCGCGTACAGAGGGTGTCCGCCTGTGCTGCCCGCACGGCCGGGTGCGCAGATCTGCGCGAAGATGAAGCAGCCCTTGGCGTGTACGGCGTCGACGACGGCCTTCCAGCCGGCGACCTGGTCGTCGGTCCAGAGGCCCGGGAAGTGGTCCGCGCCGCAGTGGCGTGCCGAGGGCATCGAGGCCTCGGCGATGAGCAGCGTGCCCGGGCTGCTGGCGCGCTGGGTGTGGTACTCGACGACGGAGGGGAGGGGAACATGGTCCTTGTTGCAGCGGAAGCGGGTGAGGGGCGCCATGGCCACGCGGTGCTGGAGCTTGAGGCGGCCCAGGGCGAGGGGCTTGAAGAGGGCCGTGTCGGTCATGATGGAAGTGTCTTGAGGTTATGAGTCGTAATGAGTCGTAATGTTCAGGTTGATGGTTGCTGGGACATCCGAGGTATCGTCAAGCCTGTTGCGAGAGCAGCCCCAAGACCTTATATCCTTTGCTGCCAGCTGTTGCTTTGAAATCGGAGGCATTTGTCGAGGCCCCTTTCTTATCGGTGGGGTACGATGCGTCTTGACTCCATGTTGACCCACGGGGGATGAACCTCTCAAAGTGCTTGACTCGAGTCGGCCCCGTTTTTGCCGATTCCTGTGACGTCGGGACGATTCTCCCGCAGGGAACAACTAGACGCTTTCCGTTTCAGCGGGGAGGTAGATCCTGCGTGCATGGTTACTTGAGGGGTTTGTTCCTCGAGGTGCAGGTTCGGGATTTGCTGCTTCTGCTGCCCAGCCTACAACGGACTAGGGGGACACCGCGTCAAGTCTGGCTGGCTGAGCACGACTCGTTGCTCGCCACCACAAGGAGTGGCCCGTACTAGAGTGCCTGGGTTGGGTGAGTTGATCAAGTGCCGGATAGTCATTACTCGTGTCTCTGTCTCTATAACGGAATCCAGTTCGTAAACGTCGTGGTTTATCGACCTGGAACATTCTTAGAATTCAATTCACGCGTTCACTCTTCGCTGAGGGCAGAGCAGGTGGACGACCGGACCTTGATCCCAGCTTTCAATGGGGCTGTGTCGCTTGCATGATATTTTGAAGCCAGGCACATACTTATGTGCCTGGGCGCCAAAGTTGCTCATTGGGTATTATACTGGCGACCAATGATCATCGAGTGCGGTGGTGTTTTCGAAGCCAGGCACATACATATTGGCCTGGATGACCAATTCATTCCTGAACAGATGTTGCATGACAGTTGAGATCCTGACTCTCCAACGCCAGGCATATACTTATTGGCCTGGATGACCAATTTATTCCCTGAATACGATTCCACGACTAACGAGATCCTGATTCTCCAACGCCAGGCACATACTTATCCGCCAGGATTACCAATTCATTCCCTGAACAAATATTTCACCACTGCGAAATCCTGACATATGCGAAGCCAGGCATATACTTATTGGCCTGGATGACAAATTCACCGCCCCATCATGACGATCAGAGACGTTCGAAAGACCCAGTGGACAAAAGAAAAGGGCGGTGAATCAAGCCAAGAAAACCCGTCAATTCAAATGGGAATCAACCGAAATGTGCTATCGTCCCGCCCAGCAGGAAGCCAAGTGAGGGCGATCGAGGAGTGCTCGGCAACAACCCGAAGACAGATTCACGTTCACCCTCATCCCCTCAGTGAAGAATCCATCAACAACCAAATGGGTTTCTGCCCAACTATTAGAACCTTCCGACAGACTGCTCCGCTCCGGGAGTAACAAGTCCGCTCAGAGGACAGCAAAGACACCACCCACGGCACCGACAACAAGAGCGCCGATGGCCAATAGCCCAGCCTGGCCGGCAGCGACATGCGGCGCCCCACTACCGCTACCGCTGTCGCTCCCACTACCGTTGCCTTTACCGCCATCGCCCTTGTCATCCCCCGACGTGCCGGTAGCCTTGGCGTCCGTGCCACCGGCGATGGTTCCCGTGCAAGGCCCCGCCGAGTTCGCATAGTCAGACGGGCACTTGGAGAGGGCGCTCGAGAGATCGTCCTCGTTGGCGCTGTACCACGACATGACCTCGCCCTGGTAGGACGCCCACTCGTCGGCCAGGCTGCCGGGGACGAGCGTCTGCCAGGCGCAGACGTCGGTGGCCACATTGGTGGCCGTCATGTAGTAGTCGGTGATGATGTCCTGGATCTCAGTCGGCGGCATGGGAGCGTCGGCCGCGACCTCGAGGAGGGCGCTGATGCAGTCCGAGGAGTCTTCGATCTCGGGGATGGTGGTCTGGCGGGGCAGAAGCGGGTGATAGTCGAAGGCCGTGGCCGTGGCCGTCAAGAGACCGAGGGTGAGGACGTGGGAAAGCATGTTGCTGTGCTGAGTGTAGGGGTACTGATTCGAGCTGATACGATATGTGAGACCTGGAAGGTTTTGCTCATGGAGGAGTCGCAGCCTGGTTGTCGGTTGTAGGTGAGCCTGCCGGAGAACCAGCGATGGAATCGCCTGTTTTTATACAGCTCAAGATGCTGATTCTTTTGCCTGCCCGCGGCTGCCAACGTCTGTTGGTTTTCGATAAGCAGTGCGGCCACCGCTCGTCAGCCCCGTGGAGAAGCTTAAATCTAGCCCCCGTGATGGAAAACGAATCCTTGTTTCTGCATCTGTTGTTGGCTGTTGGAAGCTCAGCCATGAGATATGGAGACCCCCAATACATGTCGTATTGATACGTCAGAGACCACGATTGGCTTCTAAAAAGGGATTCAGAGATGAGGGAGGGCATCTCAAAGCTACGCATTTCCACTAAGTGACAGCAAGAATGAAAAGCTGCAGGGTGGTGGCTTTCCAGGGTCCTTGTTTTTGACCACATGCCCCAGCCCCTCTACAGCCACGGTCGGTAGTTGCCCACTCCGCGATGATCAGGGCGCAGCTAGTCCGGCATAGAGTTGAACTGCCCGCTGCCCCTGGAAAAGAAAGGGGCTGTTTTTGTCCTACTATTGGTGGTTGTATCTTCAGCCGCATTGGGGAATGAGACCGTTAGGCTGCCTAGGGCTGGACGCTGGCCAGTTCCAGCCCTACGGCTGGTGTGGTGCCCAATGATTGGGATGGAGAATGAAGGCGTCTGCAGGCTCTCGGAGATTGAGTGGTCCTCAAATTGCTGCTGTCATATTTTAAAAGTTTAAGATGCTGGCTAGGCCAAAAAAGGCGCCAAGGCATGGGTGACGGCTGTGGGATGTGGAAATGGTGATTCCTGGGAGAGAGCAGCCACTTCAGACTTCATAGCCGGCGTCGATCGTTTTCGCCTGCTTCTGCTTCTCCAGCGTGTCCAGCATGTCCAACAGGAATGGAAGAAACGCCTCCGTCTCGACCTCGAACCCCTGATGATGTCCTGGAACATCCCAGCGCAGGCAACCCATTACCTCAGCCAGCGCGTATGTCGCCCTCGCAAAGAAGGCATCTCCACTCCTCTCACCCCGCATGATACCGATGCTCGTCCCATTCTTCTTGATGCGGTGTAGGTTAGGTAGATAAGCGCCGGCGATCGCATACTCGTAGTTCCAGAAGTTGGCCACATTCTCACGTGGCGGGGGCACTGTGGCGGGCACGCCTTCGGCGTTGTATCCGTGGTCACCAAAGTACTTGTCCCACTGAGCGTTGGCGACCTCCCAGCCTTCCTCTTCTTTAACCAGATAGTAGCCCATGAGCCACTCCCATACCTGGGGGCCATCGGGCATGAGCAGGAGCGTGGCCGTCTCGTGCGTAATGAGGTGTTGGACGCGCTCGGGGTAATCGTGCGCGAACTGCAGGCCAATTAGGCCTCCTAAAGAGCTTCCGAAAACAATTGACTTTTCAAAACCGACGGCCTGCATGACGGCGAGAAGGTCACGGGCCTGCTGGGGCGGGCTGATGATGTGCGGGTTTGGGCTCTGGCTGGCAGACATTTGGCGACGGTCATAGGTGACGCACGTGAATCGGTCAGAGAGAGCGGCCATGATGTTGTTGAACTGGCGACCGTGACCGTTGCCGCCGGGTACGAATGTGATGAGGGGACCGGAGCCCAGGTACCAGTAATGGATGTCGCAGTCCTCGCTGTGGAGGACGGCGCGAGTCGGATTGAAGACCATTTCGGCGTTTGCTTAGTTTCCTGGGCTAGCACAAATATGGCTGTGATGAACGACTATGATGAACAATGCGAGGTGGCAGAGTCTTGCAATCCAAGCTCACGAGGATCGTGCTCAGTCCGAACGACATCCTGGGGCCGCCTTTTATAGCACGCAACATGGGCTGGATCCATGCCGCCGGAAGATCGCCCGAAGACCCGGTCAGCAAGTCGAAGATCTGATCAGCAGAGGTGAAGGAGATGCCGGGCCGCCCGGCATAGATATTATGTACCGCAGAGGTGCTTCAATAACACTATCTGCTATGGCGAGGTCGTAGTCATGCCACTCGAGTCCGATAAATGGGGTTGTCTCTCCCACGAGTACGACGTTACTCTGAGTAAATCAGCGTCGGGACCGAATCGGCATCTATTTCAGCCGGTGGCTGGGGGTATGTTGCCATGTGTTTGGCTTCGATTCGGTGTTGGATCGGTTGAGAAAGATGATGGTTGAAAGGAAACCGGGGAACGGTTGCTAGTTTAGACTTGCATCGCAGTCGGATGACAGTTCTGGTTGCGGCGCCTTCGTTAGCAGAGAGCATCGCTGAATGTGGGAGGACAGTCCCCCCGCGCGGACGACTGAACTCAGGGCAGAACTTGGCAGCCTAAACTTACATGCATATTTGGAGTCTCACGTCAGCCGGGGTGCTGGCCACGTGTGCATGTAAATGGGGTGTTCAACGGTGGGGGGTGGACTGGCCCAAATGAATATGGTGAACCATGCGTCGATGATGTGCTGACTGGTGGTGGTGGTGGTGGTGATGGTGGTGATAATGATGGTGGTGATGGTGGGAATGTGATCACCGGCGCTGGACGGCGCGCGCAGAGGAAGACGCCCACCACGCAAACCATCTATCTACTACCTGTTGTCTCCAATATCGGAGTCGATGTCCATGTGGTCAGCTCCATCAGTTCCAATTCCAGACACCTCGTCCATGGTGTCATCTGAGGAGCTCTGGTTATCCTCATCTGAGTCGATGCCACTGACAGGCATGTCCGGGTGGTCGGCCAGGCTCTGTGCCACCAGGTTGACCACAGGCTCAGCCCATCCCGGGCCCTGTGCCAGTGGAGGGACAGGCTGTCTGGATGAGTCCATGACGTGAACCTCTGGTGCTGTATGTGTGATTTCTGGAGTTCCTGCCGCTTCAGGATGAATGCTTGCTCTCGAGGTAGGTACCTAAGGTAAGGTAGGCAGGCAGGCTGGGAAACCATGCCTGACTCGTGGCTTCCCCAGAATGCCGGGTCTTCTTTCCCAGGCTCGAGGCTGAATGCGGGGGAGTCATTACAGGGGAACCTTCCCTGGAGTCGTCTGCTGAACCCCGGAAAAGGACACCCCCGCCCCTTCGCTCCTCTCTCCTTCTCCCTCCGTCTGAGCTACCAACATCACGACCCCAGCCAAGCAACCATCACGGCCTAGCAATGTTTCTCCCCGGAATCTCCGCCTTCACATCATGGCGCACTCTTACCGGGCTGTCATCGTGGACGAGACGCTAGTCCAAACTTCAACACCCTGAGCGGCAAAGAAGACCTCGGGAAGGCATATCCATGGTACGACTGTCTGGGCACCAGAAGCACGAGGTATATACACCTACCTGGTAGATATCCCTGATCCGATCCCACAACAGCACGACACGGCCGACCATCTCAACCATCAAAAAATCAAGCATCACCATGCCCAGCGCACCGAACAACACCGGCGGACACGGCAAGGTGGCCATCATCACAGGTGGCGCCTCTGGCATGGGCCTCGCTGTGACCCGCCGCCTCGCAGCTCAAGGCTGGACCATCGCCGTCCTCGACTTCAACGACAAGGCCGGGCAGGAGGCTGCCGCGTCGACCCCAAACACCCTGTTCCTCCAGACGGACGTCTCCTCCTGGGACTCCCTTTCAAAGGCCTTTGACGCCGTCTTCGACCAGTTTGCCACCATTCACTTCGTTTTCGCCAACGCGGGCATCGTCGAGCGCTCCAACTTTTACGCCGTCCACGACACCAAGACGTCTCGCATCCCACCTGAGCCTGAACAGAGGGTCGTCGACATCAACCTAAAGTCCGTCATCAACACGACCTACCTCGCCCAGCACTACTTCCGCCTGAGCCCCCACGGCGGCAAGGACGGCGTGCTCGTCATGACGGGCAGCACAGGATCGCTCTATCCGGCCGAGTTCTGTGCCATGTATGCGGCGGCCAAGGCCGGCGTGCTGAACTTTATGCGCTCCATCGCCGTGTCCTTCTACCGCGTCGACGGCATCCGCACGTACGCCATCTGTCCCGGAACGGTGCGGACGAACCTGCTGTCGGCCGAGCGGTGGGGCGCATTTCCGGACGAGTACTTTACCGCTGTCGAGACGGTGGCCAAGAGGGTCGGTATGCTCGTCGAGGGCGGCGACATGACCGACTCGGGCGGGAGGGTCGTGGCGGCCGGAGACGACTTTGGGCTGGCGTGCGAGATCGCGGGCGAGGAGTTCTACTGGCGCGATGCCGTCGCCTACTGCAATGAGGCGACGGGGAAGATGATGGAGGCGACGAGCATGCGCGTGCAACTGGCGAGCATGGAAAAGACCTGATGAGTGGATGGCTTCTCGGAAGAGGCCATTGAGGGGGGCGCGGGGTCCCACAAGCTTCGGGCGGATCGTCAGGGCAGGTCCGGAAGCGTCGGCGACGGCTCGATGTGACCATGACATCAGAGTTACTGAACGCAACCTCCACCGCGTCATAGCTAGGGAGCTTCGGGTCAGTCAAATATTTCCAGGCGTACCGAATAACTTCTTCTCTTTCACCTCAATTAACCCCTCTAGCGATCAATTGATTTCTCGGAACTGTTAAAGAGACTCTCGAAGATATCCAGCACGACCTACATCAACTTTCCCGAAGCAGATTCCTGAACGCCAGAACATCATGTCCGCCAACTCGCTCGCCGCCTTGCGCAAATCCCCACAGAGCGCCGAGCTCGCCGAGCTGGCTGAGAAGCACCTTGAGCACGATCTCCGCCCTCAGGACCGTGACGCCCTCCAGTCCGCCGCCGCCAAGGTCAGCCTCCACGCGACCGTCGGCTCGCTCGTGGGCCTCGGGCTCGGCGTCTTCATGGCCTACCGCCTGCGCCGCGCGCGCGCCGACATGTTCACCGCGTTCCGTGCCGCCGAGAAGCCGACACACGTCCAGTTTGCCGATGGGCGGACCGGTAAGTCAACCACCAGCGCCTCCTCCCTGTTCCCGAGTGCCGTGCTGACTGGCTGCAGAACCCATCCCGAACATCGCCCCCTTCCTGAAGCCGTCAACGGCCGGCGACATCGCGACGTACGGCCTCCTCGGCCTCGGCAGCCTCTTCCTCGGCGGCGAGACAGGGTTCCTGACGGGATCATGGTCGGCGACGAGGGCCATCTCGCGCGACGCCGACAGCAGGCAGCGCATCGAGTCGGCGTTCCGGCGGTTCAGGGCCGATGTGCTGCGCAAGGAGGCGGACAAGCTGGACGGGGGTTCCAAGATTACGGATCTGCTGTCGTTCTGATGAAATGTCACGTACTTGTTACCAGCCTGGTATATTTCTTTTAATCAAGCGATCAATTTATCCACTGTTTACAATTCCGCGACCGTTTACAAGGCTGCAACAGCGGCAGCGAACCCCGCGAGGAGACCGACGGAACCGGCGCGAGCCGCGGGCGCAGCGCCCGTGGGCCCCGGCTCGAGATCCGACGACTCACTGGCCGCTGCATCCTCGGCCGTCGTGGAAGGGGCTGTGCCGGTGCTCTCAGCGGCCTCGCTCTCGCTCTGACTCTGACTGACGGTCGCGGCGCTCGTCATGGTCGACGTCGACGCTGCCGTCTCCTGGGCCACGGACCCCGACGCGGACGCCGGCGCCGCGGGGTCGGCGTCGAGGAAGTGGACCTCGGGCTCGGCTGTGCCGGTGTACAGCGGGCAGCCAGGGGTGCCGCGGAAGGGCGCGGAGCGGCCGTTGCCGCAGTCGATGACAGAGCAGACCTCGAGCGTGTCGGGGAGGTAGTAGACGCGGGTGGCAAAGGTGGCTGTTGGGGCGCTGACGGTGGACGAGAACCAGGTGCAGCCGTCGAGGTCGGTTTTGGCGAGGGCCGCGGGCAGCGCGAGGGCCAGGGACGCGAGGACGAAGCGCATGGCGATGCTCGTGCTCGGGACGTCGGGGATGCTGGGGATGCTGGACGAGAATACGGCGAAGAAGGGAGGTGGCTGATGGCGTCTTGGTGCAGTGGCAAGGCAGAATGAACAAGGACGAACGGATAACGAGGGGCTGGATGTTGAGCGCGAAAAGTTTGATATGAAAGCGAGGAAATGAAAGCTAGTAAGAAGAGATTTCCATTTAAAAGAAACCTGTCTTGATATCGAAAAGGGGCTTTCCTGCGGCGCAGCATCGCCGCGGACTCGGACTCCCAGACACAAAGCCGCCATCCCGTTGTACGACGAAGGAGCCGTAATCCCGGACTGCCAAGGGCCAAAGCGACGGCTCCCGGGCGCTTCGGCCCCTTGCAGTCAGCCCTACCCTGCATCGGCATCTCCGCGGATATCCCGGCAGCAAGACTGAGGGAGCATCTCCGAGCCGCCGCTGGCCTCAAAACGACACGTTCACCCCCTTCATCGAGCCCTCCCCCCGCCAAGTCCGAATCTCCCTGGCAAAGGCGTTCATGCCGAGCGCGAGAGGCGCTCCCCTCGCCATCTTCATCTGCGACGCCGGATCCGTCGCTATCGCGCCCTCGTCGTTGTTCACGTTGGGCGCGCAGATGCCCGCGCCCGCAAACCACGCCGCGCCTTGCATCAACTTCATGGCCCACGCCTCTTCCGCTTCAGCCGTCCTCTCGATCACGACGCGATCCGCCGCGCCGCCCTTCTCCACGGCCCGACGGACAGCCTCGCCGGCGATGTACCCGCAGTGCTCGGCCAGCACATTCTGTATATGTGAGAAGTTGGCCGATGCGCCCGTCTGCATGGGACCCGAGAGGAAGAGGTTCGGGAACCCGTTGCTCAGCACACCGTGGAGCGTCGAAGGGCCCTGTACGCGCCACTTGTCGCCCATCAGCGTGCCGTGGCGCCCGCGGACCGTCATGTTGGACGCGACCCCCGGTTCGCCGAGACCCGCTGCCGGCGAGCGAAAGCCGGTGCTCAAGACGAGGACGTCGATGGGGTACTCCTTGCCCGCGACGACGAGTCCGCCGGCCGTCGCCCCCTCGACGCCCTTGCCGTCCGTGTCGATGAGGTGCACGTTGGGCCGGTTGAATGCCTGAAGGTAGCCGTCGCTGAACGTCGGCCGCTTGCACCACGTCGGGTACCACGCCTTGAGAGCGTCGGCTGTGGCCTTGTCCTTGACGACCTCATCGGTGTGCTTGCGGACCGCCTCCGTGCGCGGAGCATCCAGTTGGAGGAGCGCCCCGATGTGGGCCGGGATATCTTCTCTCGCGACCGGCTTGTCGTGCGCCCCGCCGATGAGCGCCTTGTACGCCGGCGTTCGAGTCCATCCGTCCTGGATCGTGTCCTCGACGCCCGGCTCGCCCGCCATGACGGCGCAGTACGTCTCGATGCGCCGCTTCTGCCAACCGGGACTGCCCGAGATGGCCTTCCATTCCTCCGGCTGCGTCTCGCGCTGGTCCTTCGCCGCGACCCCCGACGGCGTGCGCTGGAAGACGAACAGCTCGCCTGCGTACTTCGCCAGCTCCGGTATCACTTGGATGGCCGTCGCTCCCGTGCCGACGATGCCCACCCTCTTTCCCTGCAGCTTCGTCAGCTGCTGGTCGCGCGGCGATCCCCCTGTGATGCTGTAGTCAAACCGCGCCGTGTGCGTCGTCGGGCCCTTGAAATCCTGCAGGCTGCGCGGGATTTTGGGATGGTTGAGCACCCCGTTTGCGACGACCACAAACTGCGCGCGCACTGTCATCTCGACGTCCGCCTGCCCGGGCCCGCGACCCTGCTGAATCTCGGTGATCCACCGCCCCGCCCCGGCGTCCCAGTCGTAGCTCTTCACCGTGGACCGGGACACGCCCTTGTCCGTGAGGCCCCACTTGTCGGCCAGCACGCCGGCATAGTCAAGCAGCTCTGGCCCGTAGGAGAAGCGGTGCTTAGGCACGTGGCCCGTCTCCTCGAGGAGGGGCATGTACGTGTACCCCTCCGTGTCACACATTAGCCCTGGGAAGCGGTTCCAGTACCATGTTCCGCCGAAGCCGCCCGCAGCGTCGACGAGGCGAATGTCGGCCGGAGAGAAGCCCTGCTGGATAAAGTGGATGGCGTAGAGGAGGCCGCCATAGCCGGCGCCGAGGATGAGAACCTTGACCTCGTCACCATCGCTGAGGGAAGGGGGTTGGGCATTGAGCGCGGCGTGGTCAACCCAGGGATCAGAAGCGAGGGACTTGAGACGCTCTGACTCCGTGAGCTCAACGTATTGCTCTGCGGCGTCAGGGCGGATGCGCTTAGCCTTCTCTTCGGCATACCGGGCTTGCACGGCAGCGAAGTCGAGAGACGTCTCGGCGTTTGGCTGCGCTTCAGGTTCAAATGCGTCACCCATGATAAATGTAGTTGGGAGGTCTCTTTGGTGAGGTGAAACTTGTGGATTGGCCAGCTGCTGCTGTGGACGAAGTCTATCAACAGGATTGGAAGTTCGTATGATGGGGCGTCAGAACAGAACTTGAGAAAGTTTTAGAGCAGCAGGCCGGTCATACATAAGACCTTGTTGTATGCCCTTCAACGCCATGGCGCAAGGCCAAGGGGTTTGGCCGCTGCCATGAGTCGTAGAGTCTTACAACGGCCGCGCGTGTCAATCCAGGCGCCCAACTCCAAGCCCAAGCCCCTTGGTCGCTTGGGGATACTTGTCTCTCGGGGCCGGTGAGGCAGCTCGGGATGCCTCGCTCGCGCATTCGTATTCGTGCTCGATATTACCTGCCTCTAGCACGAGTGAGTGCTTGAGGCCTCTGCTCAGCAGGAAGAGCCCATATGAGCAATCATAGAGCTTTGCGAAACCGAGGAGCCCCTCATATGCCCCTCCATCGCAACCCCGTTTGTAGTACGATGCTGTGCAAATTGCCGGGCGATTATGCAGATCTTGCCTGAATGGGTACGATCTGGCTGAGATCGGCGGCACCATTCGTGACGGGCCGCGGCGTTGGGAGGCGCAAGAGGACCGTCTCGGGCGCAACCTTGACCCCGAGAAGCCCCCACCCGTGGTAGCGATGGTAGTCTATGCTCGTTTGTGGCGCTCTTGTTGCAGTGAAGAGATGCCGACGACTGCAGAATCATGCGCCTGGATGTCAGCTTTTAGCCCACGAGCGAGGCGAGGGACGCGTCGATGTGACGTCTGGGTGTAACCTCATCGAGGAGAAGAATTAAGACTGGTTCGATGGCCGGTGAGACTGGATCTGAGTTTGGGATTGGTCCACGGGCTGCAACTGCGACCGAACTGGGCCTCGGAAGAGACACGCGAATCCCTGTGCGTGTCGAACAAGACAGAGCACACGGGACAGCAGACTGTGCGGGGGTGGGACTCTGTCGACCTAGCTACGGCTGGTATCGCTCATGGCGATCGTTTTGTTCTTTGCTGCGGCATGGCTCGTCATGCTGTGGAGGGGTTGACTAACTGCCGACTCGGCGCAATGTTCGGTTCACCCTCTGTCGAGACAGTGAACATCACTCGAGCAGACTGACGGCAGGCGATTCTGCAACGATCAACACTTGGCCATGGACTTCCCGACATACGATAACATGCCTGCTGTCAAGGGAATGCCGAGGGGCTGTGCCTGGGGCATCTTCGACAAGGACGGGCAGAAGGACGTGTTCGGGACTCTGAACCATCTCACCCCGGCCACGACCAGAGCTGCAGCTGCCGAGGTCAGAGATGGAGTGTCAATATCGCTGAAGTGAGTCCAGGCCATCTTGGTGCCGAATTTGTCGCCAGGTCGACGCGCCTCAAGTGTGAGATCTGACCCTTCCCAGCTGGCCTCTCAACGCCCTCGAGCATATCCCATTTCCCGGCCGCCGCAAGCTCGCCCACACAGTCAAGCCCCTACGCGAGATGGGCCTCTCCGGCGGGGTGGGCTGGGATGACGAGCTGGCCTTCAATACCCAGGGCAGCAGCCAGTGGGACTCTCTCGTCCACTGGCAGCACCAGGGCACAGGCCTCGCATACAACGGCGTACGGCCGTCCCAGGAGGAACTGTCACGCACATCAACGACAGACAACAAGATGCCGACGTTGGATCACTGGCATTCGCGTGGGGGTCTCGTCGCGCGTGGGGTCTTGATCGACTTCAAGGCGTACGCTGAAGAGAAAGGCTTCGACTTTCATCCTTTCGACGGATATCGCATCACGATGGAAGAGATCGAGGAGGTGGCGAGGCATCAGGGCGTGGACTTTCGACCAGGCGATGTTTTCCTGCTGAGGACCGGTAATACGGACGCTTTCGCCAATCCGACGCCCGAGAGCATGGCCAAGTTGGCGCAAGCGCGGCTGTCGGGGGTGCATGGTGTCGAGGCGACAGCGAAGTGGTTCTGGGACAAGAAATTCGCGGCGGTGGCGACAGATGCCAACGCATTCGAGGCTCTACCGCCGGTCAGGGACGATGGGTCCACCGCGTCATTCGAAGAGCTCGGTAAGTCGGTGCCCTAGTTCGGCGTTCCGTGCCATGACATTCAGCTTACGACGATAGTCCTTCATGAGTACTTCCTGAGCTTCTTCGGCATGCCGATCGGTGAGCTGTGGGACCTGACCCAGCTGGCAGGGTATTGCAAAGCAAAGGGCCGGTATAGCTTCATGCTGACGTCGTCGCCGTTGAATGCGCCGTGCCTGGTTGGTTCGCCTGCGAACGCGCTCGCCATTTTTTGATCAAATAGTATGCAATCCTCGAAGGAGGGTGGGCTTTGGACGGAGCTATCGAAAGAAGCTGAAAAGAAGAAGAAAAAAAGAAGATTGAATAATATGCTAACGGAGGGATATCGATGAGCTTCGTTGGTAAACAATCGTTCGGCAACGCTTCCTGTGGCGTGTCAGAGGAGCCCCCCAAGGTCCCGAAAGCCATCGACGGCATGAAAACTCCCACCATAACACCAAAAGTGCCCATCGGCATTTTGAAACCGAACCAAGTGTTCTCATGTACAGTCCATCATCATGCATGTGCCTGCTGCACTGTCGTCGCGGGCCTCTCAGCCTGACCAGTCGTGCTTCATGATTTCCGTTTCTGTCCGGTAGAAGCTCTCCTTCTCGCTCAACATTTGCTTGTGGAGAAGCTCGAGGAAGCGTCCTGGGATCATCTGGCCGATGGCAATCTTGATGTACGTCTTCTTGCCGGTCCAGAGGTGCTTGATGAAAGTTCCCTTGCACTCGGACTTATCCTCGGGGAAGCCGTTAGCCTCCGCGCACGGCAGCTCCCTGATGCTCTCGTTGTAGGCGTAGCGGATGTAGTTTCCGAAGCCGCCCTGGTCCGAGGGGTGGCCGCCGGCCTTGTCTCTGTAGTCGGTGCAGTTGGGGAACTTGCCGCCGTCGTCCGCGCACTCGGACCAGTCCTTCATGATGTCATAGGTGACGGGGATGTTCTGCGTGATGATGAAGCCCGTGTTGGCGTACAGCTTGCCCTTCTCGTCCCTGTTGTGCTTCGCCTTGGGGTCGGTCGCCAGCGTCAGGGCGTCCGTGTCGTTCTTGATGTCCCAGTAGTTGAGCAGCCATTCGAACGGCAGGTCCAGGTGGTTGAAGATGGCGTCTGAGTCAGCAAAGACGGTGGTCTTGTACTTTTGCGTGACCCTGCCGATGATGGTGGGTTTCTTCCAGGAATCGCGGCGGTCCGGAAAGGTGTCCGTCTGGATGTAGTAGTACTTGTATCCATGGATCTTGGCTGTGATGCGTCAGGAAGAGTGAAAGCAGGGGAGGGTCGAATGAGCGAGGTAGGATGGATGAGCCGAATGATGGCAGGGGTGGGTGGAGGTCGAGCTACGTACCATACAGCCAGTGCTGCAAGATGCCGAGGGACGGCCCGTGGATACTGTCTGCGTCGTCCCAGGTGAGGGTCTTGTCGCCAAAGATCTCGCCCGGCTCATTGAGAGGGCGGCTGTCCATGTCGAGGATGCAGAGCTCCTTGCCCAGCGGCGCAGGCCAGCCGATGTGCTCGGGCAGCTTCCATTCGAAGGCACCGAACGGCTGATAGACGGGCTCGGTGGGCTTGATGGAAGGGCTCCAGATGTGCTCGAGGAAGAAGTTCTGGAGCTTGGAAGAGTCCCCCGGGGTGAGTGAGTCAGTCCCGGTCTCCGGCTCCGAGAGGCTGTAGGGGCCGGGTTGGTTTGAACTGTAGAGAGGTCAGCCAGAGGTTCGAGGGGGGGACGAAGGCTGAGGGGGGCTCGAGGCGCCGTCGTCCAGAGCGGCAGGCCGATGAGTGAACTCGACTTACAATGAGGGGAACTCGTAGTTCTGGTAATGTGCCAGGCCTAGGACAAAGAGGATGAAGACCAGAGCGCCGATGGAGGCGACGACCGTGCGGCCGTGGTGAAGGCCCAGGATCATGACGCCAGCGAGCGGCCGACCGAGCGACCAACCGACCGAAAGGGGACAAGGCACAACCAAAGGAGAAAGGCGTGGTCCGTCAAAGAAGGGACGACCAATTCGAACGAGACGACTGATGTGACGGTGAGGGATGGGACGAGATGCGAGGGGATGGGGATGGAATGTGGGATGAGAATAATTAAGGAATAACCCAAATCCAACGTCCCAGGAAGTCGGTCAGGCGTTTGCACAAGAAATGATGAAAACGAGAAAGAAGCGCGAAGGGTAAGCGCGACCGAGCAAGCAACCCACGCGTCAAGAAGGGGCGGGCAGGCAACAAGGAAATTAGCACCAATCTACCCAAGCCTCGCCGCCACCACTGGGATCCGCCACTTGGAAAGGGGCTAGTGGGGCATATCAGGTCACGTGGGCAGATGTGCAGTGAAAGAGACCCGCCGATTCGCCAATCGTCATCTGCCTGAACGTCAGCATGGGCATGGTCAGCATGAGCATGAGGTGCTGATGCTGTGCAATCACGGCGCCTGCCTGCTGCCAGATCTCATCTGTTCGAGCCCCACGTCCAAGCCCCATCCATCATCACGCCACAATTCAGCACGGCTTGGCTCTCAGCCACATGTCTCCCCTGCCTCTCCCTCCCTTCCCTTCATATCCAAGCAGCTTGATGACATACTGAGACATCACTTCAGAACGCAGGGAGCTCATGCTTCTCAGCTACTAAAATCCGCTCATTCAATCACACATGATCACAGGCCGGCGAAGACGAACTAAAGTAAGGCAGGTCTTATGAATTGGCGTCCCAATCATCCATGTCCAGGTGAAGTATGTACAATGCAAAGACCCCTGTAAACCATACCAAGCCTCCCGGCAAGGTGAGGGGTCTGGAAAGAAAAAACCTATGATACTGAAATGTTGAAGCTTGAAGCGACTGCCACATTCAATGTGTTCACCGGCTGACTCTCCGTCACATCCGGTGTTTTCCTTCGCAGCCGTTCCCCTTGATCCCTTAGGCGGGGACATCGTAGGTCGAGCCGATGGGGCCGAAGCGGATGTCGGACCACACAACGTGTGCGTCGGGGTTCTGCGCGATGACCTCGGAGGGCACGCCAGAGTCCGTGGGGCACGCGCCGCGGGCCGCGCCGGGCTTGGTGGGGTCCTCAGGGGGGTAGATGGAGTCGAGCCAGAGCATGTTGGCGTAGTGCTGGGCCGCGTTAGTCTGTGATGAATCGCAAGGGGAGGGCAAAGAGGGGAGGCACTCACGTCGGCCCAGATGGACAGGACGACGACCATGGGGAGGGCGAGGGCGCTGTTCAGGGCATCGAAGCCACCGATCTCGGCCTGGCGGTCGCGCTCATCCCAGGCGATGTTGTAGGCGGTGCAGTACTCCGGGGTGATGGCGTTGCTGTCACTGGGGACGCCCTCCGAGTTGGGCACGGGCACCTCGATGACCTCGTCGTTCTGGATGAAGACGGTCGAGAGCTCGTTGGGAGAGAAACGTGTGATCACGCTGGGCGGCTCGTTAGTTTTCCGTCTAGACTGGGACAGAGGGGCTCGGGGACAGCAAGACTCACGTGAAGGGCTCGTTGGTGTTGACGACCTTGTCCTTGCCGTAGAAGTCGGTGTTGCCCAGGCGGTACGGGTTGTAGTCGCAGCCGTTGGCATCACACTTGCCAGCGAAGCGGTCCTCGGAGTAGGTGCCGCCGCACTCGACCTCGCCATCGCCGCAGACGTGGTAGTTGTTGTCCTCGCAGCCGTGGGGAGTCAGGGCGTACGACCAGGCGTTCGACTCCCTGGTTAAGCGTCAGCATGCTGTGGCTCGGCGTGGCAAGCCAGAGGGAGGGGGCCATCACATACCAGACGTCGATCTCAGCACAGCAAGCGCCGAGGTCACCGACACCAGAGGCGGCATCAGTCTTGGAAGGGGTCCAGCCCTCAATGTTGCCCTGCGTCGAACATGTCAGCTACCTTATCGAGAGTCAAAGAATTCGCCGAGATTGGAACTCCCGGTGCATTTTTACTAACCCTGCCGTTGACAAACTTCAGGTCCCGCGCGCACTGGGAGTCGCAGTAACCGACACCGTACTTGGCGCCAGCGGCGTTGTTCGGCTCGTCGCTCTTGCCGCCGTCGGGCTTCATGGGCACGAAGTAGAGGGCGCTGTTGAGACCGCACTCGACGGTGGACAGATCCACAGTGAACGTGAACTCGTTGTTCAGCAGGGTGAACATCTGGTAGGTGTCGTCGTCCTGGAGCAGGTAGGTCCTGGAGCCGACGTTGGTGCCGTACTCGTGCTCGGTCACGAAGTTGAGGCGCAAGGCGTTGCCGGTGGTCGAGATACCGTAAGTCGCTTCGTAGTTCTCGCCCTCAACCGCGCAGTTCTTCGCGCAGTCCTCGGCGCCGGAGCAGAGGCCGGTCCAGTCGTTGCCCTCGTAGCAGTTGGCATAGCCACCGACTTCGTGAACCCAGCGCCAGTTGGCGTCGACGACGACGGAGCCCTGAACGTCACTGCACGTGCCAGACGAGCAGTCCTTCCAGGTCAGGGGAGGGTGTGTCTCGGGAGTCTCAGTGCCGACCTGCTGGGCCATGACGGTGGCCAGCAGGGAGAGGCCGGTGATGATGACTTGCTTCATGATGGAGACTGGTGCTGAGGTCGGAACAGAAGAGGGAATGGAAGTTGTTTGTTGAACTGGATGAAGAGGGAATAGAGTCTGTCTTGGATGGGCATCGTCCTCTTTTTATGATGCTTGTCGGGTAATGTGGTCCCTCGCCATCGTCACGATGCGGATAGAAGGAGTCCGAGCCTGTGGAAGCGCTGTCCGGTTCGCCGCCAAAGGATCGCCGTCGATGAACATGGTATTCTAACAAAAGGGGCCTGGCATCGATGTTGTGGATCAACTATAGTAGATCGTCCGGTCGACTGCCTCTTGTTGATGATCCAAGGGTGCCTCCTCCGGGCCTCCGAAGACTGCGCGTGATCCGGCCGTCGAGCTAACCGCCCAACCAAGTCATGCGTACCACGTTGCGGCTCATGGCTCCGGATGCCGCCTTTAACTTCGCACGCTCTTCCGTTCGAAACAGGACAGAAGCAGCAATGAGCGGCGTGAACCAAGCTCTGCCTAGCAATTCGCATTGTCAAGCATCATGCCTTCACATATCCTGTCTCTGCCAAGCCCGAGTGGGTGGAAAGAAGAACATGCGGCTAGGTCATATTGAAAAGTGCCTTGCGAGACGGCGCAGCGGCTGGAGGGGCCGGGCGCCATGTCAGAGAAGGTAGGCGGCTCAAGGACTCAGCCAGGGGCATGAGACGGCCGATGCCACGCGGTCGACGCTAGACGGCACCAACATGCGGTTTTTCCGTGGACGCGCGAGGTGAGGTCAGTGAGTTTGCAACATCATTGATGACATGTCGTTGAGCCCTTGCAGCTCTTTCATCGGCAAATCGCCTTGGTAAATCGGATTGTCCGCCTTGACAGGTATTGGCAAAAGCTTTGTTTGTCTTGGGTCTCTTGGTAAGAGGGAATCCAAGACGCCCAGGAAACGTGCGAACGAGTATCGAATCCACTCTGAATCGGCTTGTGCAGTTGTCGTCGACAGACATTCTCAAGCTGAACACGCTGATCTGTGTATTGAATGGGACATCGGACCTTGCGCTGCGAGATCCATGTCAGATACAGCTTCTTCCACGGCGATCTTCTTACTGCTGGGTCTTCAACTACGAGAAGATGAGCAGGCACAACGCCAAGGTGGGAAGAATGCCGTTGATCGACAGTTCACACGACAAAGTTGGCTGTCGGGGCTAAACCCCGCGGTGTTTTGACAGACTTTGGAGCAAATGCGGAGGAGATCGGCAGTCATGCTCTCAGCCCCTGGCATCTGCGCCCACACATAAGCCCAGCGCATCCGGACGTTTTAAGCGCCGCGATTCGTCCGGTTCAAGTCAAAGTCATCACTTCCCCGACGTCTGCCGGTAGGCGTCTGGGGCAATGTGGGGTGTTTTGTCGATGGCGGTGCGGAGAAGATGCCAGGGGGAAAGGGAGCCGGTAGTGGTTCGGTCTGAAATAGAGAGATTGTTAGCGACGGAGATTGGGTTGTGGTAGTACAAGGGTGCCAGGGGCAGGCACCGCACGGAGGCGATGGCTCCGTCCAGCCTTCTGGGTGGCATGCGTTGTTTCGGTTTGAGGTCTGGCCATGTGAAGAAATAATGAAAGGTACGATCAAAATGCTCAACATATGCGTCAAGTAGAGTTTCGACGCGTTTCTTGTCCTTCTTTGCCCTGGGGAAATGATTCTGGCGCGGTCATGATCCGGTGAACAAATGATGGCCAAATGTCATCCAACCCGCTTCATCGACAAGCACAGCGGATCACGGACCGAGACATCCCATTCAAGTCATGATCTGCAAATCAGACACGTGGAACTTTCTTATGGTAGCCTACCACATGTATTGACTTCAAAAGCGTACATCCTAGCCTTCCTTGCCGCCCTTGTCTGCAAAGAGGTAAGCTCTTATCGACATGATCGCAGGCCACACGCTTGACACACTTCATCGGTGTTGGACTGGATGAATTGAAACATCAATCTTGATGCGCATAGCACTTTCAACCGCTTCTGGTCATCAAGCAGTGCACGGCTCACACCCGGTCCTTCCGCCGCTTGGGTGGGCGGCACCAAGTCAGAAGAGATTATCATGAACAAACACGAGCAGAGAGAGCTGAGTTCAGATGCTGAGTGAGGGGTAGCACTCTTATCATAAAGTCCTTACGTGGCATCTCATTGATTAAAGTTGAAGACCGGAATAACAACACGACATTGGTAGACGATGGACTCGGACATCATGAGATTGACAAAGAAATGCCACCAAAGTTGATCTTGTTTACCCGGCATAACTCACCTTAAATATTATCTCTACGTCTCTATTCCTGATTGACTAGCCGGCCTTGATCATGTCGGCGCTAGCATAGCATCACTCAAACATCCGCTGGCACATAGCTGATGCGCCGGCCGGAAAGTCACAGCGTTACAAACATAAAGCTGAGCAACACCAGACCTCCAATACTTCATGGACGTAATTGATATTCATTCTCATTACATTTTATGTCTTTTTATGGGGTTTGAAACCTTCCCTGGCATCCTCCACGACATCCTCATATTCATTGCAATGATCTGAACCCTCCCGAGAACTTGAACCCCGGGCAGGTTTACGCACACAGGGTCAGTGTGACGTCCTTGGCAGACGTGCATGTCTTGACCTGGCTGCCGGCAGGCGGGGTGCCGTTGGCCCAGGTAATGGCCGGACAAGTCGAATCGGCGCTCTTCTCGACGAGCTTCTTGCCCTTGAAGGCGTCGCCAAAGACGCTGCTAAGGTCGTACCATATCTTGGCGCCGTCGAGGGAGTAGGCAAAGTTGAGCTGGGGCGCGCCAGTGTAGAGGCCGTCGCGGGTGCGCGTGATCTTGATGGCCTTGCCGCCGGTCTTTGGATCCTTGACAAAGGTCTCGGCGTAGTTGCCGCCCTTGGGAGCCAGACGGGAGGGGCCGGCAATGGCGCTGCCCACGGACCAGAGGCTGACTTCAAAGTCGCAATTGTTGACAACGCGGGCCTTGCCCACGGCCGAAACCAGAGGGGTGGTGAGGGCTAGGGCAGCGATGAGGGTAGCCGTGATCTGCATATTGGCGATTTGGTTGATTTGTTGGAGTGAAGTAAAACGAGTGGAGAGATCAAGTCAAGATTGGAAACTAGATGTCATCGACGTCTATTGTGTTGTGAGTAATGAGCTGGGACTGAGAGCTGGCATCGGTAATCCATCTACTTATACTTCTCGTTGGTTGCTGGATCGCCGTCAAAACGCGGACCATGACTTCACGGCAATCTCGTATCTTCCTGATCATCATGATCTGTGAGTGGCGTGTTGTCAGCTGTCGTCACATCAGTCCAGAGACGAACCCCCAAAATAGCACATGGGCGCACTGGCAGATGATCAGGACACTCGCTAGCTCGTTGCCGACCACGCCTCACCATTAATTTGGGCTGCCCAGGTTTGATGGATGTCTCTGCTCTCAGTACCATTCAGCCCTGTCCTCCTCCTGGTCGACGAAGATGCGCTAAGAGAGTCCCCTCGTCACACAACGAAGGGCCATGGCCGCCTTTCGAGGCGGGAAGAAGCAGGCCGGTTGAACCCGGCGCCAGCCGAAAAAGGTCAAGCGAAGCTGAACACGATGCCGACCCTTCCAGAAGACCATGTGGGCTGACAGCGGCGACCTCGATCGGGCCAAACGGATGCCAGCCTTCGCGAAAAGAGAATGCGGGGAGAGAATACGGGGTCGTCGATCCCCTTGCTTGGCTCACGCAAGGGTTGTCGATCAGCTCTAGTAGGTGGCTGCATCTCGTATCCGCCGCCAGCCCTAAGACGGGATCATCTCATGATCACGCTCAATTGACGTTTGCAGCTCGAGGCGACGGCCTGACCCTTGCATCACCTCGTATCACGGCAGCCTTCGAAAAGGAGCAAAATGTCTCAATACTGCACCACTGACTGTTCAGTAGTCCGCCGTGGCTGCCTACCATCATCGACCTGATTGATCCCGCAAGCGAATTAGGAGGCGGCTGGCCCGGGTTCCTGCCTCGCTGCTCCTAGAATAGAGGCACCAGAGGGCAACTGACCAGCCGTTTGATTCTTGTTGTGGTTAGAGCTGACGACGAACGAGACGAGAAGGTTTTATGACAAATCTTGAACGTATGATTACGAGGGATCGCAAGCATCCGCGTAGATCCAGGCCACCACAGCAACTATCCCAACACATAGGTGGTCGCCGGACGACTTGATGGCCGAGGCCCGTACACGCTTCGAAGTAGTGTGGTCGATAGGTCGCCTATCCGGTCAATGATGTCGCGGAGGTTAGTAACGCTGATGCAAGAGGAGATGTCTGTTCTTCGGAACAGTCTCATACTCAGCATATACATGAGTGGCGGGAGCCTCGCGATTATCAGGCGAGGTGCGGATGATATCGCCTAAAACTATGGCCAAAGAAGGCCTCTTAACCCCTGGTCCTAGGACCCGCCCAGGCTGCTCATTCTCTAGTCCGAGGACGCCTTCCGGTTCTAAGACTCGCTCAAGTCGCTCGGCTCCGAGCGCTACGATGCTCCTTGGCAATCAAGGCGGCGGATCTTTTGGAAACTAATAGAGTAGAGTGTGACAGACTGCAAGTCTTACATCCCTAATGTATTTGGCCGTCGCAAAGTCGTCCTAAGACTGCCTCTGGTCAATAAAGGTCACAGGATTGACTCACAGACATTCATTCATAGGATCTGTAATGAATAACTACTCGGCCGTGGCGGATGCAAACTGATCCCTTGCATCCTGAGGCGTCAGTTGGACAGCGAGTGAACTGGTGGGGCTTCTAGAGGACTCTTTGGCTTGCCCTCGCTCCTGCTCAATTACATCCAGAACTACCTAGCTCTAGTTCCCTCCTGATTACCTTTTCTCCACCCTTTCCATTTGATTTCGCCTAAGAGTAGAGTCTGCCGGTGATTTTCTAATATGAGCACGATACATTCTTGCCACCTCGAATTATGATGTTACCCAAGAGGGCTTATGTAGGAAGCTATACTTATAGTAAATGCCATGACGATGTATAAAGAGATAGATACCTACATCGTATAAACCACTAAGCTCATCACACCGATCTATCATGTATCATGTTTTATACGCTCTCGTAAAGTTCTCATTACTTAGGTCCCGTTTTCAATTGTAATACACTCGATCAGTCATAGCGAGAGGGCGAGAGGTTCGGTGGAGTAAAGAGGCATACTGGGCCAAACGAAACGATGTTTTGATGCAGAGTGCCTCGGCTTTTGGAGGCCACTGAGTGGTTCAGCGTCGGGCTCAGTTATGTCTACTTTTGGCTCTCAGCCTTCAAGGTCCACCAGAAAATGTACTTTCGTATGCTGACATTAGGGGTGGGGGAAAAAAGGCCTGAAATGGCCCTTAACGGCGGGAGGGGCGAGAAAGGGCTGTTTTATCCGGTGGCCTGTGGCCGCATCCTTCATCCCAGAGAATGAAGGTGTGGTGAGGATAAAACAGGAATGCCAACCAAGGCTCCATGCTAAGCACTGTAACCTGAAGTGTCACGTTTGGATCCTCGTTCTCGAGAAACGAGGCATACCGATCTCACTCTCGGTCGTGATTTTGCAGGTCAGGCCTGCATTTTGATGGTCGGTCGACGAAAAACTCTTATATGTATCAGGATCGTGCGTCACAAATCCACTCTTGAAGGCCCACCATCTATGTTCGGAGAGGACAACACGATGAGGAGGGGTTGCGGGCGCCGGGGGGGGGGGGTTGGAGAGGCAGGTCGTGGAGCTGGGCTTCGACTTGAAGTTCTGAAAGTATATTACGCGACTAAAACTACTCCTCTTGACCTTTACTTATTCCCTTTTATGATAGTGGTCTTAATTAGGCAATGATTTACGACAAGGCTTAGGATAGACACGACGCACACGCCAAGGAGACTTTTATCTTGCTTTTATTCCTACACCCGATCCCATGACGCACATCGTACTACTATAGTGGTGACGTCAGATTAGCATAATCCTGCCACGACCACCGCAGACAGCTGCAGACGAAAAGACCTTCCATCATCCCCCGCTCTGCACTAGATTAATTAGCTGTGCGATGTCTCTCTCATTTCTTCCACATATCCCCCTGCCCAGCTTAGGCTTACACTCAGCTATACCGTTAACAATTGTTTCTTACTTTTCTCCGACTACTAGCCACACCGGCTAAAGCTATCATGGGCGGCCCCAACAGTCAAGACAACGAAAGCGTAGATACTACTATTCCACCACCTGGAGATGCTATCGACGTACCCCCCCCACCCCCAGAGTGTGAGCACTACACCGATTGTTCCACGACGCGAAGTTATGTTTATCTCATGCGTTAATCTATCTCTTACTATAGTAGAAGGGCTACGCATCCGGCGCCTTATGGCAGACTTCAATGAAGCGGCCGAGCAAGTCGATGAGAAAGATATCAATGACTCTCAGAAGCTCGACTGGCTTCTCAGTAAACTTGAACTAGATCAGGATGAAAAAGACGGACTCATAAAGCTCCTTCAAAAGCGAGCCGGGACTCAGGATCCAGGTGAAGCTTTCGCCGAGTGGAAGTTGGTCGTGATGATAGGTTGGTCCGAATCTGAGAAGGTTGCAAAGCAGGATGAGGAGGAGCAAGAGAAGTGGAGGCAGATACACGGCACGCAAAACCCTGACCCTGGGTTTGCCGAACAAAATACTCCCCGCCCCTCCTAATGTAATCGAGACGCTGCTGTCGCTATCTAATCGTCAGTTGTACGACCTTTTCGGAGGACCCGGGGACGATGTTGATAAAAGGATATAATCCTTGCCGACGGTGACCATGAGTATTTCTATAGTGCGCGGTAACGCGGGTTTACAACCGGCAAGGTACAAGCTACGAGGCCCATCCGTGGGGAAGAAACGCGAAACTCGAATTGGGGAGCAAAGTGTCGGGCGGGTGACCCTTGCGGCCATCTCGGTGTAGAGGCTCAGAGTAAGTGGGTCTCATTGGCCCTAGCGAGCGGTCCGTATTCTCGGTGACCTCTGCCACTGGTCCTGTCCAACCACCAGTCGCCAGTGCGTGATGGTGACACAGCGTTCAACACCTCGCACACCAGCGCAGCACGCGCGACTGCAAGACCTCGAGTCCGAACGACTCCCCAAGTCTGCAGGCGGTAGGCGAAACGGAGCATACACGGGCCAGCAACGCATACGCGAACCGTCCATCCTGTCACTTCCTGCGCACTAGGCGGACGGCATCGAGCGGCCAGACTATTCCCTGCCAAGCCCCTGAACCACGACGAGACTACACCGACCGTCTGCCGACTCTGTTGCCTCCCACCAGCGTGCTGCGCCGCCGAATACGGTCTCCCTGCCGGTCATTAGCCTGCGAAACTTTAAATCTGCGTCAAGTGCCATAGTGTGATGATGCGTTTCCGCTTGGTGGTGGCAACCTAGTGTCATACCATCTGGCTAAGAGCAGCTGTTCCCTACCGAGTCGGGGAGTGGTAGCAACTGATAGGGAACTTGGTGGAGCCTAGAGATATAATGACCGTACGATAAGATATCTCGACGTCTTGGACGAAGCAGACGCATACATATTTCATCTCATAGGGCCACCTTTGGGTGGATGGCCACCTCACAGTAGATGGCCACTTGGACGTAGTTCCTCTTAAGCTCCTGCATGCCCTCGTACTGCTCAGACCTCGCAGGCTTCTGGAGGTCATTACGAGAGGGGACTCGTGTGACATTGAGTTGATAGGTACAAGATAGCCGCAGTCTTGTGTAAGTCACTCTATGGAAGAAGTACCTTGAACAAGTTGGTAGGTCCTAAACACAGGCCGAAGGGGTCTTTAGGTTGTACAGCGCTAATACATATGGCCCTGGTAGAGGTGTGTGTGGGCCTGTGGAGTCCTTATTTGATGTAGTCGGTGCCACCCCGTGAAGACCAACATCGGTTTTCGGTTGTGGATCAATCAATGGTCTTCGAAGAGAGACTTCTGCGTGTCTCCGTTCATTTCTTGATAATGATAAAATAAACCATGTTCACTTCCGTGGCGACGCTTGGTTGAATCAGGCTGACTGGCGCATTTCCCAGTCGAACTGGTCATCAGAAATGGCAATATGCTAGAAGTGCTGGACTGGGGAGGAACGGACCTGGGAATGAGTGGGGCCTAGCACGGGGACGAGGCTTCACGGGCATCTGTCAGATAGTTTTATCCTTGCCTGGCAAGGGTACACCGCCGCCACCTCATCACTCCACCTCCCCTGCCCCTTCTTGCCTTTTCACTGGAACGGAAATGAAAATAGCTAGTCCCGTAAATTGCAGAGTTCACATCTGCCGCTGATGACAGTAAGACGGGGTAATTGATGGCCCTTTCGATGATCTTCGTCTGGAATTAGCCAAGTGGATGGAGAACAGCTGAAAAGGAGAAATTTAGCCCGGGAAAGAACACAAGCTCCATCAAGCCTATAAATTCCCATCGTTTGCCACTTAATACTGTAATGCAGACACTGTCAATACATCACAACCACTGAAGCACGGCTTCCCTCCCGAAACAACAGAAATCATCCCAAAATGAGACTCTTTTCTCTCTTCGTCAGCCTTTTGGCCATGGCCTGTATCACTGAGGCCTGGATCATCAGATTCTGGGCTTTTAAAGACGACGGAAAGCAAAAGCGCGTTTTTGCTGATGGAACCAAGAGAGGCAGCTGCATCAACCTTCGCTCTGATTACAACTGGAATACGAATTTGATAAGATTCGCCGCCCACACTCCAATTTACCCGGATCCGAAGGGCTATACGGCATACGAGAAGGCCAACTGCAAGGGCAGGGCATACTACGGAGTGGAAGGGGACCAGTACATGAACAGGCGGTTCAGGAGCTACAGGGTTAAATGAGTTCTCGCCCGGACCTGTCGCCAAGCAGTGTGCAACCCTGTCGTACGTACAGTTTGACTGCCAGTACTGCTTTGGCGCTTTGAAAGGTGGCTCGGAAAGGTGGCGGGTGAGAGCTTCGAGCGGGACAGAGGCGAAAGAAGAGCCATCTTTGGAGATTTTGAATGTACTGGCGATTGAAACTTTCTCAGGGTTTGTGGTCGCTTACAGGGATTGATTCGAGCCTGGCGTTTGCGAACGCGATGGAGACAATGAGCTTCATTTCACAACGTTGAGCCCTGTGACGGGACAAACGGCACGGACGAGGTCGAGTGTGACTTAGGCCAAACGATTATTTACGAGAAGAGGAAGATGCGAGGGAGATATTATAAGACTATATTTCCCTATGACTGCATCATCAATTCGTGGAGGGGCTTGAAGATGTAAGTCATCTCGCTCAGAAGCTACTCATCGTCGGCTTCGAGACGATATTCGCGATGGAGTCTGCGGATCAGCGCCGACACCTTCAAAAGGCTGGGATGTGTCCGCCAGCTCTGCCGGGTCCGTGTTCTAATTTCAAATCGAGGTCGAGCCTTGCCCGCCTTCTCTCCGCAGCTCCACGTGCACCGGTCTCCAGCGGTGAAGGTCTCAGCAACAAAATCACTAGACCGAGCTTACCGCCTCGCTTAACTCTTCCGTAGCACTACTCGTGAGCGATTTGACGCGTTTTATGCCGAATTCTAATGTAATGGCAGGCAGCATCAGACGCAGGAGCCCCCTCAGGAATCCTCAACAGCGCCGCAGTGTGGCCAGGTGCAGATGCAACGGTCCAGGTGAACGTCCAGACCAAACGCCGCCTTCTTGGACGACTTGCCCTCAGAGCACACGCAGGACTCTAGCCGAACCGAGAGACTGGGCTGATGAACAGGGGCGGTGCGGAGGCTGAGGTGATGGGGCGATCCTTCATGGATGGTGCGTATGTATCTATCTACGAAGGTGGAGGGGATGTAGGCACTGTTCTTGCAGATGCCCTTCGGGTAAAGTGCTCCGTGCCCTAAGCAGGGAACAGCAGGTGCCACCATGGTCTTTATATCAGCTCTACTAAGACCACCCATATGTGTGCTTGTCTTATCGTGTTGATACTTCTCTACGGAGCATATTGACCTTGACCTGACCAACACTGCCACCTTCCTTGGTTTTCAAAACAAAAAGAGACAAGAACTCGAATTCAAAGGATATATAATGCAGCGGCGTTCTAAATAGGAGCCCTGAATGCTCAAGGGTGCTTTCGCACACTTCATGAAGGGCTTTTTTCTTCTTTCGCAGTTTGAGAAGCATCGGAGATGCACACCTACGTCGACGGAATAGTGTTGTCCATTTGCCGGACTACTGAGCCCCGAGGCTGACGTGTTTGAGATTTCTAGGCATTTTGACAAAAGTTCGTCGCACCCTGCGCGCTGTTTGAATCAGTGGCACCGTCACAGGCAAATTCGACGTGTACTCTAGGTAGCCCGCCACGTATCCATCTCGACCCACCACCTCAACACCAACATCAGGCTGTCGGCGAACTTATTCCAACATGCCCAGGATCTCCCTGGCGGCGATTTGTCGCCCGCCGCCGTTCGCCTTGCACGCTTCCGCGAGTTCCGCCGCCTTGGCCCGGACCTGCGCGGCGCCAGCTCCGAGAATGACATCCACCAGGATCGGTCCGAGCTCCTCGGAGGCGCATCTCGGCGCGGCCTTGCGGTTGCCGAAGCGACCGACGCCGAGCCACTCGACGCGTTGCGCAAAATCATACGTGTCGTACCACACGGGGAGGACTATCTGAGGGACACCGGTGCTGGGAGGCAGGTTAGTTGACGACTTGAACGCATGTCCAAAGCAGGAATTGAGGGTTCTGCACCCAGGAGCGTCGCATACCTGATGGCCTCAAAATACGAGTTTGCGCCCCCGTGATTCACTGAACAGATCACGCTCCCTGACTCGAGGATGGATATCGGCTCGGCGTCGAGCCAGTCCACCACGCGTACGTGCTCCGCCAAGTCTCCTAACATCGTGTCGATGCCTTCGTACCCTGGTTCCACTTGTCCTTCTTCTGAGAGTTTCTTCTTCAGCTTCCAGAGGACCTGAAGCTCCTCCCCCTTCTTCTTTGCTTCGTGAAGAACATGCTTGAGTGCACCTGCCAGCTGCGTTGCATCCTTGGCGTCGTAGGAGGCATGGGTACCGAGGTTAACGTACACTGTTGGGCGGCGAGCAAGCCAGGCTGCCAGGTTTGGATCGGCCTCCTGCACAGGAAGGGCTGGGAGGACAATGGGGCCGCAGGAGACCATGTGGTCTGGTACGTGGGAGAAGGGGAAGTCGATGTCGGGTCTGCTCGGGAGAATGACTTTCAAGCCCTTCGGGGGAATGGTGAGGCGACCCCAATCGGAAAATTCGATATCGTTCTTGTTCTTGAGGTTCATAGCGTGATCGTGAACCCAGGGGCTGCGGATGTTGAGAGCATATCGGAAAATCTGGTACGCGACGGAAGGGATGAGGTAGAACGGGACAGGATAGAGCATTGTAGAGCGGGGGCTGGCAGCGTCATTAGCCTTTCTCTTGCACGAGCACATGTCATCAGAGCGAGACCTACGGCGGGTACTTCCAGAGAACTGCCAGGCTTGGCTGGTTGGCGAGGATGAACTCCTTGTATGTGTTTGGCGAGAGGACTGTCCACTTGGGCTCCGTCATGGGGTAGCAGACAGTGACGGCGGGGGTCAAAAGGTTGTCGATGACAACCAAGTCAGGTTTCACATCCTTGATGAGGGCTTGGATCTGACGGACCATGTCACTCATTTCTTCATGATTCCATGGACAAGCGACCCGCGGCATGATGGTGGCCGCCTCTGCAGCATTCCAAACTGTAGGCTTCTTCGCGGCATATTCGAGAAAGTGATGTTCGGGTCGGTTGAAGAGAGCATTCTGCCAAGTCGTCCCCTTCAGCTCGTGGAAGGAAATGGGTGCTTTGAGAGCGGCCACAGGTTTGGCTAGAGGCGCGAAAGAGCACAGATGCAGATCCAGAGACGAATCGATTTGGGCGAGCTCTTGGCTGACTGCAAGGAAAACATTGGCCTGACCGCGCTCGGCATTTGTGAGAAAAAGAATTCGCCTCGGAGAAGACATGGCGTCGTGTCAGTGATCTCTCGCTTGAATGCTAGAGGGTCTTCGAATCGTGATCTGCAAAAAAGCGAGGCCAGGCGCCCCAAAGCGTCAGATTTGTACGTGAAAACACCAGCGGGAAAAGCAAATGATCACGCTGGGTCGCGCTGGGGCGGCAGTCAAGCTTCCTAAATGCCAGACCGGGGACCCAGCAGTCTAATCAGACCTCGTCGCCTGTAGGCGGCATTATTGCCAGAAATGTCAACAGCAAGCGGTAGGATTCACGCGCTCCACGGGTCG
Source organism: Verticillium tricorpus MUCL 9792 (assembly GCA_000732205.1). Lineage (NCBI taxonomy): Eukaryota > Fungi > Ascomycota > Sordariomycetes > Glomerellales > Plectosphaerellaceae > Verticillium > Verticillium tricorpus. The sequence continues at coordinate 261,121 of JPET01000002.1, read as the reverse complement.
CTTCGATTCGGTGGCTGGCCTGCAGAAGTGGTAATGGCTTGCATAGGCGGGCCAGGATCTCATCCTTCGACCCTCTTGACCAGCTCCGTCCTGCAGCGGGCGATGCCGTAGGGACACACGTTGCCAAGAGCGTAACTGGTCATCTTGGCTCAACCTTCGGCTGAAAGCACCTGTCTTGATTGTCCCGGGCAGACATCTTTGAGGCATTGTGCCAACTACTGGTTCGCAAGGTATCGTCGAGCTTGTAACAGGGCCAAACAGGCGACCTTCTATGGGCTTCAGAACTTCAAGACTCGCAAATTTGATCATGTCGTCGACTAGACCCAGCACCAGAGCCTCATTCATCTGATTTCGGCTGTCGGCTCCGAGCATCGCCTCGTCAATTCATCGTGTCCACCAGCTCAAGCTTCTTTGACGTAAATCGCCTCGCTGATCGCATGGCCGGACCATGCTGGTGTTGAGGGGACCGGCCACCCCTGCTCGCTTGGACATGGATATACTTCAGCACAGCAAAAGGGACTGCAAGTGCCGGTGTTAGTTGCGAATGACGATGTCTCGACAAGTCTCGAAGAGGGGTTCCTCGCCACGTACACTGCACGCGCAATTCGACTAGGGGAGCGACTAAGGCTGCATTAGGAAAAGATGACCGCTCCCTCCCTTGCTCGCTCCATGCTCCGACCTTAGCGCCGAGGGTCCGATGGACTCGGTACATCTAATCAGATGCACTGATGATCTTATCAGATGCCATTTCGGCCACAAAGGGTTTAACGGTACGACGCTGGGCGGGGACTGGACAAGGATCGCCGGCGAGTGACAAGGATGAGCTGTGCTGCCGAGATGATGTTGAAAATTTTATCAGATCCTCGCCTTTTCTTGCCCTTGGCTTGTTGGTCCGTCGCCAACAACCTGAGGGGCTTCCACTGTGCCTGTTCTGGCCCGGCATCGGACCAAGGTGGTGCGGCCATTCTCCCACATTGAGACCCCTCCAAGCCCTGGTCTCCTTGCGATCGACACGGGTGTACTTCCCTTATAAACTCGTCTGGCCCTTCTTTGATCGGTTACACTTGCCTCGCTTCTTTCCGAGCTGTCGTCTCTGACGTTGCCTTCTCGTCGTCCTCTTCACACCATCCTTTCTTCTTCATCCCTCAACCTCACGATACCTACCTATTCTTCAAAGTCGACCTTCGGATCCCAAGACGCGGTTCAATCTCTCCTGCGTCTTTCGATGAATTGAGCTGGTTGCGAGACAGTTTCCATCAGGAGTCGGATACAAAGGCAACGCCCACTATGGTTGTCACGGAGAAGCCTCTCGAGGCCCCCGTGCCGCCGCTTGTCGCAGGTCAGGAGGATCGCGAGATGCTCCCTCAGCCGCCCGCCGAACAAACACAGAACAGTGAGGCGGCGAGCGTCAAGGCGAAGGGTGAAGAGCAGCCGGCTAAGGCTGAGCCTGTACGTCAATCGCGCAATTATTGATTCCCCTTTAAGACTGTCATCCGAGGACGATAGATTCCATCGCCAAAGTGATCTGACCTTCCACCGCAGTTCTTCCATTCCCTCACAGTTTACTTTCGCTGCCTTTTTGCCGCTGACCCGACATGGCTCGACATTATCCTCATTGTCGGCGGTGCCATCTGCGCTGCCGCCGCTGGCACACCATTCCCCCTGATGGCAATTCTCTTCGGTCAGCTCGTCGACAATCTCAACGACGCCACCTGTGCCGCCGAGGGCGAGACCTCGTCTGATCCTTTCGCGTACGCCTCGGAAATCAACGAAAAGGTTCTTCTCATGGTCATCATTGCCATCGCCGCATTCATCCTGATCTACATCTACATCCTAGCCTGGGGCGTCATCAGCCAGCGCCTCGCTCAGCGTCTTCGCGTTCGCTATCTCGCCGCTCTGATGCGCCAGCCTCCGTCCTTCTTCGACGAGCGGGCCAACGCTGGTGAGGTCTCGAGCCGTCTGCACGGCGACATCACTGCCGTGCAGGCTGGAACTTCCGAGAAGGTCGGTATTTTCATTTCTAGCATCAGCTTCTTCCTCACGGCCTTCATCATCGCCTTCATCAAGCAAAGCAAGCTGGCCGGCATGCTGACGGCCATGATCCCGGCTTTCATGCTCATGTCCATCGTTGGTGGTGCGTACTTCGGGAAGTACACCGCGCGTATGTCCACCGCCATTGGCACCGCATCATCTCTGGCGGGTGAGTGTCTGCGGAACATCTCAGTTGTGCACGCCTTCGGAGCGGGCCCTCGGCTCGAGGCTCGGTTCGCCGACTTGATGCTCGAGGCTCGGTCGGCCGGCATCAAGAAGGCGACCGTTGCCGCCGTCCAAGCTGGTCTCTTGTACTTCATTGCCTACGCCGGCAATGCCCTCGCCTTCTGGCAGGGCAGCAAGATGATCGCCGCCAACAGAGAGAACCCTGACTCCGGCACCTCCATGGGCGACATCTACACCGTTGTGCTACTGCTCGTAGATGGTAAGTCCGGCCTCTCCATGTCTCGCCTCATAGGGCATCACCTAACATTCGTGTAGCGTGCGTCATGCTGGGTGGCATCGCCCCTATCCTACCCTTGTTCGGCGGTGCCTCCGCCGCATTCCAGCGTCTCGAGGCCGACATCAACGCCCCTTCTGCGCTTGACGCCACCTCGGATGCCGGCCAGATTCTGCCTGCCGAGAACCCTGCTTCGTCTGGCATCACCTTCAACAACGTCAGCTTTGCCTACCCCTCGAGGCCCACCCAGCCCGTTCTCCGCAACGTCAACCTGACCTTCCCTGCTGGGAAATACACTGCCATCGTCGGTCTCTCCGGCAGCGGCAAATCGACCATTGCTTCTCTTATCACTCGTCTCCATGACCCGACTGAGGGCTCCATCACCTACGACGGCCATAACATCAAGGACGTCAACATTCGCAATCTCAGAAGTCACATGGGCTTTGTCCAGCAGGAGCCCACCCTTCTCAACAGCTCCATCCTTACCAACATTGCTCTCGGCCTGGTCAACACGTCTAAGCCGGCCCACGAACATCTCAAGTCCTTCCTCAACTGGCACAACCTCACCGAGCTCGGCGACAAGGGCAAGGATATCAGCGCGTCGGCCCAGTCCCTCGGTCCCGAAGCCATTGAGATTGTCAAACTCGTTCATGAGGCCGCGGACCAAGCTGATGCTGCCACTTTCATTGAGCGTCTTGAGAGCGGATACGGCACCGTCGCCGGCCCCGGTGGCTCTCTGATTAGTGGTGGACAACGCCAGCGTATTGCCCTCGCCCAGGCCCTGATCCGCGACCCCCAGATTCTCGTTCTCGACGAGGCGACCGCGTCTCTCGACTCTGCCAGTGAGCGCCGCATCCAGGAGGCTGTTGAGCGCGCCGCCAAACACCGCACCGTCATCTCCATCGCCCATCGCCTGTCGACCATTCGCAAGGCTGACAACATTGTCGTCATGGATGCCGGCCGGGTCGTCGAGCAGGGTACCTACGCTGAGCTGATGGCGCTCGAGGGAGGTTCCTTTGCCCGGATGGCCAGCCTGCAGTCCGTGGGTACTGCCGACAGGGGCGAGGGTGGTTCTGTTTCTGGCGACTCTCTGGACGCCTCGACTCTGAAGACGGACATCTTCCCCTCGGAGAAGCTTGACGCTGCCGGCGCGCCTCTGGCCAAGGAGATCTCCGGTAAGGAGGTTGCTCCGGAGGACGAGGTAGAGGAGAAGAAGAAGAAGAAGGAAGAGGAGGAAGAGCCCAAGACCGAACTCGACACAAAACGGCCCTTCTTCTACGTCACCAAGGGTCTCGGCCGACTGATTCGTCCTTCGCTACTGTGGCTCGTCGGCGCCATGATCGCCGCTGCCATTGTCGGTTGCACTTTCTCCTCTGCTGCTGTCATTCTCGGCTTCACCGTCGGTGCCCTGAACCCCTGCGCCAACACTGTCGAGCGCATCCTGTCTCTCGGTCAGTTCTTCGCCGGTATGATCTTCATGCTGGCTGTCATTGAGCTGTTTGCCAACTTCTTCGCCTGGTCCTTCTTCGGCGTTGTCGCCGAGAAGATGCTCTACGCCGTCCGCGTTCTCTCTTTCCGCTCCCTTCTCGAGCAGGATCTCGACTGGCACCAGTCCGAGACGCCCACGAAGCTTCTGACCATCATCACCAAGGACAGTGCTGCCATTGGCGGCTTCAGCGGCTCGACCATCGGTACCGTCTTTGCCATTGTCGTCAACTTTGTCATCGCCATTGTGCTGTCCCACATCATCGCCTGGAAGATTGCCATCGTCTGTCTCGCGACGATTCCCCTTCTCCTCGGCGCGGGCATCATGCAGCTGCGTATGCTGGCCCGTTACGAGGAACGCCAGGCGGGCGCCTTCGCCGACGCGACTGCCGTTGCCGTTGAGGCTGTCCACTCGATCCGCACCATCGCCGCGCTGTCTCTCGAGGGTGAGATCAAGAACTCGTACGGCCGTCTCCTCCGCGGACCCCAGAAGATGATCTTCCGCTCTGCGGCGTCGACCAACATCTGGCTGGCCATGCAGCACAGCATGGGCACCCTGATCTACTGTCTCTCGTACTGGTGGGGTTCGCAGCTCATCATGCGCGGCGAGTACAACCAGACGCAGTTCTTCATCATCCTCATCGCCATGCTCGTCAGCGCGCAGCTCTGGGGCACCATGTTCTCGCTGGCGCCCGAGTTCTCCAGGGCCCGTCTCGCTGTGTCGCGCATCATGAACGTCATCAACCTCGGCTCGGGCCGCGACCTGAGCAAGGCTCAGCTGAAGGACCTGCAGACGGCGCGCGAGAAGAAGAGCGACAAGAATGCGTCGTCGAGGCCCGACGGCGATGATGCCGAGGCCGCCAACGGCGCAACACTAAACCAGCCCCTGAAGGGCGAGAACCGCGGAGTCAAGGTCTCGTTCAACGACGTCAACTTCACCTACCCTAACCGTCCCGACGTCCCCGTCCTGGACGGTGTTTCCTTCACCATCCAGCCCGGTCAATTCTGCGGTATGTTTTCCCCTACGCCCATTTTCCTCCCTTTGAGCACAACTAACTGAACATAGGCCTCGTCGGACCCTCGGGCGCCGGCAAGAGCACCATCATGTCGCTCGTGCAGCGCCTCTACCACCCGACGACAGGCACCATCTCGCTCGACGGCCAGGACCTCAAGCCCCTGTCGTCATCGTTCCGCGACTCCATCGCCCTCGTGCCCCAGGACCCGACTCTCTTCGACGGTACGGTGCGCTTCAACGTTGGCCTCGGCGCCGCGCCGGGCACCGAGGCCACGGACGCCGAAATCGAGGAGGCGTGCCGCTTGGCCAACATCCACGACACCATCGTCGCGCTGCCGGACGGCTACGACAGCGAGTGCGGTGCGTCGGCGCAGCGACTGTCTGGCGGGCAGAGGCAGCGGCTGGCGATCGCGCGTGCCCTCGTGCGCCGCCCGAGGCTGCTGCTGCTGGACGAGAGCACAAGTGCCCTGGACGCGACGAGCGAGGCGGCGCTGCAGGAGGGCCTGGAGCGCGCATCAAGAGGCACGACGGTGCTGGCCATCACACACAGGCTGCATACGGTGCAGAAGGCCGATGTCATCCTCGTCGTTGAGGGGGGCAAGATCGTCGACCAAGGCCGGCACTCCGAACTGATGGAGAGGCGGGAGAGCTACCGCATCAACGCCATGCAGCAGATGCTGCAGTAGGCGGGGCGGCAGTGTATTTGTGCGGATAGAGATAGACGGGCCGTGACGGCTTCATAATAGAAAGCGTTCATTCATGCTGTGCTTTGGTTAGGGGGTTCTCTCCACGTGTGAAGGTTGCATCGCCTTGAGTGTCGAAGGACGAGGGCACCGAACCATGGAACAGATGTTGGTATTTCGTACTATCCGACCACCCGTGTGAAGGCCGGGCCGATGACCGAATGCCGGAAGCGGGGCGGGCAAGAGACCGATGTCCGGATGGCACCCTTGAAAGTAGCAAGAACAAGGACAATAAGAGCAATACGACCAGGACAATAAGAGAAATACGACCAAGACAATGATGGCAAAGGCCACTATGGGTCAGTCAACAAGAGATCATAGGCGATGAGAGAAGACGGCTCATTCACGAGAGGCACCCCATGTGACCACAGCAATCACAATAATCATAGCAAATCATGGGTCATTCGGGCAGGAACCAAAGCAGTACAATCTGGTTTGTATCGCATACGCCCTACTCTCCATCCTGAGCATCCTGAGCAGCCCGCCAGAGCAGCGCCCGGATCATGTTGACGAAGAAGGGGGCGGCGAGCCTCGCCACCTCCAGCTGGGCCGTCAACTCGGCAACGTCAAGCATCCTTTTCTAAAGCAAGGTCCACTTGCTTTTGACGAGACTCTCATTTCGTCCAAGTGCCGGGCGCAGAGGTGGGCCGCGGGTGAACTAGCCGACGACGCCAGTGCCGGCGCGGGCCTTGACGAGGGCGCAGACGCACGAGGCGGGGTCCAGACTGTCAACGATTAGCACAGATCCTTCAGCAGTGATACGAGAGACCTACGTGTAGCTGTACGGCGCCGAGTAGGAGCCCGTCTGGGTGATGGCGGTGGGGCTGTTGGTGAAGATGTTGTTGCGCTCGACGGCGAACCCGGGCTCGCGGCTGTCGAGGTTGGTGGCGATGGCCGTCTTGGTGTTGATGAAGACGGTGTTCTCGACGAGCACCTGGGCGCCCATGCGCGAGTTGACGCCCGAGGTCGGGTTGTTCTCGTAGCACGAGCTGTAGATGTGGCCGGTGCCGAAGCGGATGGAGGGCAGGCGGGAGTTGACGTTGGAGAAGTGGTTGTGGTGGTAGGTGACGCGCAGCTTGCCGCGGTCCTCCGAGGCGTTGTTGTCCGAGTGGCCGACGAGAGAGCCCTTCCAGTGGTCGTGGAACTTGTTCCAGCTGATCGTCACCTGGTCCGAGGCGTGCGTCACGTCGAGAAGTCCGTCGAAGTAGTCCTTGTCGCCGACGATGCCGTCGCTGCGGAAGTCGCAGTGGTCGACCCAGACGCGCACCGCCTGATCAAGAGCCACGATGTCGCCGCCGGGGATGGGGTTGTGGAAGTTGAGGTTGCGGATGATGACGTTGCCCGTGCGGCGGATGCGGAAGCCGCCGTCACGAAGGCCCGAAGAGGATCCCACGCCGATGACGGTCGTGTCCGCCAGCAGATCCATGCGACCACATCCTGTGAGGGTGCCTGATATGCGGATGACACCGGCGTTGGCGATGGCCGTCTTCAGGGCCGCACACGATGTAACGGTCACGCCGCTGCCGCTGCCACCGCCCGTCGTGCCTGCGCCGTACCCGACGAGCTGGTCGATGGGAGCCGGCCCACACGTGTTACCGCCGCTCGAAGGGGGAGGGGTGGTGGGAGGAGTGGTCGGAGGGGTAGTCGGAGGGGCAGGCGTGCTAGGAGGGCTGCCCCCGGAGCTAGGGAGACATTGCGAGTACCACTGGTTCGAGACGACGCAGGTCCATCCTGAAGATCATGTAAGTCTCAGCGGGGGATCTTGCTTCGAGGTTGGTTGGTAAAGCAAGAAGATGGGCATACCTGAAGTGCAGGTAGTCGGGCCGCTGTAGCCCTGACCACCACACTGTCCGTACGGCTGCTGTTGGGCGGTGACCAGGCCGAAGAAGGCGAGGAGTGCCAGGTTCTTGAGCTCCATGATGGCAAGGGTCGGAGGCTTGGGTCGAATCTGGAGACTTGGAGCTAGGGGTCGGACTCGGAACGATCTCGATTGCAGATCCTGTGGAGAGTCGTGGTTGAGGTAAAGATCTGCGAAAACAAGACTTCATCACAACGGGGTCAAGGCACGTTTTATGCCCGTCAAAAAGCTTCAGGCCCGGTCACAACACTGGTCGGCGTGGGTCCCGAATGCCAACCTTGTGTTTTGTTGTGCTCCTGTTCTTTCACTCATACGTGCCCGGGCGGTTTTCCCACCACTCAAGATATCGCGGACCGAGCACCTCCTTTGCCCTTTCCTTCACAATGACCAGAAAATGAAGCTGGTTCCATGCTGGAGCTCTTTTGAGACCATTACCCACGAGGCAGTGCTTTGTCTAGCGGACGCCCGCGCCTACCAGAGGCCGACATCACTACTGCCTTCATAGACGGTATCTTCTTGGCGGGTTCGGAAAACCTGGGGTTCGCAGGTGCCAAGAGTCCAGAGGCGGAGAGAGATCCATGTGCTCGGGAGTTGCATCGGAGGCTTTCCAAATGCCGCCAATCACCCCTTTGCTAGTCCGCTATGGCTTCGTCGCGTTGCCTCCGTGTCCGCATCGGGGTCTGTAGACGAGCGCGACAAGCGTGCATACTGGATCAGGCGGTCGACTCATCTCGGCTGTCGGCGAACTTGCAAGTCCAGACTGCTTCAAATAGAGTATTTCCGGTCAAGCTATCGATACCAAGACACCAAGACGGACGATAGGCTTGATAGAGGAGTGACGCCAAGAATCGTTATATACTCGAGCCCCTCCATTTACACTTCTCTGCGAGGCTCCTGACACAACCCTCACTCTGCCCATTTTTCTTCTCCGTCTTGACGCCGACCCCTCTTTCGGCTGCAGAGCATTTGTCCAGCTTCCCGCTTCAGGTAGCCATGATCAAAGACACGACTTCGTTTTGACACGGGCAGAGACAATCGCCGACATGGAGGTATGCTTGATTAAGTTTACTCAGCCTACACTTCAAGGTCTCGAGGCCGGGCTTCACGTGTTCAGCTCATCAGCAGCATTGTAACCGATGCAGGATGTCCAAGACGGTGGCAACATGCAGCCCGAGTAAGGTAGCATTGACTCGTCGCCGCAGGAGGAGCTATCGTTTGGTTTCCAACGAGCCTTTCCGACTGCAGCCATCATTGGCGGAAACGTTCTCGACGTGCTCCGTACGCGCCACTAATATCGACGACGACTCTACCAAGAGGCGATGCCCGAGCGGTTTGGGTAATGGTCATCACTGTGGGTTGGCAGCACTGGCGTCAAAGTTACTTGTAAGAGAATCGCCGGCAAGCCAACTATCGCGGGCCTCACACAGCCGAGGCTCACTTCTCGCGGTCAAGCTTCGCACGCCAACGAGCGTCCCACCCTGTAGCTATCAGGACACGTGCACATTGAGAAGTTATGGTCATGCTTTTAGAAGCAAGTAATCGGTCTGCATTGGCGTTTTTGAATTGCATACCGGCTGTGTTCCACCTGAAGCCGAGTATCTCTGTCTGCCCGGGTATTTGCCCACACCGGCTCCCTGCCATCATGGCCAATCTGGCCCTTCATAGACTAGACCTGGGCCCGGTCTTATGGACTCTCCTCCTGCCTGTTCGAAGTGAAAGAGACAAGTGGCCCGACATATCTTCAGCAGACCATCTCGTGGAATCAGACATGCAGAGTGGATGGGCGACGCACCGAAGCGTTACGATATCCACGCGCCGCTTGCTTCTTGCATTGGAGGCAAGCCGCCCACTAAATACAAACCCGGCCTGCCCCAAGACGCAGTCGCGTGCCTCGGCGTCGCCACCCGCCGGGCTATCTTTTCGGCCCCACGTCCGGCCGCACCGTTCCCTGGCCGGTCCCATTCGATCCACCATACTATTATTGGTGGGGTAGGCTGCTGCTTCCGGGCTGGCGTCCGGCCGCGAAACGATGGGGACGGCATACAGCTCCTATTTGAGCCGCCTGCGGCTGAACCTCTGCCGTGTCATGGACGACGTCTAGTCAGAGCATCTTGGCCTACGTTGGAATCGTGGCTGGCTAGAAACCACTCCGACTGCTGAATTCTTTCAGTCGGAGTGACAGTAGTGAACTATCTGCTCGAGGTGGTTGATGAAGACCGAGGGCAACTACTTGGGTGGGACGCGGCTTGTTGAAGCTGTCGATGTTCAGTCGTTGCAGCATGATTCAGTGGTTTGGCAGGTAGGCATTTTTAGCCAGGCAGTCTTAAAGCGGGGGTCGGCGAGCAGGAAGGAACGGAACAATGCTGTCGAACGACAGAGACAAGCAAGGCTTTAGAGCCTCGGCATGAGCTAGACTCTGCCTTGCCAGAAGAGAAGATTGACAGACTTTCAAGGGGCGTCAAGACCCATCGCGGACAGCTATGTCACTGCAGCCACACGGTAGAACGACCTCTACGAAACTATGGTGACGAGAGGGACAAATCCAGCAGAGATGCGTCGCTGACTTTATGCTTTCCATGTCCTCATCTTACCTTGACCTCCGTTTTTCCTTCGTTCAAGTCATACAGCTACGGCATAAGAATGGACCTAGGGGAATCATCAGTGTCTGAACCAAGGTTCACCACCCAATGATTGCGAATAGCTTCCGGTGCTGATCGCTGATCTTGGGCCCGCGAGCTCGACTGCAGGACTTGGATTCTCCTCTGCCGCTTTTCAGAGGGATCCAAAGGAGGTCATCTGCGACGGGCGCAGCGGAGGCCAGTCACTTAAGTTCGAGAGCCAGCGTCCAACTTTCCCCTCCTCATATGATCAGCATAGCCATTTCCTTGGCCCTTTATCTTGCGGTACATCGGAACGGCTTCCGATCAGTGGCGGCACATCTTCGCCGACCAGCGCCCGAGCGAGATTACCAAGTCTCGGACACTGCCACCATCCGGCGCCTACGACGACCCGACACAGGTCGTCCGCCGCCTCATCTGGACCGCCGCGGCCTCAATCTTGGTTACGCACGCTGTTGTGCATCGGTATAAGCCCGCTGCCATTGGACCTTCCGCCACGTATACGCCGATCAATCCCGCATCGGGGCCGGGGCGTCGGTCGGCAACCCCACGATTTATATTGCGACATGCCGGTTTTGGCGTGCCTCGTGGTTTCGTGACGATTACCCGGGCCCGGCGCCGTGGGGCGCGCGCAACGTGAGACTCCGAGACGGCTGCTTTTGGTAGCGAAACGCGGAGGCGGAGCAGCTGAGAGCACTCGAGAGGCTTGCTTGGCAGCACGGCGTGAGTTTCGTGCATAGTGAATGTTGATCGGAGGGAAGTATTGCGAGGTACGGCTGGGCGTTCTTCAATGACAGACATTTAAGCAGTCTGATTGCTCCTATCTGGTCAGCAAACGTCTCCATCGCACGCAGACACATACACACGCCTGTCCCTCTCTCCTTGATACCGTTTCGACGTCTCTCAAGTCCGCGCCAACATGTTCAAGCTCGCTGCCGCTCTGGAGGTTCTCGGTCTTGCGACCATGGTCGCGGGCCACGGCTACATCGACACCGCCAACATCGGCGGCGTTGAGTACGAGGTAAGTGTTCCGATCGCAGTGTCCGGTGGATCCTGCTAATCTCTCGTCAAATAGTTTTACCAGGTAACCAAGCCAGCGCATCCTGTAGATGACCCGGGTTAACAAACCTCGCAGCCGTACCAAGACCCGTATATGAACCCTGCCGTATGTTGAAGCCCGGCCCGCTCGCGACGCCTGCATTTACTGACCCTCTCTGCAGCCCGACCGCCTATCCAGGCCGGTAGCTGGTGACGGCCCCATCGAGGACGTCGATTCGATCGATCTACAGTGCGGAGGTTGGTCTGCTGGTGGCGTTGTCGGATCCGCACCAGCGCCGCTACACGCCACCGCCGCAGCTGGCTCGACGGTCGTGCTGCGGTGGACGTTGTGGCCCGAGTCTCACGTCGGCCCCATGATCACCTACATGGCACGCTGCCCAGAGACGGGCTGCCAGGACTGGGAGCCCGAAGAAGAGTGAGTGAGCTCCTGGTTCGAGCCGATGCGAGAAAAGGCACATGTACGCTGACACGGCTCAGAGCCGTCTTCTTCAAGATCCAGGAAGAGGGGCGCGAGAGCAGCACCTCCAACAACTGGGGCTCCACGCCGCTTATGACCGAGGGCTACGAGTACGAGTACACGATCCCCGAGTGCCTTGAGCCTGGCTATTACCTGGTACGCCACGAGACCATTGCGCTGCACGCGGCGTTCGCGTACCCAGGCGTGCAATTCTACCCCAACTGCCACCAGCTTGAGATTACCGGCTCGGGTACGGCTGTTCCGACGGATCTTGTTAGCTTCCCCGGAGCCTACGCGTCTGATGATCCCGGCGTCACCTTCAACGCCTACCTGCGTGAGTTCATTAGCGTGAGAATCTCCGTGCTGGCAGTCGCTAACGTAGCTGATGCAGCTGGCGAGTACACCATCCCCGGCCCAGCGGTCTTCACCTGCTGAGGCCTTGAAGCGATGGGGGGGAAAACAAAGACTAGACAAGGCGGGGATCGGCAGAATGGGCTGGAAAGTCCGGGGCCATGTGTAATACTGAGTCTCCAGACCTGGGCCAGACTGTCCTGTGTGGGACGAGAAGTTCTGGCCAGACACCCAAAACACGACGCTCTGCCATGCTTTTTCTCCCTCAGCCAACCATGTTGGCCACTACGTGCTCGCTTGTTGCCGTGATGCCGACTTCTATTCCAGGCCTCGCGTGTTAAGCGTCATGGCAAAAGGGCTAGGTTGCCCAGGCAAATGAGCCTCGTGTAGGCACAGACTCGGCTTTGCCGCTACTCATCGCAAGAGCGGGCCTTGACGTCATGCCGAAAGACGTGGACCTTTGTCGGGAGGTTCAAGTGAGAGGTTTTCCAGCCGTACCAGGTGCGCGCCGCCGATTCGTCCAGCGACGGGGGCGGGCATAAAGAAAGGACTGGGATAGCTCGTGTTGCTGTTTCGGCATTGAGGCGCGAGGGGCGTTGAGGTGTGGACACGGAGATTGGGCGATTGGTGGTACGAGGAGAGGCAGAAGCGGGGCTGAACAGGGCAGGGCGGGGCAGCTGGTTGATGCAGTTTCTGGAGGATACGAGCTGGATGAGGAAACGGGATGATGAAGAACTGTGGTGGGAAGGCTCTGCGAAGTTGGGATGGAAAAGACGGGATGGCAGAGAGCAACGCCCATGCGTGAACAGTGGACGCCTTCTCCAGAGAGGGGAAGGGACAGGACTGCCGCGCCAAGCATACGAAACGACGAGCACTGCACACCTGCCTGACTACATGGCTGCCTGGCTGACCCCTTCCTGCCTACAGACACCCTGCCAGGTGATGCGAAAATAGCATGACCGAGAGTGCTTTCCCAGGGCACCCACCTCCCTTCTCCTGGGTTTCCCCTGAAAGCCCCTTTCCAAAGTCGGGGGCAGGCGCAATGCAGGGGGAAAGGCTTTTGCCCGCGGTCTCCGTGATGGTGGCTGCCGTTGGGCGCCCAGCTCGCTGGAAAAAGCCTTCCCCCAGCGCGCCGCTAGGGGATCCCATTGGCCTTCCAGGCCTTCGATGGGGTGTTCTGTCCCGACTTATCCGCGCCCGGACCACCCTTCCACGCCGTCTTTCGTAAAGGCTTTTTCCGATTCGCCAGGATCGACCGTCCGAGGCGCGGCTTCCCCTGGCTAACGTCGCTGGCTGTGCGCCCTATCCCCTTCTGGACATGAGCCCCCCCCTCCCCTGTCTAAGGCTCCTCAACCAGAACCAACGACTCATGACATCCACTTTTAGACGACAACAGGCGTCCACGGAATCGCAACATCCCAGCTCCTATCACACACCACTCGCGAAAGTGATCGAACAAGCATCGCGGCTCCCGGCACCACACCTTGGGCTCGTATCCCCCGAATCGACGCCTCCACTTCCACCCCCTTACAGCCGCACGACCTGCGTCGGCTTCGCAGTACCTGCGTTAGCCCGCCATGGATCGTCGATAGCCCCCGTCGGCTTGCAGTCTTCAAAAGGACCGCTTCGCCAACCGACTCTTAGGCTTTCTTTCTTCCTTCCTCATAGCATCAGTCACTCGTTCAAGACCGCTACCAACTTACTTAATTCCGACTCTCAGTCACCAGACACTCGTTTCCAACACTCAAACACCAAACCCCAAATCCATCAAGATGCGTGGTTTCTACATGGGACTGGGCGCCGTCGCCCTCCAGGCCGCTGCCGTCAGCGCTCACTACCCCGTGCCCGTTGTCAGCGAGCCCGCTCCCACCTACGGCGTCCCCGTCGAGGTCTCCTCCGCCGTTGAGGTTCCCGCCTACTCCGAGCCCGCCGAGGTCCCCGTCTACTCCGAGCCCGCCGTGGCTGAGTCCTCCTCCGTCGAGGTCCCCCACGAGTCGTACCCCGTCGAGTCGGTCGTCCCCAGCTCCGGTGCTCCCGTCTACTCTGAGCCCGCTGTCACCAGCTCCGTCGAGATGACCACCTCCACCGTCTACGCGACCACCGTCCGCACCGTCACCTCGTGCGCCCCTGAGGTCACCGACTGCCCTAACGCTCCCCACGTTACCACCGAGACCATCGCCATCTCGACCACCGTCTGCCCCGTGTCTGAGGTCGAGACCAAGTCCGAGCCTGCCGTCACCAGCTCGGTCGAGATGACCACCTCCACCGTCTACACGACCAACGTCCGCACCGTCACCTCGTGCGCCCCCGAGGTCACTGACTGCCCCAACGGCCCTCACGTCACCACCGAGACCATCGCCGTCTCCACCACCGTGTGCCCCGTCACCGAGGTCAAGCCCGAGCCCACTCCCACCGAGTGGACCACCTCCACCGTCTACACGACCAACGTCCGCACCATCACCTCGTGCGCTCCCGACGTCACCGACTGCCCCAACGCCCCCCACGTCACCACCGAGACCATCCCCGTCTCCACCACCATCTGCCCCGTCACCGAGCCCCAGCCTCCCAAGACCCTGACCTCGCAGGTTCCTCACCAGCCCAAGCCCGAGGAGCCCAAGCCCGAGCAGCCCAAGCCTGAGGAGCCCGTCCACACCACCCCCTCCGTTGTCGGCACCGGCTCTTACGTTCCCCCCACCCTGACCGGCACTGGCCCCGTCATCGTCCCCACCGCTGCCGCCGGCCGTGTCGGCTCCGGCATGGTCGGTGTCGCCGCCGGTGTCTTCGTCGCTGCCCTCCTGTAAGCGGTTGACGGAAGTCATTCAATTCTCTTGTGATTTATAGAAGAGCCTCATGATGGACATGTATGGGCATGTTAGCACTTAGAAACATGGCCTGCAGGTAGTATGGCCGGCATTAGACAGGCTTGGATGGAGCCAATAATATTCCACATCACTCAACGTGTCCTTAGCTTGATTACTGTGATTACAAGTTGCATGTGTTGATGTCTACGAAGACGCGATAGCGCTTTTGTCCGTGATCCGCAACGGTGTCTCACCTCATCCGGCAGCCATCATCTCCACATTCCACATCCGGCCCTAAAAATCCAGGTTCCCGGTTCAACTCTAAGGTGTTGCATTGATGTGGCCAGACTCGGCGCGAGCCCGTCAAAACGGCTTTCTTGTTCGACTGGTTACACGGATCAATCTGCGCTCATGGTCCCCATTTTTTCCTTCGCGTCCCATAGAATTGCTTCTATCCAAGGGAAGGCGACTAACGTACCAAGCTCACAACAGGACTTACTTCTCAAGCTCGCCACGGCTGTGCATCCTGCTTGTGCCTCGATGAGTTTGCGCAGGCGGTCGAGATAGTGGTGACTCGATCTCTCCAGCCACAAACAACCCTGCTGATCTCCGCAGGGAACTGAACAGACAACCCGAAACAGATGCCAGGGCTGCGGAGCTGTTTGATTTGAGCGTGTATTTACAGCCAACATGACCAGACGTTTTCTTTTTTTCTTTTGGTCACCATCTGCTTCGGTCAGAGCTGCAGCATCATCAGCAATCGTCTGGGACGCGCGAGACTACCATAGGCCAGATCTTACTGAAGGATGGGGTCAGAGCTTCCCTGGTTGGACCGCCTCTCGCGATGGTCGAGTCGCCGGTCTTGATGCGATTCGTATCGTGATGCTGCGTGCTTTATATGCTGCCAAGATATCGCCGTCGCTTTTCGGACTTGTTCCAAGCCTCTATGCAAGGACAGCCGTGGTATCGCCGGCAGTTGGATACGAGGTGGCCACCCATTCGAAGAGTAATGCCCCGGATTGGCAAGAAAAACACCTGCTTTGGGCGTAGCAAGGTGGGAGTTCCCCGCGTCATGGGGTCGCATCGTCACCCCCGCATTATCCCGCTCCCATCCCCCCAGGCACAACACGCAAAAGACCAGCGGCCGTCGTGAAGGGAAGTGATCTTCGACAGACCTCTCATGCGCACCAATCCTCGTTCGATCGGCCTTCGGAAAACTACAACAGTAAAAGCGAACCAGTGGGGTGCGAGTGAAGAGCGACTCTCTGATCGTGACCTTCCTCCGAACCGGACCGAAGACCGACATCTCAGTACATAAAGAAGACATCAGCATCGTACGGACCGGTTGGAATATGGAAGTCAGGCAAGCGAACCCTCTCATCCCGCCCCAGAATCAGTACTCGGCATCTCAAACAACCAACATGCCTTCCAGAGCGGCATCCGGAACCATTGCCTTGACGGCTTGGGCTCTCAACCTGGGCCTCGGCGAAGGCCAGACCGTCAAGTCTCCCACCCCGCCCATGGGATGGAACAGCTACAACCGTTACAACTGCTTCCCCAATGAGGCCATTATTCGCCAGAACGCCCAGGGTCTTGTTGACCTCGGCTTTGCGGCTCTCGGGTACGACATCGTCACCGTCGACTGCGGCTGGCCATCGCGAGACAGGGATGAGCAGGGGCGTCTTCAGTGGAACCAAACACTGTTCCCGTCCGGGCCCGTCGCTCTGGGCGAGTTCATCCACGACCTCGGACTGCAGTACGGCCTCTACTCCGGGGCTGGATACCTGCAGTGCGGCTCAGACGTCATTCCGGCTTCGCTAGGTAACTTGGCCCGGTGTCCAGACCAAACGACACGCTCAAGACTGACTCGCAACCTCAGGGTTTGAGGAGATTGACGCCCAGTCTTTTGCCGACTGGGGCGGCGACACACTCAAGTATGTCCCCTCCTGGCCTGCCTCACTCGTCCATGATCTAGGCTGACCATGCGCCAGGTACGACAACTGCTACTCCACCTCTCGTACGGAGATGGTCGACGTGGACTCTGATGAGTCCAAGAGCCCGGACCGCTTCGTCAAGATGGCCGAGGCGCTGAACAAGGCCGGCCGCGACATCAAGTACTTCCTCTGCCAGTGGGGCATTGGCGAGAACGTCCCAGACTGGTGAGTAGGGCGGATCGAGTCATTAGAGGATGAATGTGCTGACGCGAAAGCAGGGCCGCGCCTCTCGGCAACAGCTGGAGGATGAGCAACGACATCTTCAACGCCTGGAGGGCCATCTGGCGCATCACCAACCAGGTCGTGCCGCATGCCAAGCACACCGGCCCCGGTGCCTTTGCCGACATGGACATGTTGATGTGAGTCTTCTGCCCTCGGATCGCGCTTCACGATGATGCATGAACTAACGGTGCCCAGCATTGGCCTCGGCGCACTCTCGTATGAGGAGGAGCGGTTCCACTTCGGCTTCTGGTCGCTGATGAAGTCGCCCTTGATGATCGGTGGCGTCATGGACAGCGCCGAGATCCCCGCCGAGTCCCTCAAGGTCATGTCCAACGCGGAGGCCATCGCCATCAACCAGGACCCGCTGGCCAAGGCGGCAGAGCTCATCATTCGCTACACCGAGGAGGAGTGGGACGTCTGGGCGGGCGAGCTCTCCGAGGGGCGCAAGGCCCTGGGCGTCGCCAACTGGAAGAACGAGACGCAGACCGTCCAGGTCGACCTGAGCCTCATCGGCGTCGCTTCGGCCACGACCCGCGACGTCTGGGCCCACGCCGATGGATCCATTTCCGGCACGCAAGAGATCAAGCTGGCACCTCACGAGCTTCGCCTTCTGGTTCTCAGCGACATCGTGGAGACTGCCGCGCCGGAGGAGGCCGAGTACTACTCCGTCGCGAATGCCACCCTCGCAGTAGGTGCGTCTCTGGTCGACTGCAAGTCTGACGAGTGCGCGCCTGTTCAGAAGAAGGTGGGCAACATCGAAGGCGACTCGAGCGTCACTTTCAGTGGCGTCAGCGCCCCCAAGGACGGCGCCCTGCTCGTCGGTGTCGACTTCATCAACTACGACTACAAGCATACCATTGGAGACTGGGAATCGAACACGAGAAACATGACGATCAGCGTCAACCAGGCGGACGGCAAGCGTTGGGCATTCCCCCTGGCTGGTGGAGATTGGTTCGAGACTGGTCGACTTCTCATCGAGCTGGACGGCTTTGTGACGGGAGATGACAACGAGGTCGTCTTCACAGCTCCTACGGCAGGGAGATTTGCTCCTGATCTCGTGGGATTCGCCACGTATGCGTAGGAATGTGCAAGTGCTCATGGGTAGAGGCGTGAGCCACAGATAGTGGGACTGTGATCATTCACCATGGTAGAAACACGATCACCTTGGAAACTTTTCATGCAATCGAGGTGTCAACTCATGAGCATCTACCCCGCTTGTCTTACCCTGCCCAAAAACGATGCTGACAATGTTCGTCCGGCGTTTTCTGAGGGATATTGGGGAGCCGACCCTACGAGGCCATTAACGTGAATGCAATTGAGCCTGATGCTTACAGGGGGTCTGAAACACCAAACAAGAAGCTGCAACTTGCCTCATCGCGTTTTCAGCTACTCAAGTAGCATCTCAATCACATGAAGATAAGAATCGATGTTTACTTGAAGAATACTACATCAAAATGCGATTATGACAACTCAAATGAGCAGTCGGTCGCGTGAACCAGCGGCTGTGCCATCTACCCCCTGTTAACCACCACGTCGGCTTACTCTTTACCCCGACTCCAACATTTGCATGGCCCTGTCGTTCAGCCCCCAACCAGCCAGGCTAGCATTCGATGCATTAGGGTAAGGCGCACTACGGCGAAGTCGGCTAGCCTCCCGGGTAATCGATCTCTTCCAGTCGAGTGCAAGAATAAGCTCAGGGGCGAGGCGGAATGAGACAGATCTGTCCACGATGTAGACCTGACGAGCGAACGACAGGAGTAGGCGCGCCACAGATAGACTCCCCATTTCCCCATCCCCTTGGCAGGGCTGCGGGACCTTGCATGGTGCCTGGTATTCACCACCCTGGCACCTCGCGACCTTTGTTAGTGTTTGCGAAACCACGACAATGGGATCACGCGAGTTGTGTCGAGGATTCTGTTTCCTGTAATACGGGGGAAACAAGGAACAAATGAAAAAGCCATAGCAGTCAGGTTGCCGTGCAATGCGAATGCCCAATTGCCATCCAGCTACCCTCAGATCTGAAATCGGGATCCTCGCATTTTCAGCTCGCTGCAAAGGTTTGATTTGACCAAACAGGCAGGGCTGAACGAACCGCATTAGCCGCCCAGGCGGTTCGAACAGGAATAAGCTTTGGCTATAGCGCCTACTTTCTCGGAGAATAACCTTCCTATCCTGGGTCTAGCCCCCCCCCCCCCCCTCAGAAGACGTCTAGACCTAGCTTAGACAGCTGAGTTCAAGGTCTGCCTAGAAATCACAATTCTACCTTACCAACGATGCAGACGCCACAAGGCTTGAAAACATACTCGCTCGCATCTTGTGCTGCGCCTCTCGAACATGGGGAAATCGAATTGGTCTGACGGGTTAGGAACTGCAGCTCTAGGATTGGGGGCCTTCAGCTGAGATATTCTTCACGATGTCCACTGCTGCACTCTTGCTACGAGTCTCCAGACCCCTGGCAAGCTTACATGCGTTCAGTCCGAAATTGATCGTGGGCATCATGTGGTCCAGACCTGAGGGGCTTCACGGAGTCTGCCTGGCGACAATTGAGGCCTGCTACCTTCACGCGATGTTCTTCAAAATGGGCATACTCTTTTGCTGTTTGCGAGCAGACAATCGTGTATAAAAAGGGCTTCGAGTCCGCTCCGCATCTATCTCAACTCATCAACACACAGCAACTCATAGCACCTCAAGACCTCTCAAGTCTCCCCGAAAGCCTCAAAAGCCCACCAAAGCCTCTCATCCATACCACCATCACCATCAAAATGAAGAACATCTTCGTCACTTCTATCACCCTTCTCGCGGCTCTCGCGGCCGCCATGCCCACCTCCTCTCCTGCGGATAACGATGCCACCATCGCCCTCGAGCGCCTCGAGAGCCGCGCCGTGACCTGCTCCGTCGCGGCCGTCGACAAGCTGATCTTCAAGACCACTATGCCCACCTTCCAGAAGGCGCGCAAAGCCAAGAACCCCAGCAAGTGCAACTGGGGCTCCGACGGATGCACCAGTTCGCCTGACCGCCCATCCATGTTCAACTTCAAGCCCGCTTGCCAGCGTCACGACTTCGGCTACCGCAACACCAAGAAGCAGAAGCGCTTCACCAAGGCCATGAAGAAGCGCATCGACGACCAATTCAAAAAGGATCTCTACAAGTACTGCTCCGGCTTCAAGGGGCTGCTGGCCTTCCAGGGCGTCAGGTGCCGCCGCTTTGCGGACATCTACTACGTGGCGGTCCGCAAGTTTGGCCGCCGTGATTTGGGCGACGTCAGTGAGGAGACCTTCACCAAGAGGGATGAGGTCCCGGCGGAGGATGCCTACGAGAAGCGCGAGAATGCCCTGGAGCCTGTCGATGATGACTTTGAAGACTTTGACGCCGATGAGCTTGACCCCGATATCGAAGGCCAGGTCATTCCCGAGGTCACTGAGGACGATGTGGAGGATGATGGAGTTGCCAAGGAGTGAGCTCGTGGGACATTTCACATGTCGTCGGGAAAGGGTGTTGAATGTCGGCAGCAGTGTCCCGGCAAAGTTCCATGTCAACCGGTCACTTTTCCACTTGTCTGTCGGCAGCAGCTGTTTGCGATTGGCCTTTTTTTACGTCTCTCTGATATTCTTACGTACTGCAATGCAATGGTTTCAGCCGAATTCAAATGCAGTAACATGTGTCATCAGTGCCTTGACAGACCCGAAAGCTCGAAGGCGTGCAGCCCACTTTGCAGGCTTCACGGTCTGGACGATAATCCCCTCTCCCTGTTGCGTCCATCTGGGCCACGCCAATAAGTCGCAGTTTCGCCGATTCATGCATCATAGACCCCAAAGACTGCAATCGCGCAAGTTGGTCAAGCTAAATTGTCTTCCGATATGTCAAGATGGAAGTCAGGGCTGCCCTGTCCAGGCTTGGTAGGACTACTCTGACAACCTAATGTATCATTGTGCCTAGGTCGTCGTTGGGAGACTGCATGCCATTGACACCTAAGCGGCATTGAGACATTCTCCTTCACAGGCCGGGCCAGACCATCGAACACTCTGTAAGCATGAATCAGTCATCCAAGCCTATATCACCAACTCATAGCCTATCACCATTTGAGCCTACGTATTTGAAGGCTAGGTGCTATTTAGGTTCAACGTTCCAAGTAGAGTGGCGCTCGGCCCTTCTAAGATTGTGATTAACACTGCGAGGTAGTGAGTGTCAGCTGATCTGTGTTGCCTTGACCTGCGGGCTGGCCCGAGTCGTTGTGCTGTTTGGTCGGGTAGCACTCAGCGACATGAGACGACCTGGGTGAGTGTCACCTCATGCAAAATGTCCCACTGCGCTGGGGATTGAGAGTTTTGGCTGCAAAGGCTTGAGTCAACGCCCTTGCCCCCGCGGGCTCGCCGGAGGTCTTAATTATTTTGTCGTCTAATTTGGATATGCTCAGGCGACCGTCCCGCTGGCTCGCTGCCCCATGATTTGAAGCGGATGGTTCCGTTCCCCAGGAACTGCTGGAAGGCTGAAACCAAATGAACCAAATCGCTCATTTGTGTAAGAACCCATCGCCTTCCCCGTCGCCCAAAAGAGCCAGTGTCTCCATAGTTGCCAGGGACGCACAGATGCGGCTAACTCGATGCGATCGCTGGTCTTTTTTTCAGGGTATGTCTGAAACTGATGCCCAGAGATCTCTTGGATCGTGCTAGATGCCAAGGAGGAATTACAGGCCTCGATTGGAAAGATTCAATCTTAAAGTCAATGCTATTGCGTTACCTTGCCAGTGGACTAACTTCAAGTTACCCTTCTCTGAGTAAGGCGCAGCTATCGCCGCAGGGCTCTTGGCACGGACGACCGCACACTCCGATGGGAGTGACGGTCATTCGGCGACAACCTCACCCGAACCGGCACCTGGTCGAAATACGAAGTGAGATCTGCCGTCTTCATGGCTCAGCCTTCATCGTGAGTGATCATGGGCAGCATCATGACTCGTCCGAGGCTATCGTGGTCTTCGTGAAGCTGCCCTCACAGACAGGAATTACTTATAAGGAGCGGCGTGGCAGCTGTCTAGGCATTCCACTCTCCTTCATCTCATCTCACATCACTCTTTCACACTACAATACCAGTTCTTCTCTTCTTCTTCTTCCAATTCTTCAAACGCTGCCGGATCAACGTCCAGATACCCCAACAACTTACCTCAAAATGCATTCTACCACTTACATTGTTGCCCTTCTGAGCTCCGCCCTCGTCAACGGCGCGGCTGTGAGCTCTCCCAAGGAGTCTCGTGGACTTTCCACGGTGACCCTGAGCGACCGCCAGGCCGATGGCTCGCGCACGGTTATTGAGCGCACCCTCAGCAAGCGAGAGCCCGTCACCGCTCTGATCCTCACCACCGTCGGCACCGCCGCTGTCACCGCCGTGGTGACAGAGGCTGTCTCGGCTGCCGTCGCCTTCATCGGCGATATTGCGAGCTTCGACTCGGGTCGCGAGGCCTTCACTCAGCAGACCACTGAGGCCATGATGGCCAATAACCCCGACCCCGCGCGCTTCGTCGCCGCGGCCTGCTACAACAAGGACTTTGAGATCGCCAACCCTGAAAACTCGGATGGCCAGACCAGCGTTGAGTTCAGCCAGGGCATTCTCAACACCGAGTACGTGATCATCTCGGTCTTCCGTGGAGATGAGCAACGGCGCTAATAAGATCGATAGTTATGAGTGCATGTACCTCGCGGCTCCTAACCAATTCTTCACCTTTGGTGATGGTGGTTTCATCAACGTAAGCCGTTTCTGGCGCAGGCAGAATATTCGAATTCTAACGAGTTGCAGCTTTCCTACACCCACACTGATGCATGCACGTTCGACCAGGAGACTGGCGATCTCACCTGCGTGTAGACATTTCACACTTGACGAATCCAACGACGAGAAAACATTGCTCCGGAGCATGGAACGAACTTGACGCATTCCCAGTTTCTTTGAAAGCGCGGGGAGATGCATGTCTCTTGCAACATCCAGCACTGCAGCCAGCGGTTGCGCTATGGAGAGAAGAAGTGCTTGCTCAGGATCATCCGAATTTCCTTCTTTACGAATAGACTAGATTTCATTTGCCTTACTAGAATCCACAAGATACATTGGACAATACACTGGTGCTGCCAGAAAGGGTTCCTTCGGTTTTGGTGATGCATATTCGAACGTCAAGGCTTCCCGGATTATGTTGTATTTAAGTTCAGAATATTAGAAATGCGATGCGTTCATTCAGGGCACTACTTTTGACTCTTGATACCAGTGAATCTTAGAATAAATCGAGGGTTGACGCTACCGCGTGGGTGGCAGGGTACGAACGAGGACTTCAGCCCAACCAGATGTTTTTGTTCTTCTTAGTCCCGGAATGTGCCCGATTGACATGGCCGGCGGGTTGACTATCTGTATACCTGGATAAAGAAGGCGTCTAAGCACGTCCAAGCACGAGCAGGTAGCACAGCACGTAATGATCCGAGTCTGGTGATATGTCCTCGGCTCCGAGACATTTACAGTCCGAACTACCCTCTCGATCCCGAGTCCGGAAGGCGACAGCAGAAGTGGATCTCTGTATTGTTCCGTCGTAAAGCTAGTTCTCGGCCGAGCAGATAAGGCAGCCAGATAAAGTAAAATGTATCACCGAGCGCCTACGGAGTCGAGGCCGAGATCGGGAAGGCCAATACAAGGCCAGTCATGCAGACCTTGATCCTGAACCCTGGCATGCGCAGCTCGATCGTTGTTCCTAACGTCGACCAACAGGCAGCCAGGCGCAGACTTGGTCGCTGCCGAAGGTGAACCCATCGCTGAAGCATGGAGCGGCAAAGCCATGACATGTCACGACTGGCGGGGACGCTGTAATGACCCACTCGATAAAATCCAAGACATGATCGCTTCGATCTAGACGCTACCACCCTGAGGATATCCACCATAGCTCGAAGAGGCAGCTGCGTATTAGCATGTGATGTTATACCGGCATCCAGCCGAGCAGGATCTTAAAAACGGTCTTATAGCATCGGCACTGGGCCCGTACATCACTTTGCTGGTCGACGTGCTGTGGCCATTCATCATGGTACATTCCTGTGATGGACTGATTGCTCCCGATGAAAGCTGGAGGCGGCAGAAATCCCATTTGTGTTCGAAAACCGAGCCAGTCATTATCATCACACCTCGTTTTTCCAGATCAGCAGTTGCATTTATTTCCACCTTCAATCCCACCCTCGTTATTCATGTGTAAATTCTGGCCGCCTCTTCCCCAGAAATGCGTTCTGGCCCTCCTTGAAGTCCGACAAGCCAAACGTAGAGTAGTAGAGGGACTTTTCCATCGCCATGCCGGCGTCAAGGTGACTGTTCTCCACTGCAGGTGTTGGGAAGGGAATCAGCAAACGGTCTCACAGTGAGACGTGGATGAGCTCATTGTGTCACTAACCTGTCAATACTGCCTGCTTCGCGACTTGGATCACCGGCCCCGACATCAAGGCGATGCGCTCGGCAAGTTGCGTCGCAGCGGGCACGACCTGGTCCCGCGGGAAGGCCTTGTTGACAACACCGAGGCGTGCAAACTCGGCACCAGAAGCAGAGTCGCCTGTGAGCACGAATTCCATGGCCTAATGCGAGCACAAGAGTCAGAGTGCGCAAGATGCCACGTATTTCCGAGAATCCTGCGGCCGCGTCTCGGCCCTCTCGGTCAGAACAAGACTTACCTTGTGCTTGCCCAAGGCACGGGCCAGGCGCTGCGTGCCGCCGGCCCCGGGGATGGTTCCGATTTTGATCTCGGGAAGACCAAAGGTTGCGTCCTCGGCGGCGTAGATAATGTCGCACTGCGTGTAAGGGGAGGGGATCAGCGCTCGCCCAGCTTGTTTTGCCAACCGGGGGGGGGGGGGGGGAGGGGTGGCGGGGACCGAGTAAGACATGGGGTACATACCGCAAGCGAGATTTCACAGCCTCCACCAAGCTACAGGAAGTTAGCCATACGAAGAAACTGCATCTGTGGCGTGTTGTTGGAACATCCAGAGCGGCCGAGACGGAGCTCAGTGGTTTGCGCCGTACAACCAAGGTCGCAGCTCTGCGACCCATCACGGGGCTGGGCGGGGCAGAAGGGCATCAGGGTGTGATGAGAGAAAGTCTGGAACGTAATGGAGGAGACTGGACGTACTGCATATCCGACGACGGCGGCGATGATAGGCTTCGAGAAGCCAGCAAAGGCGTCAGTGAGATCCTTGAGGAAAGCTCGCTTGTGGGCCCCTGGGGTGGTAATCTGCACGAGTTCGTTAAGATCCATCCCGGCTGCCGTTTGATGTCGCGTTAGCCCCTGAACGCATGCGGGGTGTGGTGGAGGGGGGAGGGGGCGGTCCTCGGCCAAGTAAGACATGGATGGCATGGCATGGGCTGTCACGTCATGCTGGAATCGCCAACACCTGTTGTGCCCACATCCCGCCGTCTCAGAGACTTGGCCCCCACGAACTTGGAACGGAGCTAACTCCGATCCACTTGCATGGTGGGCCGTTTCTCGAGATGGGAAGAGAGACAGGTTGGAAGAAGGAAACAAAAGTTCGTACCACAGAAAGGGCCTTCAGGTCCGCCCGTGAGAACCACCGCGCGGACAGTGTCGAGAGCATCGAGCTGGCTGAGGACCGATACCATCTCCCCGATCATGGCCTGGGAGAAGGCGTTGCGCTTCGCAGGCCGGTCAAAGCGCACAAGCGCCACGCCCTTGTCGCCGTCGACGGTGACTTTGAGGTTCTGAAAGGTGTTCATGTCGATGAGTGTCTGATCAGGCGGCAGGTAGAATGGATCCGTATTGCATGGCAGGATGTGGCATGGCACCGCATCAGTTTTGTGAAGCTCTGGGAGCTCCCTGCTTAAAAGCTGTCAGCGACGGAAGGTGACAATAAGGGACAGGTGCGCACCTACATCGATGTAACACCATGCAATGCAATGCGATGCAAGGCACGCGGCAGTGAGTGACTAAACCTTAGTCATGGCTCAAACCCCCGTCTCATCCACGGCCGAATACCTTAGCCCGGACACGTCAGGTTTGAAGCTCTGAAATAGGCCTCGAAGCAGTTGGGATGGCGGCTCAGGCTCGGTGGCACCGAATACAGGCGTGGACCCTGATCTCGTCCTCCGAGGCGCTCGAGTCATTTCGTCCCGCATCGCCCAGCTCCCCCCATGCGAACATGTGCTGCTGAAGAATCACCAGCGGCCCCCCCCCTGTTTCCTGGGCCCCTGGTCCCTGAAGCCGAAGCCGACACTACTAAGAATCTCGCAGTGATCGCCGATACGAGCAAAAATACCTGTCTTCGGCCGTTTCTCAAACTCAAAAGGTTGCACCTTTGGCGGGTCTTGGCGCCACATCTCCGTGCTCAATTCGTCCCAGACTGCGACTTCTGCCCTTGATCCCATGAGGCTTCACGGCGACGACATCAGATGGGTTGCCACATTGGGCAGGTCGGCGGAGAGAGGTGTGTTTCGCGCCATAACTGGACAGGCTTCTGGCCGCCGTCCAGAACCCTCTCGTCTGTTGATCCATGCCGTTCAAAGCTCGAAATCCGACGACACATCCAAGGCAGCCCTGCATTCCGTCTGTCGTCAACGGCGTCACCGGCTCCGCCCCTGGAACCGGCGCCTAAGTGCCAACTCCACTGAGCAGAGCTCGATGTTTTGTGGCATGTGGCTCTGCGACCTGGGCTCCGTGACCTGGGCTCCTGGTGTTGTTGACACGTTCATGCGAAGCCTGGGTAATGCGATGCGGTTGCCATAAAACACGCAGAGACCCCGATCGCTTGCCGGGTGATCTGACCATGACGATCCTGTATCTTTGCCAGCTTGAGTTGATTTCAGCACCCGGGCGGTAGCTTCAGCGCCATCATGTCTTTCAACGCTTCCTTCCACGGGCTGGAGAAGCTTCCCCTGGCAGACCGGGTTCTCTTTAACACCTTCGGCCGGGGCGAGAGTCTGTCCGTCTCCTATGGCGTCGTACATCACGCCTTCGAGGCCATCGTTGCCGAGAACCCAGACGTCACCGCCGTCCGACACTACGATGGCACCAAGATCACGTACAGCGAGCTCAACCGGCGGGCGAACATGCTGGCCAATGAGCTTCGGAACACCTACGGCATGAAGAAGGGCGAGAGGGTCGTCCTCGTCTACTCTCGGTGTATCGAGATGGTCGTCTTCATCTTTGCCGTGCTGAAGGCTGGTGGTCAGTATGTCCCTCTCGACGGCGGAATCATCCCCGAAGATATCTTGGCCTACGACATTGCCGACTCGCGGGCGCGTATCGTCCTATGTACCCCCAAGTTCGAGGCCAAGGCGGCTCGATGCCTTCCTGAGGGCGACGCTGGCGGTGTCAAGGTACTGGCGCTTGACGCCAACAGCACGCTCTGGAGCACGGGGAGCACCTCGACCCCTGGCGTTGACGTGACGCCAAGCGATGGCGTCTATGTCATCTACACCTCGGGCACCACTGGTAGGCCAAAGGGTGTCGACGTCAGGCATAGGGGCGTTACCAACACTCTTCTTGCCGAGCCCTCCAGGTTAGGGATCAGAGTGGGCTCGCAAGTCGCTCAGCAGCTCAACGTAGGCTTTGACATGTGTAAGTCGCCCATATTATCGAAAAGTGATTTTCGAGTGCTGACATGGCCCAGGCGCCTGGGAGATTCTGGGTACCATGATGAACGGTGGTACTCTCCACATCCGAGGCAGTGGTGATGACCTGTGGCACGACTGCCTCCGCCGTGTCGACACCGTCATCGCCACCCCGTCCGTGGTCCTGAAGCATATGCCTCGTCGCGAAGACTTTCCCAACATTCGAACTATTGCCGTCGGCGGCGAGCCGTGTCCTCTGGCGCTCGCTGAGAAGTGGGCACCATATGTCAAGTTCTGGAACGTCTGTGGACCGACGGAGATCAGCATCCTCAACACAGCTCATCGCCACAGGCCCGGTGCCACCCTGTCCATCGGCCGACCAAACCCCAATACCAACATCTACATTCTCGACGATGATGAAAATCCTGTCGGCATCGGCCAGCCTGGCGTCATGTGGGCCGGTGGATGCGGCGTCTCAAAAGGGTACCTGAACCTCCCCGAGCTCACTGCCGAAAGGTATAAGCTCGACAAGTTCACCAAGAGCGGGTAAGCCAGTAACAGCCCTAATCCTGTTCTCTCCCTTTTACTGACTCATCTTCTCAGTCGGATGATGTTCAACACCGGCGATCTCGCCCGCTGGCTGGAAAACGGCAGCCTCGAGCCCCTGGGCCGGAAGGATGACCAAGTCAAGATTGCCGGTTTCCGTGTTGAGCTCGATGGAGTTTCTCGAGCCATCGAGCAGTGCCCCTCAGTCATTAAAGGCTGTGCTCTGAAGATCGGCGAGAAGATGTGGGGTTTCTACTCGGCCCCCAGACCCATCGACGAGGCCGAGCTCAAGGAGATCGTCGGCCGCGGCCTGCCCTTCTACGCCGTGCCCACTATCTGGAAGTTTCTTCCCGCGATTGCACTTACACCTAACGGCAAGGTTGACAAGCGCATTCTGAAGTCCATCGCTACTGGAGAGCCGCTTCCTGCGCCCGAGCTTCCCGTGGAAACCCCTGTCGATACGTCTCGGGCTCTCACCGTGTCGACGGTTTCCAAGACCCTTTCTCCCCCGTCTGCGGGTCTCTATGGCCTCACGCCTGCCCCCATCCAAGTCCCTTCCAGGACTCTCACGCATGTATCCTCCGCCGGCAGTCTGGCCTCGCCTGACTCAGGCCACTGGTCTCCCGCCACGCTCGTTGGTTCTCAGACCCAGCTCAACCTCGAAAAGGGCGGGGAAGAGATTGTCGACGGCGAACCCAAAGAGTACGAACTGCCTCAGAAGAAGGGCTTCCACGGATGGCGATGGATCCGCCATCGCGGTCTGTCCGCATACCGCAAGCTCTTTGGCGCCATCTTCATTGCCAACTTCTCCGTCTTTCTATGGATGCTCTTCGAGAGCCAGAGCGACAACTTCGCGCTGCCACTCGACAAGATTGCCACAGCAGTGGCCGCCAACCTTCTTGGTGCTGTGCTTCTTCGACAGGAATACGTCGTCAACTTCATCTTCTGGGCATGCTCCCGCATTCCCACATCCTTCCCCTTGGGCCTCCGCCGACATTTCGCACGCGTCTATCATAACGGCGGTGTCCACTCTGGTTGTGCAGTTTCGGCTTCCGTCTGGTGGCTCATTTACGCCTTCGCGGCAACAGGCAGCTTCCTCTCGCGGTCCCCGGTCTACAACGTCAACCTCGCGACCCTCGTCCTGACCTACCTCGTCCTCTTCCTTCTCATCGCCATGCTCGTCATGGCCTACCCGACCATCCGCGCCAAAGTTCACGACCAGTTCGAATGGACGCACCGCTTCGCCGGCTGGACCGCGCTCGCCCTCGTCTGGGCCCACGTGGTACTGTCCGCCCACTCCATATCCTCCCCGGCCCAAACCCTCGGCACCACCCTCGCAAAGACACCTTCGCTGTACATGCTCGGGCTGACGACATTCAGCATCGCACTACCGTGGATGCGCCTGCGCCGCGTCGCCGTTCGGCCCGAACCGCTGTCGAAGCATGCCGTCCGGTTGCACTTTGACTTCTGCACCCCGGGCCCCTGCACCTCCAAGGGCGTGCGCATCACGGACAAGCCGCTCGTCGAGTGGCACGCGTTCGCCGCCATCCCGGACCCCAGCGGCAAGGGGTTCAGCATCGTCGTGTCCAAGGCGGGCGACTGGACCAAGAAGATCATCGAGAACCCGCCCACGTCCATCTGGACGAGAGGCACGCCGGCCTCGGGCGTCCTGGCCATCGCGCCCCTCTTCAAGAAGATCGTCCTCGTCGGCACCGGCTCCGGCATCGGTCCCTGCCTGCCCGTCCTCATGGAACGCCGCGTCCCGGCCCGCGTGCTGTGGAGCACCAAGAACCCCATCAGCACCTACGGCCAGGGCGTCATGGACACGATCCTCGCCGCGGACCCCGACGCGCTCATCTGGGACACGGACGAGCGCGGCCGCCCGGACCTGGTCAAGCTGGCCTACCAGCTCTACAAGGAGAGCGGAGCCGAGTGCGTGGCGATCATCTCGAACGGACCGACGACCAACAAGTTTGTGTATCAGATGGAAAGTAGAGGTGTGCCGGCCTTTGGCCCGATTTGGGATTCGTAGACTTGTAGAGGGCACTGTCTTTTAGCGTTAGTTACTGAGTTGAAGAAAGAAGAAGTTGTGATACCACTACTGCTTGCATGTTTGTCATCGCGACTGTCAGCATTTGCAAACTTGACAGTTTAGTGAATGTGCCTCTTCTGACCGTTCTCTTGGCTTTTGGAAACGTTTGATACATTAATCTAGATCTCTGATGAGTACGACCAAGTCAGATCTATGGTAGAATGACCCCATCCCCCCAACTCTAAACGATGCACACAGCTAGCTGAAATCTTATGGTCGCGCCGATTCCACCCTCACATTTCGAAATTCAAATCGCTAGCCTATCCTTCATCAACCATATCGTCGCTGCACATAATCATCTCGCTCCTTAATCTAGCTCCATCGAGCTATCAGCATCTCTTGTAGGGCTGACCCTGTCAATGGCACACCTCCCAAGCCGAGTGAGTTCGGTAAAAAACTCGTTTACCTCTTCGAAGTAGGCAGTTTCCTTCGGAGATAGTACTGATTTCCGCATCGACCTGATCAGACTCGGAATTGTGCATAGCAAGCTCAGGTCTTCTTCGGCCTGAGGGTCAAACGGATCCAGCAGGATGTTGCAGAATATAGTCAGGACCGCAGACATGGGGTAAAAGACAAGCAACCTGCAAGTGTTAGCTTAGCACCTTGTTTGTCGAGGGGTCCGGCTAGCTTACCAGAAGGCCGTGTCGGCGATTCCATCGGCGGCAGCGCGAAGATAGATCAGGGTCGAGCGACTGGCTTGCACCGTAATCGCCACGCTTGAGCTGACACCTTCACCTCCTGCCCAAACAGAACATCGTCCGCTCGCGCGGTGAATGGCCGCCGCGAGGTAGTGATACTCAAAATGCGTAATGCTCTTTTTCATGAACATGTGCTGATCCATGTTGGGGTCCTTCTGGGCCGGCATATCTTCAGAGAACGCGAGGGCTGGGCGATATAACTGAGGGACAGAGCATCGCCATTTTTCGAGTTCTTCGTCGAGCTCGCGGATGTCGCGAAGAAGCTCGGCATCCGACTTACTCAGAGCCGCTGTTGAGTACAGGACCTTGCAAATCTTTGACTTGATGATAGTCAATCGCAAATCGCCGGGCAGAGTGGCAGTCCATGAAGCCATCCAACTGATACTGGGCTGGGAATCCTCGGCATAAGAG
This sequence comes from Verticillium tricorpus MUCL 9792, assembly GCA_000732205.1. Taxonomy (NCBI): domain Eukaryota; kingdom Fungi; phylum Ascomycota; class Sordariomycetes; order Glomerellales; family Plectosphaerellaceae; genus Verticillium; species Verticillium tricorpus. Next base: position 229,717 of record JPET01000002.1, on the reverse strand, counting down.
GACTCGTCGTCGGTTGCATTGAGCATCTGTTGCGGAGATCTGTGGGCTCGCGGAAGAGTGAGGTCGCAAAAGTCATCTTCGATCGCCGGCGGTAGTCCAGTACGAAGCGAAATCTCCTTGTCGAGAGTATAAGCCATCCAGAATAACTGTCGCAGATGGCTTTCAAGCCAGGTATTCCTCTCAGAGCGATAAACCGAGCTGTTCGAAGTTGATCGCTGGCTGGGTCGTGCATGTGCGCCGAGTGCAAAAAGCATACGGCAGCCAAGGGTATGCACCACTGTACCATGTTGGAAGTCGCCCGAAAACATGTGATACATGCCCTGATCGCTGTAGTTAGATACACTCGGCCCTTTGCTAGACAGGCAGTAATAGGAGAAAGCAAGCAGAGATAACACGACTCACGAGCATGAAGAGGGCCTGAAAGCTGGTCACGTTGGTCTGGTGCATGATCTGCGGGATGAGCTGCCAGGCCTTGGCGGCGCACCTCTCGCCGTCAAAGTCGATCTCCCCCACGTGTTCCTTCCGACTGAGATAAATGTATGCCATGAAGGCAAAGACGCATGCCTTGGCGCCGGTCGTCTCGAGGGTCCAGGATCCTCCCGCTTGCTCATAGGCCATGTCCAGGGTCAGCTGAAAGGGGGCTGCCTCGACGATTGGAAAAGCATGACCAAAAGCTGAGGAGCAATAGGCGGCTACGCAATGTTCTACGAACTTGCGGTCCGGAAGATCCCAGTCCGAAGTGCAGGCATGGCTTCCCGGTATCATGGGAAGCTGGGCGTGCCGGGTGGTGTGCCATGGGGGGCCGGCAGCGAACAACTTTTCGAAGGAGGGATCTTGTCCGGTCCGGGCTCGAATCCAGTTCTGACCGTTGGGGGAGAAGAAGGGAATGCCATTGTAGGAGCTGATCTCTCCGACGTGGAACCCGGCAAAATGCAGAGTCCCAAAGTTGCTGCTCTGAGGTCGAGCTGCGGAGCGTGCCTTCTTTGAAGAGGAGGTTGGAGATAGTCCCTGGCCGGGCTGGGCGCTCCCTTGGCCGTTGCTGGTTGACGGCTCGTCGGTCTGGGTGCCTGGCTGGTAGGACGAATTGCTGGGTGACGTGGTAAGAGAGTCCTCGCCCTCTCGCGACTCCAGGATCCGGGCAGCCAAGTTCTTTTGGGCTGCATCCAAGGCGAGCTCGATGCGCTCGATGCGTCTGGCCAGGTCCTTGTCCGAGTTACCACTAAGACAGGCAGAGTCAGCCAAGAGATAGACGAGGAGACAAGTAAGATGACGGGACGAAAGTGGGCATGATCCATCCAACCAAGTGCCGGCGGGGCCTGGATGTGGCCCCGAGAGGGCACGGGGATAGTGATACAGCGATGCTGGCTGGGCTCGCCGGGGCCCTTGAAAGCCCGGTCCGATCATACCTGGCCTTCGGGGTTCGCTTCCTAGCCCCGAGGATGCGGTTGAAGGTGCACGCCACGTCATGATGGAAGCAGAAATTGCACTGAGGTAGTACACCATCACACTGGATCTGCTGCAGGTTAGACAGATCGGTACCGACGCCGAGGCTTGCCCATCTCGGGAGGACAGGGAGAGACGGGGTTGGACCACGGTAACGTGATGGTGTACGGGGTGGGGATGTGGAACGACGTACCTTCCTTCGGTGACAAGAGTCACAGGCCCTCTTCTTGCGCACCATGTCGGCCGCCGGAAATGTGCGAGAGGAAAGAGGAACAGTCTTGGGAAATCCGTCTCAGGTGGCCACGGCGGTCTGCTCAGCTCCCCAAGTCTTTTCGCCGTGCCCACTGTAAAGTACTGCACCGACTGTAATAAAGTGGTCGTCGCGGTCGGAATGGCGGAGTTGAAGCAAGAGACGACGGGATCACCGGCGGGCGGGAGCCACGGGGCTTAAAGGCATCTCCGCTTATTCAGCGGTGCTGGCTCCTGCCCTGCCTTATCGGCTCTTGCCGCAAGGCGCGGAGGGTTTGGGCTTGGGGGGTCGTGGAGTCGTGGGTTTTAGGTGGTGGGTTCGGTGGGTTTACGTTGGTTTAGTGGGTTTGATCCGACAACATGGGAGGGGGCAGGGACGAACGACCACCACTCCTTTCCCGCTTACTCAGCGGACTTTCCATTACCAGCAGCCGCTAGGAGGTGACAGGGTCCAGGCCACGACTCGTGTTCATCTAGAACGCGATCACCCAGACATGATTTCAGGTGCCCATCGAGCACAATGCTTCTTTCATCATCTCAAGATACCCACCCATCCGACGATGGAGGGTCAAACTCTTGCTTACCCTGTCTTCGCCGTGGCATTGACTAAGCGGATCCGAATACCCAAAAGCAGCAACGGTGGGCCAGATGCAGTTCATCATCGGGGCTCGGTCTTCCATGGACCGGCTGTGCGGCCCAACAATGACAGGGCGCGGCGCAACCACCATGTTTTTCTCCGACTCGACTCGGGGCCTCGAGGAACCCGACCGCCGTATCCGTTCCAGTATATATGATGTCTGCCCTCACAAGCGGTGTTTGGGTTGATAGCCCCTGACGACTTGGGACTCGAGTCAGAAAACCCCATTCAGACGTCAGCAGCATTTGCGTCTCATCATGGAGTCTGAAGCAACACTAGCCACTTTTGAGCCCTCGATAGAGCTCGGCTCTGTTCCGGACAACGACCAGTCCTGGGCCCTCAAGCATAAGGTTGAGGCCGTCAGGGAGCGCGACGAGCGGTCCGGCTTCCCGGCTCGACGACTCGGCGTCACATGGAACAACCTCACCGTCCAGGCCGTCAGCGCCGATGCCGCCATTCACGAAAATTTCGCCAGCCAGTTCAACATTCCCAAGCTCGTCAAGGAATCCCGCCACAAGCCTCCTCTGAAGTCTATCCTCTCCGAGAGCCATGGCTGCGTCAAGCCCGGCGAGATGCTACTCGTCTTGGGCCGTCCCGGCTCTGGCTGCACTACCCTTCTCAGTGTCTTGGCCAATCACCGACGAGGGTACGCCTCGGTCACTGGTGATGTTCACTACGGGTCGATGTCCGCCGAGGAGGCTCAGCACTACAGAGGACAGATTGTCATGAACACAGAAGAGGAGCTCTTCTTCCCCGACCTCACTGTCGGCCAGACCATGGACTTCGCCAGCAGGATGAAGATTCCTTTTAAGCTTCCCGAAGGTGTTGCCTCAGACGAGGAGCTCCGTATCGAAACCCGTGACTTCCTCCTTCAGTCCATGGGTATCCAGCACACCTTTGACACCAAGGTCGGCAATGAGTTTGTTCGGGGCGTCTCGGGCGGAGAGCGAAAGCGAGTCTCGATTATCGAATGCCTCGCCACCCGCGGCTCTGTTCACTGTTGGGATAACAGCACCCGTGGCCTTGATGCCAGCACGTACGTCATGGCATTACAGACTTCTCTTGAATCGAATACTAACATGCATCGAGGGCACTCGAATATACCAAGGCGATCAGGGCCCTGACCGACGTACTGGGTCTTGCGTCGATTGTTACACTCTACCAAGCTGGAAACGGAATCTACAACCTCTTCGACAAGGTTCTCGTGCTTGACGGCGGCAAGGAGGTCTACTACGGGCCGACCGACGCCGCTCGGCCTTTCATGGAAGATCTTGGCTTCATCTGTCGGGATGGGGCCAACGTCGCCGACTTCCTGACAGGAGTCACGGTTCCCAAAGAGCGACAGATCAGGGCTGGTCATGAGCGAACCTTCCCGCGCACGGCAGACGCTCTCCAGCAGGCCTACGACAGGTCATCAATCAAACCAAAGATGATTGCTGAATACGACTATCCGACCAGCGAAGAGGCGAAGGAGAACACGCGATTGTTTCAACAAGGTGTCGCCGGCGAAAAGCACAGCCAGCTTCCAAAGAGCAGCCCACTTACTGTCAGCTTTGCCACCCAAGTCAAGGCCTGCGTCACTCGACAGTATCAGATTCTCTGGGGTGACAAGGCCACCTTCATTATCACACAAGTCTCAACTCTCATCCAGGCCTTGATCGCAGGCTCGCTCTTCTACCAAGCTCCGAACAACTCGGGAGGCCTATTCCTGAAGGGCGGCGCCATCTTCTTCTCTCTCCTATTCAACAGCTTGGTGGCCATGTCCGAGGTAACCAGCTCCTTCGCCGGTCGCCCGGTTCTCATCAAGCACAAGTCCTTCGCCTTGTACCACCCTGCCGCTTTCTGTGTCGCGCAGATTGCGGCTGATATACCGGTCATTCTGTTCCAAGTCACGGTCTTCTCTGTTGTCTTGTACTTCATGGTAGGCTTGACAAGCACTGCTAGCGCCTTCTTCACGTACTGGGTCATTCTGATTGCAATCACATTCGTAAGTACCAGTCCACCTTGAACTCAATGGCTACCAGACCGGTACTAATGGCGCTTAGTGTATGACTGCTTTCTTCCGGGCCATTGGTGCCGGCTTCCCCAATTTTGACGCAGCCTCGAAAGTATCTGGATTCGCCATCATGGCTGCAGTCCTCTATGCCGGCTACCAGATCCAGAAGTCTCAGATGCACCCATGGTTTGTCTGGGTATTCTGGATCAACCCGATCTCATATGCCTTTGATGCCCTCATGTCCAATGAGTTCCATGGCAAGATCATCCCATGCATTGGCAACAACCTGATTCCAAACGGTCCAGGCTATGCCGACAGCGATTACCAGTCTTGTGCGGGTGTTGTGGGCGCCACACAAGGCGCTACGTCGCTCACCGGCGACGACTACCTGGCAGCCTTGTCCTATAGCTATGGCAACGTATGGAGGAACTTTGGCATTCTCTGGGTGTGGTGGATCTTCTTCGTTGCGCTCACCGTCGTCGCGACCACGAGATGGCGCCCCTCCGCTGAACCTTCTCTTGTCATTCCGCGAGAGAATGCCAAGACATCGACCATCCTCGTGAAGAAAGACGAGGAGTCTCAGACTACGGAAGCCATCGCAGACACCACCGACGTCGAAGCAGGCTCCAATGTGGCCAACAAGGGTACGGAGAAGAATGAGGGCTCGGGAGGCCTCATTCGAAACACCTCCATCTTCACCTGGAAGGACCTTACCTACACGGTCAAGACGCCTAGCGGCGATAGGCGCCTGCTTGATAACGTCCAGGGCTGGGTCAAACCCGGCATGCTGGGTGCTCTGATGGGAAGCTCTGGAGCTGGTAAGACTACGCTTCTTGACGTTCTGGCGCAGCGCAAGACCGACGGAACAATTCATGGATCCATCATGGTGGACGGACGCCCCCTGCCCATCTCATTCCAGCGCTCGGCAGGCTACTGTGAGCAGCTCGATGTTCATGAGCCCTACGCCACTGTCCGTGAAGCTCTGGAATTCTCCGCCCTTCTGAGACAAGATCGCAACACGCCTCGCGAAGAGAAGCTTCGCTACGTCAGCACTATCATGGACTTGTTGGAGCTCCACGACCTAGCCGATACCCTTATCGGCCGTGTGGGTGCCGGTCTGTCCGTGGAACAGAGGAAGCGAGTGACCATCGGTGTCGAGCTTGTTTCCAAGCCTAGCATTCTCATTTTCCTTGACGAGCCGACATCTGGTCTTGACGGACAGTCGGCCTACAGTACCGTCCGCTTCCTGCGCAAGCTTGCCGACGTCGGACAAGCCATCTTGGTCACTATCCACCAACCTTCCGCTCAGTTGTTTGCCGAGTTCGATACGCTTCTTCTGCTAGCCAAGGGTGGCAAGACCGTGTATTTCGGAGACATCGGCGACAACGGCAACACGCTCAAAGATTACTTCGGTCGTCACGGCGCGCCTTGTCCCAAGGAGGTGAACCCGGCTGAGCACATGATTGACGTTGTGTCGGGCCATCTTTCCCAGGGACGCGACTGGAACGAGGTCTGGCTGTCGTCCCCCGAGCACACAGCTGTCGTCAACGAATTGGAGCATATGAACGCCGAAGCTGCGGCCAAGCCACCTGGCACTCTTGATGAACCGCACGAGTTCGCCCTGCCTCTTTGGGAACAGACTAAGATCGTCACACACCGTATGAATGTGGCTCTTTATCGCAACGTCGACTACGTCAATAACAAGCTGGCCCTCCACATTGGTTCAGCCCTGTTTAACGGCTTCTCCTTCTGGATGATTGGTAGCTCGGTTAATGACCTCATGGGTCGCCTGTTCACCATCTTTACCTTCATCTTCGTTGCCCCGGGTGTCATGGCCCAGCTGCAGCCTCTGTTCATCGACCGTCGCGATATCTTTGAGACGCGCGAGAAGAAGTCTAAGATGTACTCCTGGATCGCATTTGTCACAGGCCTGATCGTCTCGGAGATCCCTTACCTATGCATCTGCGCCGTGGCCTACTTCGTGTGCTGGTACTACACTGTAGGCTTCCCCAGCGACTCGACCCGCGCAGGCGGCACCTTCTTCGTCATGCTCATGTATGAGTTTGTCTACACGGGAATCGGCCAGTTCGTCGCCGCCTATGCGCCCAATGCCGTTTTCGCCTCGCTCGTCAACCCCATCATCATCGGTATACTAGTCAGCTTCTGCGGCGTCCTGGTGCCGTACTCACAGCTGCAGACGTTCTGGAAGTACTGGATGTACTACCTCAACCCGTTCAACTACCTCATGGGCAGCATGCTCGTTTTCGACGTCTGGGGCACGGATGTTACGTGTGCCGACCACGAGTTTGCCCTGTTCGACCCCCCCAACGGCACGAGCTGCGCCGAGTACCTCGAGGATTACATGCAAGGCATGGGAGCCGCGAGCAACCTGATCAACCCGGATGCCACTTCTGAGTGCCGGATTTGCCAGTACTCGAGCGGCAGCGACTACCTCCGGACGCTCAACCTCAACGAATACTACTACGGCTGGCGGGACGCGGCTATTGTGGTCATCTTCGCGTTTAGTTCGTACGCGCTGGTGTACCTGCTGATGAAGCTCCGAACCAAGACCTCGAAGAAGGCCGAGTAATCTCTTCGAATCTTCCAATCTCATTTTCTTTTTTGTTTTTCACATCTGCGGCGTCAGGGCTCTCAGGCATTTACACGGGACGTGGGATAGACAGACAGAGATAGAGAGGCAGACCACAACACACAAGACTAGACCATAATTTCATATCTGTTATAAACAGCTCGGGTATCTATCATCTAATTTCATCACGTTGTCTATCCCGTCCAGTCTTGCACAAAGGCAAGGCGATCTCTATTGTCATCCATGACGCGCGCGTACTCCAGCAGCAGCCGCCACACGTACAGCCGCATGTCCTCGCGCCGCAGCACCGTCTCGGCCCAGCGCTTGCCGTCAACGGCGATGCGCTCCGCGGCTGCATCCTGCCCGTGCAGGAAGTAATCCATTATACCGTAAATGTCCATGTATGTGTTGTCGAAGGGTACAAAGTGCACCCAGGGGAAGAGGCGGTCGTCGTGCCACTCGGCGTAGATGGTCGACTTGAGAGGCAGGCTCGACGAGAGCAGGAAGGCGCGGTACCGGCCGCTGAATGAGTTGCCGTCGATGTCGGGGAGGAACTTGTGGTTGTACATCCTCTTCATGGGCATCTCGTCGCCGACGGCGAAGTAGGGGTCGACCATGGAGCACGTCTTCTTCCGCAGGCGGCCCTTCCACCAGTGCGTCCAGAACTCGGGCGGGTCGCAGAGTATGTCAGTGAAGGCGACGTTGGCGAACGAGGACACCCACTCGCCGAGGCGGCCGGCGCGCTGGGCGCCGAGGCGATACGTGTCGGCGCCGGGCAGGGCGAAGGTGTTGGCGCGGGCGGGGTCGCCGGCCTCGACCGCGGAGAGGGTGGTGCCGTTGAGCATCTGGACGAAGCGGAAGCGGTGAATGTGCCACCAGTTGTGCTTCTTGTTGCGGGCGCCGGAGGAAACGCCGCGCCAGACGATCGAGTCGCGCTTGCGGTGCCAGGGGCCGCCGCGGGCGGAGCCGCCGCTGTACATGACCCGCTCGTCGTCGAGGTAGACGGCGCCGGGGATCAGCATGGCGTTGTTCTGCGGCAGCTTCGACTCGGCGAACATGGGGAGGAGCTCGTGGGTCGTCGACATGGAGATGCTCTCGATGAAGGTGCCGTGCAGGCCGCGGAGGTGCGGCTGGAGGCAGGGGTCCTGGGACGAGGTGAAGTTGCGGACGTAGCCCTTGTAGGTGTAGGGCATGGGGTTCGCGGGATACTCGACCGGCACGTCGAAGGAGGGGAGAGCCGAGACGTTGCGGCCCGGGCTATCGGGCGGGCAGGCGGCGCTGAGGTGGTCCCAGTACTGGGTGACCTCGTTGCCGATCCAGTGAGGGTCGTATTGCTTCTTGGTGCGGGCGGCATCACCGATGCCGCTGTACTCGGACACGGCCTCGCCGACGGGTACCAGCCTGCGGCCCTCTTGCTCGGTCGCCATGTACTCGTTCACCTTGTCCCACGGCACCAGCACACGCGACTCGTCCATGACGTTGACGAACATGTCGAGGTCGGGGATGTGCGGCATCATCTCGTCCACCAGCCTCGCCCACTGCTGCACGCGATATGGGGGCTCCTCGCTCTCCGTGTCCATCTCGGTCTTGCCGTCGCGCACGCGGATCATGAAGGGCTGATCGTACACCTTGCGGCGCATCTCGGCAGGGTTGAGGCCCCATAACGGATTGATGTCGTGGTGTATGCGGTCGAAGAACTCCTCGATGACGACGGCCTTGGCGTCGACAGCCGCGGCGAACCAGGCGTCGAAGCCTGGAGGCGGGTGGCGACCGCGGCGTTCGCGATAGCGCAGCGCGGCCTGCTTGAGGGTCAGGGAGCGCTTCCCGAGGAGCTGGTGGTAGCTCAGTCGGGCTTCCCTGATGAGGTCGTCGATGGGGTGGGTGCCGTTGGCATCAGCGTGCGCGCCGGCCCAATCGTCGGTGCCTTGGCGATGGCGTCCCAGGTTGGGAGGGATCAGGCCGTTGAGGTAGCCAGTTTCACGATCTTCGATGACGAGGAGGATCAAGGCGAGGGAGAAGACAATTGCGACCAGGGCCAGGATGGCCAATCGTGGTCGGAAGCCGCGCATCATGGCCGCCTGTTCAGAGACATGACCTGCTGTCGAGTCGAGGGAGTCAGAGAGAAAATGAGGAGGGAGGGAGGTCGGGGAAGGGGAAAGGGCGAGGCAGGAGGATTCCAAGTTCTGAAGCCAAGACAGATCGAGGGACCATGTTGTCTGGGCTAAGCACCCAATTGGTGGCATCATTTGAGTTTGTGTCTTGGCGGGCTTCGCCTCAAGGTGAGCTCGGTGTAGCGTCGGTGAGGCCCGAATGAGGGCTGGGCCTCGAACGTTTGCTTCTGCTTCAACCAAACAAGTAAGGTAGATCAAGAAGGAACTTCGAGATCAAGAAGAAACTTCGACCAACCCTAGCTGGCAGATCCATGCGCCTGGCCCGTCCCGAGATCTGGCCTCAACCAATCGAACGTGTCAAATAGCTCGAAATTAAAGTCAACCGATGCATGCAGGTCCAGGTCCCACGACTCCAGCGTCGTACCCGCGTCTGCAGTGGCGTCGTTGACGACTGGCTGCGGACCGCCGAGGCTCTGCTCGAGCACACGACGTATGACCAGTTTGCAGTCACGGCATAGGTCGGCGTTAGGAGCTCGGGGCGAGATCCAGTTGAGAAACCCAACCAAGAGGAACAGGTGCTCAATGATGGCAAAGCGCGTTGGCAAGTGCGCGAGCGAGCCGGACGAGGCCGGGTTTGCGTGGGCGTCCCCAGAGGTCGGAAGCTGGACGGTGGGCTTGAGAAGTTCCTGACAGAGGATCCCTCCCGAAGGGGCGGCGTAGGCCATCACAAGCCACTCGAAATCGCCGTGCAACAGGGAAAAGCGGTCCATGTGCGTCCACAGCTGGACGGTCAGAGACACCATCGCAAAGCTGAGAGAGATCAGCTCGGCCTGCCCATCGTATCCGCGCTGGATCAGGAGACGTTGTATGAGAAAGTGAGCTTGCAAATGCTCCAGTCGAAACACCACACGCGAGAAGATGGTCGGTTGATCGACGCTAAAATCAGTCAGGTCTTCCTTACGATACGTCAGGACCTGGGGTAGTCCCGATACGGTCTGGTCTTGGCGGGTTTTGAGGTCCCTTTGGTACTCTCGTTAGCTAGGAAGTTTATTGTGATAGAGTCTGGATGATGCGTGTGCTCGACTCACAAGAGATCACTGATGGTCGTGGAGCAATTGTGCGCCAAGGCAATCTCGATGATTTCGTCCTTCACAGCCGCAAGCAGTGTCCTCGCCCTCACAACCGTCGAGGCGTACAGGCGTCCATCCTGGTTCCAACCATTTTCATCAAGTTCCGCGACTGCCCTAGCAATGGTCTCTCTGTCACCCAGCAGGTCTTCGTTTCGGATATCTAGAGGCAAGGGCGTGCTGATGAACCGGCGGCTCATCAGCGGCGGGCGCCCTGTAAAGGTCGATTCAGTCTTGTCGACTACCATGATATAGCCGCATAACCTGCGCCTCACCTCGCCCGCGAGGCTCGGGACGTACGGATCATTGGCAGTTTCCGCGTGAATGCCGAGATACGTGATGAGGCCTGCGGCTTCCCCGTGGTACCTCCATACCGAGGGACCTGAAATCAAGTCAGCAATGAGCAAAAGGGAGCAGAGAAGAAATAGACCAAAAAAAGTGGGATAGAGGGCACTCACTGGCATCGCCGGCGATCATGGACTCGAGTATCGAACGTTCGAACAGCACGTAGAGAAGAAGCGAGTTGCCTTCGGAAGCGCCTCGGCTGAGCTCGATGCAGAGCTCGATGGACTCTCGCATCGCCGACAGCGAGAGTCGATCTTCAGAACGATCGTTGTTTCTCAGACAGTATGCGCGCTTGGCCCTGATGCCGAAGGCCCAATACACGAAGATGACGCCAAGAGTGTCCCATCGCATGTTCCGGCCGGTGAACGACTGGATCCATCGATCCGAGTCGGGCTCCTTGTCGTTCAGGCACACAGCGGTGTTCCTGGACAAGAAGTGGGCCATGGTGACGAGGTCGGCTTGCTTCCGGGTCTCGCCGAGGTAGTCGTCAAAGGTCTCGTAGAGAGAGTCGACCATGCGCTGGCCAACCTGGCGAATCCAGCAGTCAAAAGGGCTGTAGCGGGCCTCAAACAGGGCCAACCCCTCGGCGCGCCTTGGAACATTGCGCAGCACGGTCAAGCACGAATCCAGTGCTCGCCGTGACAGAGCGGGCATCGGCTGGGATGCAGAAGCGATGGCACGTTGCTCCGTCGCTGGCGTTGCTCCTGCCGAACCTTGCAGGAGAGAGAGGCTCCGGTCCGTCTCGTCGTAGATGTCGCAGTAGCTCATAAACCCCAGGTAGCCGGGGCCTGGCAGCTGGTTGCCGATTCCGCGAGGGCTCTCCGGGCTGACGGGAGCCGGGCGACGCGGCGAGCCACGAGGCGTCGCGGAAGAAGAGATGCTCGGCGGCGATGCGGACCTCCTCCGCTGGGGCACCACGGTCCGTGGGTCCGTCGACCTAGGCAGGCTGGCCGCCGCCACGCGGTTGTCGACGATGTATTCACATTGTGTCTCTTTCTTGCCGGCTTGACACCTCCTGCAAACGGGCTGTGTGTGATCGCAAGCCACTTTGCGCTTCCGGCACGGTTCGCACGCCTGCGGCCGGCCGTTGGGCCGCCGAAGCAGCGGCGGACTGCCCGGCATCGTTCTGAAGACAGTCAACGGCTTGCGTGGGCTCTCGGGGTCAAGTAAGAAACAAACGCCATCAGTCAGAGCTCGGACCGAAACTGGCGACGGTCGGCTTGGTCATCGTCGTGAATGAGGTGATGGCTGACATTTCGGCCTTCGAGGGCGGCTTGAGATTCCTCGGCTTACAATTCGGCTTGCAGCTCGGCTTGAAAAGTGGAGCAGCCGAGCTCGGCTCAGTCACACCGCAGGTCGGTGATTGGATGTTATTTTGGCTGTCAGACGGCTCTGAGTCAATTGGTGCGTTGGATCGTGAGCGATGTGGTCATCAGGTACTTCTGTTATACAGGGGTCCCCCACCAGGTCCACGGGTACCCGTTCACAGTACCGACCCCAAAACCACACCATTCAGATCGCGGTATCACGATGGGTCGATCCGAGCCTTCAAGCCGAAGCCGTCCCTCGGATTTCTCAGCATAGTTTTCATGCCGTGACTGAGTTCGTGATCTATATAGAGCCCTAGGTCCTCTTCGAACATGAAGCCTTTTCCCGTCACCAAGCAGATCAGCAATTCAACCTCAGATCAAGATTAGGCCTCCTCAACTTCAATACCTCCGGTGTCACAGTCTTATTCGCCTTCTCCTCCTCTTATCGTATCTTTCTGCTCGTCAAACCTTCGACCTCTTCAAATCTATCACCATGCCTGAAACGCACTACGTCTCCGCCATGTCCATCCCTGGCCTTGAGCGTGCCATGATGCCCAAGCTTGTCCACCAGACCAAGAAGCCCAAGACAAAAGTCACAAGCAACCAGCCCGCTATGGCTTCACAGACTACGCTTGTTGGAAAAGACGCCGGAGCTACGTTCAAGGATGATGATTCTTTGTGTAAGATGGGTAGGCTTCATCACCAGTACCTTTGGAATTGGATTGTTGGCTAACAAGGAATCCAGATGCATCGAACAAACACGTCCCTCTATTTGAGCGCATCAAGAAGCGACTGTCTTGAGCTCTTTTACCGTGCTCAAGGCACACGACTTACGAACATGGGATTTATCGAGGTACACATGCGTGTACGAGCGGCTAGATAATCACTGGTGTCTGGGTTTGGCTTTCTACTTGGCGTTCTCTGCAACGATACCTTTCCTTCTCGATTTTATTACCGAAATAAATCATGACTTGTACACAATACAAGATGCTTCTTTTCTCATTCTGCCCCTAGATCCGAGTGTTTCGCCTTGTGCTGTGCTGCCTCGGAGACATTCCTAAGTCTCCGAGATGATATGCGGTCAGCCTATGCTCTCAGCTTACGCCTAACTGACAACCAGCGATTTTCATTCGTCAAACCCGTCCTCCCCAGTGTCAGCAAACAGGGCTCTGGCTCAAGATATCATGCCTTTCTTGCGTCTCATCACTCGCTGAGCCTCGACTATAAGACCAGCAGGCGAGCAGTACCAACATACTGACTGCGAGGCTTCGAGCAGCGTTCTACTATCAAAAACCGTCACCAAAATCCTCCGCTGCATCGCTGAACTTGCAGCCGTCGAACTTACACAGGAAAAAATGTCATTCTTCGAGGCGCTGAAGGCAATCTTCAATGACATCACTACCGGCCGCCTACTTCTTATCGGTCTGGCTCTATTTTCAACTTACTTCATTCTTTTAGTTATTTACCGCCTCACATTGCATCCCTTGGCTGGGTTTCCTGGCCCCAAGCTTGCCGCAGCCACGTACTGGTATGAGACCCACTACGATGTCAGAAAGCAAGGCCGGTATCTTTGGAAAATCATCGAACTTCACAAGCAGTATGGTATGTGTGGCGATCTGTCTCCATCCACTATTGTCTCAGCACTTACCTTGTGTCATAACAGGTCCTATCATACGTGTCAACCCCAACGAGGTGCATATCAGTGATGCGGATTTCTACCAAGACATCTACCACTCGAAAGCTTTCAAAACAGATCGAGATGCCTTTTACAACCTCGAATACATAGGGCAATCTTTGGCATTTACCTTGCCCCATGACCTACACGCCCGTCGTCGCGCTGCTCTCGCTCCGTACTTTAGCATGAGAAGCATTCGTGCGATGGAGGATGTCATTCGCGAAGTAGCGTGCCAGATGTCCGATCGCCTTGTCAAGGCTCAATCCAATGGCACGGCCGTCGTTCTGCGTCACATCTTCACCGCTTTCGCGCTTGACGTCGTCTCGGAATACGCTTTCGGGAAAGAAGGTTCGACGAATCTCATGGCGCAACCAGAGTTTGGTAAAACCTGGGTCCAGATGGTTGTGTCTACGGTACCAATGAATCATGCATTCCGGCATTTCCCCTTTTTCCCAAAGATCTTGCTGAGCCTGCCGGAGTCACTTATGGTCAAGGCAAACCCGTTTATGAAAGATTACGTGAGCTGGCTCGAAGAGATAACACGCCAGGTCCAGCGGGTTGGAAGCGAAGAACGTGTGGACCGAAAGAATGACGATGACAAGGCCACCTCCTTGATTCATCAGTTGTTTCACTCGGACTTGCCGCCTCATGAACGCCAGGTCAATCGACTCAAGGACGAGGCTAACATGATCGTCAGCGCAGGCGGTGAAACCACTGCTCTCGTCCTTTCACGGACCGTCTTCTATGTCCTCAACAGTACTGAGACCTTGGCACGACTTCAAGACGAGTTGAGGACTGCTTGGCCGGATTCTTCAGTGGTTTTCGATCTCAAAACACTGGCGACTTTGCCCTTCTTTTCTGCCGTGGTGGAGGAGGGGCTCCGTATGTCCATGTCCATTCTGTCGCGTTCACCACGAGTATTCCAGACGCATGCTCTCCAGTACAAAGACTGGGTCATTCCTCCTGGGGTAAGCCATAGCCGTGCATCCCGCAACTCGAGTGCAGCTGATCATTTCTCCTGCTCCAACAGAATGCCGTTTCCATGTCACCGTACATTGTCCAGACCGACCCAAAGATCTTCCCTGACCCATTTGTCTTCAAGCCCGAGCGCTGGCTCGACAACAAGGGTATGCAGAGGTACCAAGTCGCGTTTTCCAAGGGCCGCAGGGCATGCCTTGGTATCAAGTCAGTTGGACCCCCACTCCCCGCCCCCCCCAAGCCCAGCCTACAGCGGGTTCTCGGATGGCTGACAGACCCTCTTCTTGTCAGCTTGGCTGTTGCCGAGATTCAAATTGGCTTGGCAACCTTGTTCCGACGATTTGATATGGAGCTCTTGGGCAATACTGCGCGGGACGTGGAGGTTGTTCGCGATGTTTTCATGGGTTACGAGGACGTCGAAGCTAAGCCTCTGCGGATCCGGGTTCTGCGGGCACTTCCTTAGTATTGTGGCAGTCGCCCAAATGCCGGTTGATGCTCAAAGGTCTCTCTGTGGGAGGTGGTTGATGGCTTTGAATACCCCTTGCACTGATGCCAGACGATAATATCGAGATCGCGCCGTCCATTGTCCATTGCTGCGTAATGTTGACATGTTTGAAGGGATATCGGCGACCAACACGAGGGGCCAACGGAGATTGGTGCAATGCTCACCGCTTGGTTCGCCTGTAATACTGGGGGGGTTCTCTTGCCTGTCTAGGGACCCCTGCTCAGGGGTGCATGGTTGTGACGTACGAAAGACATTCTCCGACCCAGCCAGGGTACAGACGACAAGGGCGTTTCCTTGCCACTCAACGGCAACTATTGGACTCGGCCTGACACCTCGGGCATCATTTGGTCTGGATCACGATACGACCACATCAGGGTCGCTGCAGCGATGAAGAACCGAAAAGGACGATGGGGCTTGCCGACTCACCCACATCTCTTTACTAAGAAGCATTCATAAGTGGTACAAAAACAGGCGCTTCGTTATTAAGGAGATTAGGTTCTGATAAGACTACACGCTCTCTCGCGGCTCTCTTTAACACTTCTCTCTCGGTCCATGGTCCACTAAAAAGTCTGCGGATCCGTGTGTCGTCCTCGTGTGGGACTTGACGGGGTACAACATGAAAGCGGGACCCTTGTAGTCTGGGTCACCGTACCTCGGCGGCGCTCCAGAAGACCCGCCCGCAGGGTATGCTTGCTGGCCAGGCGTGCCAGAGGTGGCGAGAGGCTCTCTCTTCATGATGATTCGTAACAATGGTTGAAGAACAGGAATACACGACGCGATAATTAGGGTGCCGCCTTCGACGCTGAGGGACAATGTTAGGATCAAAAGGTCTTATGCGGCGTCTCTGGTGCTGAGCGCGGAGCGAGGTCAAACTTACATATTCAAGACAACAAGTTCGGCAGTTTCCCCTGTGAGGTGTTAGATCAGGACGTTCGACAGCGGAAGCCTCTCAGGAAGATTTGGCTATAACTTACAAGAAAAGTCTTTGGCGGCCAAGAGTGGTAGGCGGGTGCACTTGAAGATGGCGACAGCGGTCGATCTTCGCATGGTTAGTACAGGTGACCTTGAGATAATCACAACGACGAAGACTCACATGCAGCCAAGACCCAGTGCAACCGTCAGGGCGATCTTCTTCTTCTTCTTGATACCGAGATTGAGCAGGATGAGACCCGGATACACGGCAAGGTAAAGATCAACGAAAGCGGAGAAGACTGCGAGCCGCGTTAGTCGACCGTTGGAGTCACAAAAGATGAAAAAGAAAAAGAAAAAAGCAGACTCACCCCCTGTTGCGATTGCGTATCGGACCAGGATCTGAGGATCCCAACATGTGCCCTTCATATCAAAGTTCCACTGAGCTGCGGCCGGAACACAGCGTCCCAGCAGAAAGACTGCGTTCAGCGCCAATAGCACGTTGCAGATGCCGGCCATTGTCCACAGCACGATGGTGTGGCAACGCCCTGGGCTCATGATGCGCGTCAGGACGGCAACAACGGCGAGCTTAGGGATTCCAAAGGACAAGATACCCAGAGGGAACCCGACGAGGGTCCAGAAGGTGACGTCCTCCTGCTGCTTCTGGCTGAGGGTGACGATGTGTCGGCCGTTGCCGCTTTCGATGGCCATGACGGCCAACCCAACGGAGGCCCAGCAGCATATCTGACCTGGGTCAGCGCCGATCGTCTCGTGGCTGAAGGAGGCCCGAGGCTGGGTAGGTAAGGGGCTGGCTGGTGACTAGGTACATACCACTGAGATTACGATCAGCCAGTCGTCGGCATGGAACTGGCGTAGAATCTTTCCGCGCACCCAGAGACGGGCGGCGGTGAATAATGTGCTGATGACGGAGACGACGATGATGGTGGCGAGAATGCCCGGGCCCTTATTGGCGTTGGCAATCTCGGGAGGGATGTTGTCGGCCATTATGATTTGAGTCGTGGGTGTCGATGGCCTGATGAGGCGTCTGGTACCTCTGATGCCCAAGGCTCAAGTCCGTTGGTCGGTTCACAAAGAAGAAGAAAGAAACACTGCGCCGAGATCCGAGCACATGTGCAGAGTCTCAAGACATGATCTTCAGGTCGGGATCCTGGGAAGTGGACGAGTTGAGACAAGGACGACAACAACGCGGCTTGGCGGTCGTGCGAGCTGCAAGTCGAGTCGAGTTGCGTTGGTGGCTGCTTCTGCCGACAGGCTGCAAGAGACAGGAGGAACAGTCGAGTGGTGCTCGAGGGACCCGACGGCGCGTTT
Source organism: Verticillium tricorpus MUCL 9792 (assembly GCA_000732205.1). NCBI lineage: Eukaryota > Fungi > Ascomycota > Sordariomycetes > Glomerellales > Plectosphaerellaceae > Verticillium > Verticillium tricorpus. Next base: position 212,513 of record JPET01000002.1, on the reverse strand, counting down.
ATGTTCCCTCGTGGAGGAGTCTGGTCTGGTCGGGGGAGGGGGCGTGGCGGACCAGGGGATGGTGAGGAGGACCCTCAACAGGCACGACCTCCGTGCGCATGAGATCCATCACATCATCCTGACTAGCCCGGCCGTTTATCCCACATCCAAGCCTCCCGCCGCGTCTTGGGATTGACGTGGTCCTACGCACTTTGCAGGGGGGATATGCGAAAAAGACGGACTGTTCGACGTCCAAAATCAGGGCAGAAAAGCGTTGCCCCCTGGAGGAGTGGCAGGTCGGCAGAAGGGCCCCCTGCGGCAGTCATCTGCCGTCAAGTGAATATCACCGATAATCATTGCCAATTCGGTAGTGCAACCCCTGGGGGCCCGGGGGCCTTAACCCCTGGACGGCCATGGATTCCGGCGCCGCGGGGGGCTCGGGCCTCGGCGTCGCATTCGCGGTGCTCCGCTAGTGCTCCTTTGGCCGTCGTGGGTGGACTCGGTGCGGGGCTGTTGACACGGCGAACCTCATCAAGTGCCTTATCGTGTGCGCTTTGCCCTGGACCAATATTTCATGGATGCGAGTCCGCATATGCTCACATGCACATGCTTTGTCTTGGGACTGGCTCAATGGGACAGAACCCGCCGAGTTGGTCGCGGCACTGCACAGGGGTGGTGATCCGGTAGCAAACCCACGTCTCCACGAACTAGCTACCCAATTCAGGGTGCCAATCAAAGACTCCACATAGTTGCCAGACCTCTTCACCAAAGAGGAAGATCCTCAGTAGCACGAACTGGACCACTTTCAGACCGCGCTAGCAACGACGCCAGTGGAAGCCCCGTTGGGCACGGATGAAATGTTCATGGCCCTCCTGCCAGATCATCGCATGCTCTCGCTCGCGAAAGAGGCTGGCTCCGGGCGCACTGAGCACCGAGGAGCCATGGTGGGCACGTGAATGAAAAGAGGAGGCACGGCCGGGGGGGCGGTCATGAATCTACAGGGCCACATCGCGGATCTGCTCTTTTGCGAGGGCCAAGGCGGCCGCTCATCGTTCCCATGATACCTTACAATGTTGATCAAGCCATCGGGAGCAACCGACCGCGACAAGCGATCACACTACGATCGTTCACCCACGATTCTGGTATTAAGGTTGTGTTTAGCCAGTATGAGATCATGTAGGTTAGCCCTAACACAGTTCGGGGGAGACGCAGGTTGTGGGAGGCTTGCCATGTGGGGCGGTCCATGTCGTGAGCCGTTGTCAAGAAGCAGAAGCGCCTGGCGAAGAAGATCCCGCTGTCTATCTAGTCGCAGCTTTAGTGCAAGGTAAAACAGGCGAGGATTTCTTGCCCCCTACGTAGTTATCATTCTGGCCGTTGGTCCATGGCATTGTCAGTCCTTCAGACGAATGTACTGTCAGCACTTGCTACTGGGGATTGAACTGCGCCGACGTTGTAGAATTTCGTCTTCAACGTTTTTGCTCATGTCGAGGAGGTAACGGTGTTGCGCACCAATCGCATTCTTATGATGATGGTTCAGCTCATGCATTGATTTAAGCCTCTCATTCCTTTTTTCGGGTCCTGGCCTGCGACTCCGTCCCATGCTCCTGAAGGGTATACTAAATAATTCCGCTTATCGCGGCTCGCCCCGGAACAGCCCCAAGCTCGTCCATTAAGGTTCATTAAAGAGGGTTCAGGTCCCTGTCGAAGCTCCCCAACTCGGATGTTATTCACACGAGACGTGTGCTCCAGGAATTTGTTATCTGATGACTTATACTTTAGCACAACGGAAATTCGCCTTGGCTCGTGCTTTGCAACGGCGGGCTATGACCATGTGATTGCTGCTACCTGCGCGTGTTTGTGACAGGTGCAGAATAGATCGTATAGCGGTCCGTTCTTTGATGACGGCAAAATGCCACGAGAAGATGCAACGTGACAGTCAGATACAGAGCAGGCGTGAGTGCTTTGGGATTGGAAGCCCATTTCAAGGCGACGTCGGCAAGACACAAGTGTTGTCCTTTCAAGGCATCGTTTCGGCAAGAAAATGCAGTCCAAAGGTATATATAGGTGCACCCAAGCCTACATGACCCAAGAAGTCTGTCGCCAGATGATGTGTGCGCTCTCCACCGTCGCGTCAGTGCCGGATTGCACTCCATAAGGGTGTGCGGGACGAGGGAAAGTCCGAGCCGGGGCGACCTGTGCAGAGGATTGTCCTTCGGAAGAGGTCCGACATCGTGGCAAGAGTCAGCGGAGTATGCCGCGGAGGTAACGCAAGAGAACGACCTACGAGTCACGGGACGGCGTTGGTCGACATTTGTTTCCCCCGTGATAAAGGGTATCCCTGCATGCTGCTCCGACTGCCGGGACCTTAACCCCGCTGCACCCAATTTTCGACCTGACCTTACAGCGTAAGCGCTACCCGACTGTGAGGTGGGAAAAACCTTTGGGTGGAATGTGGACTGCTGACCCAGGGTCGAGATGTGAAAACCCCATTTGCCGGGATGGTGATGCCATCGTGGACTCGGGAGCTAAGGAACCACCCGAGCCGACATCGCTCTACCGCCTCTGTTGGACACTTGGCATGGCTAATAAAATGGACTTGCTTGCTCTGAGCTGCCGACCAAATCGTCGGAACTGGGCCTCGTGGTAAGGGGAGCTTTCGGCCTGTTCTGGGTGAGGCATGCGCATTCGTATACGCGGACGATAAAGTTCGCGTGTCAGACTCGCCTCCGTCGTTAGGGCTGACTGACGCTGTGGTCTGAAAGAAATCGTACAGAGTTTGCCTAAGTCGACACGCTTGAACCAATCAACCAATGAGCCATGATGAGCCATCGCGAATGAACGAGCCCGAACAAGCCACAGTCTCAGGGCCTCTGCCCACGTCGCTACTGGCAGACCAGTAACCTGTTTCTTGTGATGGGGTTCAGCGAATGCCAAGATGCTGTGCGGCAGCGTCTGACTGGTGCAACGGAAGCTCCAAGCTGCTGCTGCCGGAATTGTCTTAATGATGAGGTTTTGTCTACTTCTCTTGTTTCTCCAATTCTCATCAACTTACTTGCCAGTCTTCTGTGACCGGCAGTACCCCTCACCTTGCCCGTGCCTAACGAACTTGTATTGGCTTTCGCTACCAGCTTGACTACGACCACGATGGCTACTGTAGAAAAGCCAACATTGATTCACTTGCAGGTGGGTAGAAATGTGTCGCGAGCGGTAAAGATTACGTGGTAAAAACGGTCACGTATGAACTGACGACGTGGAGCAAGAACTCGAGCTCCCAGACTATTCTCTGGGTTCTAGAGGAGCTGGGTATAGAGTATGACATCCGAAAGTTCAGTCGGCCAACGGACAGGCGGCCCGAGGAACTCAAGGAGACCCATCCGCAGGGAAAGTCCCCCCAGCTCATCACTGCCGACGGCCGTGTGATCACACAGGCGAGCGCCATCGTCCTATATCTGCTGCGGACGTATGATGCAGAACATCGATTCCACCGGCCGGACGTTGACGATCCTGTGAGGGAAGAAATTCTCATCGGCGTCGGCGTCGCTGACTTGACTGCACGATTTTCGACGAAGATGCTGTTGACCATCTTGGCTATCAATATGCCCTTCTTCATCCGACCCATCCTGAGCTACCTCGGCAACGCAATTTCCAGGCTTGCGGTGGACCAAGACATCCAGGCTGCATTGAAAGTTCTGGAGGCTGAACTTGGGGAACGAGACTGGTTTATGGGTGGAGACACGCCGTCCAGACCTGACTTCATACTGCACTTTTGCGTTGGACTGGTTGAGCAGCCGAAATTCATCAACCTCGAGGACTATCCGAAACTGGCTGCATGGATGGGCCGGTGTGAGGCGCGGGAGGCGTGGAAGCGGTCTCTCGAAAAAGGCAACGGGTACGACCTCGACTATCCGGGAATGTACACTCGCTAAGTGCCTCGTCTCGAGGAGTTTGTTGTATGCTCCGGCGGCAACTGATGTTGTCTTGAAATAAATCAGACTTCACTCCAGATGCGGAGGCTCATGTTTATATGCTATGGCGCCATTGGCACCTGGGCATTCGCCATCGGGCCGGCCCACAAGGTCCACCGGGCCCAGCGCCGACCGGAACTCGCTGTGTCCACTCGGTCGTCCTACCGTCCTACGCCGACTGGACAGCAAGCGAATCATTAGGTACATGTTTATCAAGTTGATGGCGCCATACAGAATTTGTATGAAAGTCCGCAAGGCCTTGGGTCGCGCTTTGCCCGACTTCAGGACTAATCAGGATGATTTCTCCGAGGAAGCGGTTGAACGGTTAGCCTCCTCTGGCTAGCCGGCAAGGAGACGACGCCTCGTGGAGCGACATCGGGTCAGGAGTAGCAAGGAAGGATGGCAGGACATGATATATAATGTCGCGTGGTACCGGACCCGTCTGGCTGGTACCCGTTCATACGCACCTGCAACGACGGACAATTCCACTTGAGAACGATCGACTCGCGCCGACCGAGCGAAATCGAGTCATGGACACCGCAAAGACGACCGCGATCTCTGTCGGTCCGGTTGACGATCAGTCTCAGATCAGACCTGGAGACTCCTCGGCCAAAGCAGCATCCACTTCACCCGTGCACGAAACGGTAGTTGACAATGTGGACGATCGTTCGATCAACAAGCTAGACCCTGAGGACCAGCGGGATGATGAGGCAAGGCTCGTGAACGGCGGAGTGGTTATTCATGATGGTATGTCCAGGTCGTGTCGTGATTCAAGGACTTGTTCTGTTATTGAGCCTAGGCGTTTTGGTCGCTGATAAAATACAGGCAACGATGTCGCCAGATATGTCGTCTCCATTCAGGACGACAAAGATCAGGTTCTGACTTTCCGTTCTTTCATCATTGGCTCTGGTAGGTTAAATAGTACCAATCATGGTTGCCAGAGTTGACAGAATGCAGGCTTAACAGCACTCGCTGCTTGCATCAACCAAATGTTGGTCTCCATTCATGGACATCTCGGAGCACTGTGCTGAGCTGACACATTTTACAGCTACTTCTACAAGCCTGTTGATGTCTCGTTCGCCTCTGTGTAAGTTCTGCGTCTTCATCACCTTGGAACCAAAGCTCATTCGTATCAGCTTTCTCTGTTTGATGGCCTATGTCATCGGCGTCACCTGGTCTGTCGTTCTCCCCCGCCGCCACCACGTGGAGAAGTTCCTGCCCTCGCAGGCAAAGTGGCTTGGACCTGTTGTACACTTCATCAACCCTGGTCACTTCGGTCTCAAGGAGCACGCCATCTCCTCCATCCTCTCAACTTCCAGCGGTAATGGTGCTGCAATTGTGCAGGTGTTTGGCGCGGAGCGACTGTAAGTTTTGTTGGTGGACATCTTTGGAGGTGTTCTCAACTAACTTAATCAGCTTCTATGACCGCCAGACCGATGCTACGACTGCCATTTTGACCGTGTTCTCGGCTTCAATTTTCGGCTACGGCCTTGTCGGTCTGCTCCGGTCTATCATTGTCCACCGTATGTTGCAGATCATCTCTTCCCAAACACCAAACTGACCATTTCCAGCTAGCGAGATGGTCTGGTGGCAATGCCTCCCCATGGTCTCCATCTACCAGACCTTCCACCGCGAATCTGAGGGCTCCAACCACCAGCGCCTGAAGATGTTCACCCTGACCTCCATCGCCATGTTCATCTGGGAGCCCTTTGCCTCGTACATCTGGCCCTGGCTCAACGGCATCTCTATCCCTTGCCTCGCTTCCATGAACGCCGCTCCACCGACACGGAAGATTCTCATGACCATCTTCGGCGGCATCTCATCTAACGAGGGCCAGGGTCTGTTCAACTTCTCCCTCGACTGGCAGTACATCACGTCGCGGTACATGTCCCTTCCGCTTCTGCAGCAGGCGAACTCGTGGGCTGGAATCTTTCTCAGCTACATCATGTGCTTCAGCCTGTACTACGGCGGAGCCTGGGGTGCGAAGAACTATCCTTTCATGTCGACGGCCATGTTCGATGCCAAGACAGGAAAGGTGTACAACCAGACAGCGGTCTTCGGTCAGACTGCTATCCTGAACATTGAGGCGCTGGAGGAGCACGGCCTGCCGCGACTTACAGCGACAAATGTCTGGGCTAACATGGCTGCTATGGCCGCCATCGGTGCCCTGATTACTCACATTTCCCTTTTCTACGGACCCCTGTAAGCTACCAGCGTTTCTTTTGCTTCCCTTGAGCCGACTGGTGCTGACGCAATGCCCGCAGTATCAAGCGCTCACTGAAGCAGGCCTGGAAGAAGGAGGAGACCGATCCCCACTTCAAGGTCATGAAGGAGAATTACAAGGACGTGCCGATCTGGTGGTACGTCGCGATTCTCCTTGTCGGATTCTTCCTCGGTCTGGGTGCCGTCATCCACGGAAACACAACCCTCGATCCTTGGGCCTATGTCATCGCCATCGTAAGTCGGAGCTCGCGTCGGACAGGACACGGGGCGCGTGCTAACAAAAATAGCTCCTCGGATGTGTCGTGGCGCCCTTCTCTCTCTGTCTCTACGGCCTCCTCGGAACTAGCGTGTCCACCAACAACTTGTCCAAGATGCTGTGCGGCGTTCTGCAGCCGGGCAAGCCGGTCGCAAACTTGTACTTCTCCATGTTCAGCCATGAGGTTACGGTGCTTTCCGTCTTCCTGTCCACGGATCTGAAGATGGCGCAGTACCTGAAGATCCCCTGGAGGACCATGTTCTTGCTGCAGACCTACGGAAGTCTCTTCGGGACTGCTCTCAACTACGTAAGCTGTGCCGAGACTGGGTGAATTTGAGGGAGACTGACGGACTTTAGGTCATCATGGACACCATCACGAGGAACCGTAGGGAGATCCTGCTCGATCCCCTTGGCAACCAGGTGGTAAGTAGCATCAGAAGTATGATAATTCCGTGTCCGTTTCTGACGGAATACAGTGGAGTGGAAGGAAGATCCAGTCCCTCAACACAACTGCCGTCACTTGGTCCCTCGCCAAGTACGTGTACGGCTTCGACAAGGACGGCTACGGCTGGTAAGTCCCCAGAAAACACAACACATGAACAGCCCGGTCTCACAGTTACAGGATTCCTCTGTCTATCCTCATCGGCGCAGCAATCCCCGTGATTCTCTGGCTCGTCTCGCGCAAGTACAAGACCATCAAGGGCTGGGAGGTCCGCAAGCTCGTAGCGCCCGTCATCTTCCACAACGCTTCGGAGACGACCTCGGGCACGACCTCGGTCCTCTGGTCACAGATCGCCACTGGGTTGTGGTCGCAGTGGTACATGCGCCTACGCCATCCCGCGTGGTTCGGCAAGTACAACTACATTGCTGGTGGAGGCTTGGATGCCGGCGCCAAGGTCATGATGTTCATTCTCACGTTTGCCGTTGCTGGCGGCTCGGGCAAGGAGGTCCCATTCCCGACTGTGAGTGTTTCCCCTGTATTTCAACGATGATCATCATGCTGACGGAGCTGTAGTGGTGGGGCAACCCGGTCTCCGGACCTTCTCAGTATGCCGATTACTGCGGAAACGGAGAGGTGGCGACCTGAAGGGGTCGTTATACCTTGGAACTGATATAGCTTCTGTCAATCGCCAGGGGTGGCTTGATTACAGGGAGAAATGGTCTTCATAGAAGAGTTCGGAAGGCCTTACGAGAGCGAGCATCTGGCGTCATCGTAGCCGGCTCTGGTCGAGATGACAGAGGCACCGGTTTCACGCTATATAAGGGAGGCATTTGTCTCGTCAGTAATCGAAACAGCTTGAAAGTTTCAGGCCGCATTCTTAGACATCGCACAGGGCTGGAGTACTTAATTCCAACATCATTGAAGGCCAATTGTCATCATGCTTAGGATGAGACCCGGCCCATTTGGGTGAACACTCGTTCGGGCAGCTGACCTCAGCAGTTGACAATGCACCTCTCCTACCAAGAGCGAGCCGTTTCGATCATATGCTGTCGCGGGACGCGTCGCTCAAGGTTAAACACGTTGAGGCAACTCTGATGCGGAGAGACTGGCAGGGACGTGATGTTCCGGCTGCCTCATGAGATGTGGAGAATATCGTGGCCCATCGATCGGCAGGCACATCCTCAGGGGTCCCCCGGATCTGACGATGGAGCATCACGCTCAGACAAGCTCTGGACACGGCTTCACAGTGGAGTGGAAAGATCGGCGGCTTGGAAGGGGGTGGTGTGCGTTCCCGGTCGACTTGATCCGGGTGGCCAGGGCTCAACCGGAAGCTGGACAGACCGCCGCCAACACCGCGTAGCCCAACAGTGGTTATCGGATGCCGAGTGTGGGTGCAAGAGGTCTAGGCCGGGCGGGCGCCTTGGAGTCTCTCGGACGGCCGCCCGGGCATGGCGGCGGACGTCTCGAAGGGGAAGGAGGCGGCTGCCACGCGAAAAGAGGTCCATCCAAAGGGGGCCAGCCTCAGGCAATAGGCAATAGCGTGGTCGTGGATGGGAATTGGTAAGACATCGATCGGTCCGTCGGTGTGGTGTGTGTCCTGGTCGGTCGAGGGTGTCTGCTAGCGTGCTGGGGGCGCCCGGAACCCATCGCGATAACGACACATGGGGTGACAGCGGGCTGGCGCTCGTCTGGGGAGCATGGGTGGCAGCCATGCCTGTGTACATGACAGACAGGGGCCGATGTGGTCTGGGGCGAATGATCGGTGGGAGACTGCAACGTGGAGAGATGCCACTATGGTCCCTTTCGCTGATGTGGAGAGAGCGTCTGTATCCACGCTGACGGGCCGACAAACTGTGAGAGCATCAGTGACGAAAGACCGCACTGGTGAGCAGAGGATTGACCATCGTACGAATATGGACTGTTGTAAGGGCCGTTTGCTGCGTACGTGGACGGTCATCAACATCGGTCGCTGGATGTCGGAAATGCGAGCGTAAGGTACCTACCTACCTTTAGGAACAACAACACCGGCAACAAGAGGAAGTGGTGGAGGAGGAGGAAAAAGGTACGGCCCACCCCCGCTCCAGTACACTAGCGAGTGGAGGCGGGGCCAAGACAGCGGCGGTTTAGCCGAGTCAATAGCAGCTGACGGCCGCATGGCATCCAGGGGTCGAGTTGCCTGATCCAGCTAGCGGGCCAAGGCTCTAATTTCTTCCGTGCCGTTTGTCCAATCTCGGTGCCATTTCGACTCCCATTCGACTCAACACCATCTCCACCCCACCTGGCAATCCTCCTGCCATCGCGACCTCGGACGACTCGACTTTCATCACCCTGCCATCGACAAAACAACAGTTCCATCAATGGAACTCTGGTACTTCTCGCACACCACCATGCCAAAGCCAGAAATCGTAGAGATGACAGGCAATCACGGAACACACCATCCTCTTCCTCCCTGACCTGTCTGTCCCTTTCCCACCAACCACGAATCACCAACACCCTCCCACCATCGTGGTCCCGGCCCCCGCCCGGCTTGCCTGGGCATATGCAGCCCAGACTCGAGGCCCCTGCCAGGCACGACCGCTTCTCCCAATACTGCAAGGTCCCGCTGCAGATGTCGCCCGTTCCGCTGCGACAATGGACAATGGTCAAAGAAACCTTTGTCGACTCTGGTTACTGTGCCCTTGGCACCTGAATCGGCCGACGCCGCCATCAATGCTCGCTCGCCGATGCCTCGCCTCCCCATTGCTCCTTGAACCGACATCCAGCCTAGCCCGGCCCAGAGCTGTGGGACGGAGTGGCGCGCGTCAGCACACGCAGAGCAGCGCACGCCTGCATCGCCTCCCCCTCCCCTGTTCGTGTCGCCTGCGGCCTACCTCCGGCGCAGCCTTCGCGTTCGCTGTTGAGCTGCATCTCTCTCCGGCTTGGCTCTCGATGGGGTCATTAATATCCCACCCTGTCTGTCTTTCGAGCCGACCTTCGCTCTCCTCTGCTGCCCTCTCTTCATGATGCCGTCGTGCTGTCTTGCCAGATAGCCACGCATCTCGTCACTCGTTAGACCTTTGCTCGGTTCTCGTCGCTGCCGCCGCGCTTCTTCGTCCCCTTTCTCTTCAAGATGCGCTGGGTTTTCGGCCTTCTGACGGCGGCCCTGCCGGCTCTCGTCGCTTCCAAGGCGGCTACCGACTCGACCCAGGACGTCGATGTCGCTCAGTCCGGTTATCTCCCCAACCACAACCTGAACCCCAACACGGTCACCTCGAGCTTCCGCAACCTCTGGGAGTGGCAGGCTGAAGACAGTCAAGAGCTCTTCCTCGCCAAGCCTCTTGTCTACACGCCTCCTGGCGGCTCCGAGCTTCTCATCACCTCGTCCGAGCAGAACAATGTCCGCATCTTCGACGCGAAGACCGGAGCCCTGCTCCTGAAGAGACAGCTGCAGCCTCCCTTCAACCGCGGCGATGCCAACTGCGGCGACATCCCCAACTGGATCGGCATCACCGGCACCCCCATCATCGACACCGCCACCGGCATCATGTACGTCTTCTCCAAGGGCTACCGCGACGGCTTCACCTCGGGCCAGATCAACGGCGTGTACAAGATGTACGCCCTGCAGCTGCCCTCGCTCGAGGATGCTCCTGGATTCCCTACCCTCATCGACGGTGCCAACGCCGATAACGACCCCGCCCGCTACATCATTGGCGGCGTCGCCCTCCAGCGCCCTGCTCTGTCAGACGTCAACGGCCACATCGTTGCTGGCTTTGGCTCCCACTGCGGCCGTGGAAACTACACTGGGTACCTGATCGCCGTCAGCAAGACGCCTGATGTTGGCGTCACCAGCTTGTGGGCCACAGAATCCGCTCCCGGTGCCCCTAACCCCCAGCCCCTGGACATCACGGTCGAGCAAGGAGGCAAGGCCGGTATCTGGCAGGGTGGTGTCGGCCACGCTGTCATTGGTAGCTCCGTCTTCTTCGTTGCCGCCAACGGCCAGGGCATGCATAACGGCAACGTTCCCGCCAGCGGTCGCGCACCTTGCTCGACCTTGTCTCACTCCACCGTCAGGATGGAGCTCTCCCCCGAGGGCAAGTGGCGCCAAGTTGACTACTTCCAGCCCTACGACTACACCAGCCTCAACGCCGGTGACCGTGACGTCGGCTCGTCGGGCCTCGCCCTCTTGGATGGCTCCGTGTTCAGGGGAACCGGTGTTGATCGCATGGGTATCATCGCTGGAAAGGAGGGTCGCGCCTACCTCCTCAACGTTAACGAACTCGGTGGCTTCCGCAACGGCCCCGGGGCTGGAGACAACACTCTCCAGACCATCGAACTCGGGGGCGCCGTCTACGGTGCTTTCGGAAGCTACCCTTTGGAGGGCGGTTACATCTACTCTGCGACGATCGGCGGCCCGATGAAGGCTTTCCGCATGGGCCACGACGCCGCCGGCAAGCCTGTCTTTTCTCTGGCCGGCCAGTCCACCTGGACAGCCACCGCTTCCCGTATTGGTCTGGGACAAGTCACCGTCACATCCGACAATGGCCAACCCGGTACCGGAATCGTGCGTACATCCCCTCAGCCCATGCCTTACTCCGAATGCTAACCGATACAGGTCTGGGTCACCGACATGACTGTCGGCCTCGTCGCTTTCCGCGCCATCCCCGAGAATGGCGTTCTGGTCCAGATTCCCCTGCCCGAAGGCCTCCGCGGTGCCAACAAGTTCCAGCGTCCCGTATTTGGAGACGGCCGTGTTTACTACCAAGCAACCACCAACAGACTCTACTGCCTCGGAACCTCTGTCAACCAAGCCATCACCTGCTCTGACGTCGACTTCGGCACGGTCGAACTTGGATCGGCCACTTCGGCCACTGTCAGCTGCACGGCCCAGACGTCCGTCACCGCCATCACTGGGTGCTCCGTCTCGAACCCTTCATTCGTTTGCGACGATTCGACACTTCCCGCCGGCACCATCTCGGCTGGCACCTCATTCACGTTCGGTGTGACGTGGGATCTGGAGAACAGAGCTGATGATGTTTTCCCTGGCTTCGTCAGCGGCTCCCTCTCCCTCGGACTCACCGCGCCCGCCGAGTACGCCGCCGTCACCATTGTCTCTCTCGAGGGAACTGTGGTCAATCAGGGGCCCTTCCTGCATTCCCCCGCAACCAATGTGCCTTTGGGCAGCGTCATCCTCCGTGAGGAAGGCTTGACCACACTCTCCGCCTCCGCCGTCCTCGCTAACATTGGCAACGGCACCCTGACCATCACCGGTTTGGCGTGGCAGGACGCTGAGGGCACGTACACTAATGTCAGCGGGCCCGCTGATCTTGGCTCAGGCTTTTCTTCCACTGCGTTCCCCGAGGTTGGCGAGACCATCGAGACCGACGCCGAGATTTCGTTGGGCTTCCTGTTCGACAGCGACGTCGTTGGGCAGGAAATTGGCCCGTATGCCTCCGCCGTAACTGTCTGGTCAGATGGTGGTTCGCTCACCCTGGACCTCACCGCCACCATCGCCGGTCCGCCCATCGTCGCTTTCGAAGTTTCGGATGGAGCAGGCGGCTGGGACTCTCTATCGCCTCACTACACCGTGCCCTTTGGTGATGTTACCACTGGTGGGGCGGCCGAGACCCAGATCCGAGTTTGCAACTACGGCGGCTCTCCCATGACTGTGACCATCTCCAAGGCCCCTGACGGCGAGCAAATCCGAGCTCTGAACCCCGACCACGAGCTCGGCGAGGGTCTGCAGATCAGCCCCGACGACTGCGCGATTGGAACAGTTGGCGTTCGCGCCGGCCCGATCCAGCCGAACAACCCTGCCCTGAGCGTTCAGGGAACCTGGACTCTAACGACCAACGGTCTCAATGCGACTACAGGCGAAGACGCGGGTATCAAGGACATCGTCTTCAGCGCTCGCATTGTGTCCCGCCAGCTTGGCCCCGTCCTGGACAACGGCGAGGCGCGCTACCAATACGTCGGCTGCTTCGCTGACACTCGAATGGGCCGCAACCTGCAGACGCAGGTCAACACGGGTGCTCAGCAGCTGACAAACACGATCGAGCAGTGCACTCAGCTCTGCCGTGACCGCGGCTTCATCTTTGCCGGCATGCAGTACCGCCGCGAGTGCTGGTGCGGCGGCCCGCCTCAAAACATCAGGTACCCCGAGACGTACACCGACCCTGCTGAGAACCGATGCACTTTTGGCTGCATGGGAGATGAGACCCAGGCTTGTGGTGGTGATGGCGGCCATATGAGCCTGTATGCCGACGTTACCGTCTTCGACATTCCGGGTTTCATTGATGCCATCGATAAGGGAACCACGCCTCCTGCCCCCAGCATTCCCGCAACGACCACGACGTCAACCACTACGTCAACAACCGCTGCAGTCACCACGAGCTCGTCCACCGCTTCTAGCGCCGTTTCTGCCCCTGCACCTGATTCATCGGCTGCGTCAGCCTCGTCTGTTGCGCCCGACACCACGACGAGCTCCGCCTCTACTCCCACCGGAGCCTCGCCGCTCAACCCCCAGCAGCCCGCCCTCGTCAACGATGAGTGGGAGTACGCAGGCTGTTTCCATGACCTCGTTGACGGCGCCCGTACGCTTGGCGCCGCCCAGTCTGCGTCAGACGATATGACTCTTGAGAAGTGTGGCACTTTCTGCAGCAACAACGGATCACCATTCAACTACTTTGGCCTTACCTATGGCAGGGAGTGCTTCTGCGGATGGTCCGTTGACGAGGCTGCTCTTCGCGCCCCTGAGGCCGACTGTCCCAACGCTTGTGCCGGCTCAACGACCGGACTCTGCGGTGGCTGGCGTAAGCTGTCAATCTTCCGCAACATCGAGGACCACGCGCCTCCCGCGGGACCTGAGCACGTCCAGCAAGTCCTTGACTACCAGTGGGCTGGGTGCCAGACCGAGGCCACCGTTGGCCGCGCCCTTTCGGGCAAGAGCTATGCCTCCGACAGCTTGTCTGTCGACTCCTGTGCCGCTTTCTGCGCAGCCGATGATTTCCTGTACATGGGCGTCGAGTACGGACGCGAGTGCTACTGTGGCAACGCCATCAACGCCGGGTCTGTGCCTGCGCCGGTCGCGCAGTGCAGCACCCTTTGCAAGGGCAACAGCGTAAGTTTTGCTATCCCTTGGCTTCTAATTTGATGCTAACATATTAAAGCTGCAATACTGTGGTGCTGGCAGCCGTCTGGACCTCTACCGTCTCGAGCCTGGCTCCGGCTCGTCGTCCAGCGCTGTCGAATCATCCACTGCCGCTGCCACAACTTCCGAGGCTCCCGTCGTCTCTTCTTCGATTGAGGTTGTCACTACTGAGACCTCCGAGGCCATCTCGAGCGAAGAACCTACTTCGAGTGTCGAGCCTACATCGGTCGAGGCGCCAGTCTCGTCTGACGCCCCCGCCTCCTCCGAAGCTCCCGTCTCCTCCGAAGCCCCCGTCCCATCTGACGCCCCTGAATCCTCCGAGCTGTCTCTCTCGACCGAGACGTCTGCCTCTTCCGAGGCGCCTGCGTCTTCTGAAGCTCCTGCTTCCTCGGAGGCTCCCGTATCTTCAGAGGCACCTGTCTCTTCTGAAGTGCCATCATCTTCCGAGGCTTTCTCCAGTGCTGCGCCATCTTCTAGCGTCGAGCCCATCTCCTCTGAGGCAGCTATCTCCTCTGACGCTCCCGTCTCTTCTGAGGCACCAGCCTCCGAGGTCGTGAGTTCTGTCGAGGAGTCCAGTATTTTCGATTCCAGCGTTGTCGAAGAATCGAGCACTGTGATCGAGTCCAGCACCGAGCTCGAGGCCTCAACCTCGTCCTTCCCCAGCGTTCCCAGCGTCTCCGCCTCCACATCGACTTCTAGTATCTTCACCAGCACGATCGAGAGCTCGTCTTCTGGCCCTACGCCCACGCCTACCAATGGCTACTACTACGTCGGCTGCTTCCAGGACACCAGCTCCGGCCATGCCCTCCCCCACATGCTCTCCAACCGCAGCGTGACCCCTGAGCTCTGCTTCGCATATGCGCATGAACGCGCCTCCAACGCGCCTACCCCCACCGCCGCGCCGGCCTACGTCTTCATTGAGTACCACCATGAGTGCTACGCTGGCAACACGTTCGACTTCAAGGGCAGCGCCGTCACTTCGCTCATTGGCACTCGCGCATGCACGAACTACTGCTATGGCAGCGTTCTGACCTACACGACTGATGGCACGACTTCTGTGACCACGAAGACAGACAACCGTTGCGGTGGACCTAAAATGTTCGACCTGTACGCCACGACGTTGCCGGTGGACTTCCCAACCACAGGCGGTCCATTGACAACGAAGGTGACAGGGACGCCGAGGCCATAGTGGCGGGTGATGAGTTTTCGTTCCTAATGTACAAACATTCCAACAGGATGGCATAAAAAACGTCGCCAAAGTAGAAGTTTAATTCAAGTCATTCAACTATGTCTCTCCTGCTATTGATGTTGATGTTGTTGAGGTTGGGTTTTGAGTGTATCTACGTTGCGCTAAATTGGGGTGGCTGTAGCTCACCCAGGGCAGAACAAGTCCGTCAACTGATAGCTTGGCTCGGAATTTTGAATCGATAATGTGTCGAATCAACTTGGCCAAGGGAGCCTCGTTCATGAGTCAGCGGTACTCATCCGTAAACGTTGGTTGATTGACTAGTAACGCGACGAACTCGTTGGTCCTGGCCGCTCGAGGTACAGAGGTGATGGGATTACACCACGTGCGATTCGAGGTGGAGAAATCTACAGGATGCTGTAGCACACTATTTGAACATCGGAAAACTTTAGGAGCAAGCGAGTAAGCTATGGCTTGACGTTGTTCTATCACTACATACGGCACTCGTGTGGAGACTTTGATGCACTTCTGATCTCGAGATACGAGCGCACAGATAGTCGTATATACATTGGCCCAGAGTACTTGAGGCAAGACGGCCTTTCACAGTTCACGGTAGACGTGCCAGGGGTCCTTAAGAAAGGACACGGAGCCTACTGGCTGGGAACGCTATTCAGTCTTGAACGCATGCCTTATTATTAGCAGCATGAAAAGGGTGGGCTCTTTACGTGCGGACATGCGGACGTGAAAGCTAATGCCGAGCTCAAAAGCAAGCCATCCCTCAACGCCGCGGCGACGTAGGCCAGTCTTTCACAGCACAACCTTCTTGTAGTGTCCGTATCCGCGGCGTCAACGGGGCTGGTGCTTACGTTCCATCCACATACTGCCACCGATTATCTCAACCCTCCAAAAACGACCTCTTTGCGCACCACCCACCGTTCCGGTAACAGAAGCAATGGCGGCCCTATCGAGCATGTCTGACAGAAACTCGTTGTGAGATGAATATCTGACACAGTCATGAGGGAAAGCTAACACGTTGAAGTGATAGCGCTCTTTATCACATGTCGGAGGTCAATATCCACACAACCTTCTGCTTTGAAAGCGGCAGAACCCCGACTCCCTGCGAGACTCGCTCGGTTTCTGGCCCCTCTACTTCGACAGAGCAACAACACCACGTCTAGAAGATCAGTGGCGCCCATGGCTCTTCTGCAAAGCAAGCTGAGGCCAGGAAAGCCAAGTGGTGGAAGAAAGCGGGCACAACGGTCAAGGACAAGGCCAAGAACCAGGCAGACACAGCCAGACAAGTCTACGACAGAGTCAAACAGAAGATCCAGAAACAAGGCAGCGAGTGGAAACAGTCACTTCATGCCCATATCTGGGGAAACATCGGCCCACGAGACGCGGATTCGGATACTGACGTGCCCCTGATGATGGGCGTCATACTGGAGACGATCGCGGAATCGGTCAAGATGAGAAGTTCGCGGTACTGATGGAAAAGACCTTATTCGCCAAGGCCAGTATGATAGCATGATGAGAGAAGAAATCGCTGATTTGGGAGAATCCCGTACGAGGTGACCCGAGCCCGAGGTCTGTTCGGAGCATCTGGCTTCAAGAGCTTCACTTCACTGGGCCTAATTATTATCTTATCTCCCCTCATCCGCCAAGCCGGTGGCGTTGCCAGATTCAGCCCATTGGCGGAGTGACAACTTGCTCTTTCGCGGACCCCACTCAGGGACCATCCCACCATTGGCCCACGGTGGGCCGACCGCAGCCTCCGCACGCGCCCCTTTCACTTCGATTTAACGGGAAGGAGGTCTGAATGGGCGCATTGGAGGCTGGACTGACCATGGCCCCAAGTCTTGAATAACTTTCCGTCTTTTTGGTCCTCTCGCCTTGCTTCGGAACCCAGCGCGGGCTTCCTTTCCATTCTCTCGGTCTCACACCTCACACGATTTCGGCACACAGCATCATTACCATCATGGCGCGCAGGCAGCATCTCTCGGTCATCGTCGTCCTGGCCATCGTGGCCTTCTTCAGCGTGTCCTACCTCTTCTCCTCCGGGGCCAGCAACGGCTTCGAGTCCGGATCGGCGCCGGCGCCTCTGACAAAGGACTCGACCCCCGCGGCGGCATTCGACATTGGCGCCGTCGACAGCAACATCCTCGTCGGCGGTTCCATCGCGCCCAAGCTCGAGAACGCGACGGCCAAGTACGTCGCCTCCCGGGGTGACACCCGTCCGCGAGCGGGCTCCCGGATCCCTTCCCGGGGTCAGGCTCGCGGCAGACCGTCCGGAGACACAAGCTAACGAACCCTTCCTCTCTCACAGGGCCGAGCTCGGCCGCGCCTCGTGGAAACTCCTCCACACCATGATGGGCCGCTTCCCCGACCAGCCGACCCCCGACGAGAGCCTCACCCTCAAGACGTTCATCACGCTCTTCTCGCGCCTCTACCCCTGCGGCGACTGCGCGTCGCACTTCCAGATGCTCATCGCCAAGTACCCGCCCCAGGTCAGCAGCCGCACGGCCGCCGCCGGGTGGGCGTGCTTCGTCCACAACGAGGTCAACACCAGGCTGGAGAAGGAGATATTCGACTGCGCCAACATTGGCGACTTTTACGACTGCGGATGCGGCGACGAGGACAAGAAGAAGAAGGAGGGAGAGGGCGTCGAGCTGAGAGGCGACGAAAAGGAGGCTGATGCATAGCGGGCGCGCGTTGGATATCTAGAGCGTAAATGCAGTGATGATATTGAACCGACTAGTTTTGAGGTCAAACAGGAAGTTGTGTCAGGAGATGCCAATTCCGTGTTGATGAGAGATGCTAAATGGCTTCGCATGACGTCCGCATGTTCGTCCGCGAGCTGATCGAGGGACGTGATTGATATGTTTCTAGCGGTTCCGTCACTGATCGTATGCCAGGGGGACCATGGCGTTAAGGATGCCCGAACTAATATAGTACTCCACACGAACCAAATCAATTACTGGAGTGATCAGCTTTGAGCTGTCTTTCCATGACGGGTCAACGGCCTAGGCTTGCGAGTCAAGATATCGCTGGGCCAGAGATAAAGCCTGCCAGCCGCCGCCAGCTGTCGCCGCCTCCACGTGACCTAGATCACCGCCCAGCGACGCAAGGCCAACGCGTCGGAGCTGCCTGAGCTCTCATCACCAAGCTCCAGCCTTCCTGCCCCGGTCCATCCAACGACGACACCTCAACCCATCACCCACGACTCATCCCCCAGCGACCCGAATTGCACCAACAGCCCAATCCGCAGATATCACCACACAAGACCGCCCATCATGGACTTCACCACCACCGGCGCGCTGAACGAAGGTCCGTCTAGAGCTCTCCCGCCCGGAGACGACTACGGGAACAGGCAGGCTGATCAGCTGGAACCACAGATGGCATCCACGTCGACATGGACAGACTAAAGAAGGGCGAGGTCAAGTGAGTGCACCGAACCCCGTCGCCTGCCTCTTCCGTGCTAACCTGCTCGCAGCCTGGGTACCTCCATGTACGATCCCCCGCCCCGAGCCCGCAGCCGCGAACGACTCTAACCCCCTCGCAGCATGGCAGTCACATTCAAGGACGGCGTCATCCTGGGCGCCGACTCACGCACAACCACGGGCTCCTACATCGCCAACCGAGTAACCGACAAGCTGACCCGCGTCCACGACACAATATGGTGCTGCCGCTCCGGCTCGGCGGCCGACACGCAGGCCGTCGCCGACATTGTCCAGTACCAGCTCGGCATGTACGCCATGCGCAACGGCAAGCCGCCCATGACGCAGACGGCGGCGTCCATCTTCCAGGAGATCTGCTACTCCAACAAGGACCGCCTGTCGTGAGTGGCACCCCCACCCCCCTCTGGCCAGCGGCACCGCGGCTCGAAGGGAGCGTCGAGAGGAAAGTGCTAACGCGCCGCAGCGCCGGCCTCATCATCGCCGGCTGGGACGAGCGCCACGGCGGCCAGGTATACTCGATCCCCCTCGGCGGATCGCTGCACAAGCAGGCATACTCGATCGGCGGCTCGGGCTCCACGTACATCTACGGCTACTGCGACGCCAACTGGCGGGAGAGCATGGAGGAGGAGGACGCCGTGGCCTTCGTCAAGGGGGCGCTGCGCGAGGCGATCAAGTGGGATGGCAGCTCGGGCGGCGTCATCCGCATGGTGGTGCTGACGGCCAAGGGCGCCGACAGGCACCTGTATCTCCCGGACACGGACTACGCCGTGCGCCACGAATAGAGCAGGCCGGGGGAGCAGCGGCGGGGAGCAAATGTTGATGGTACTGATGCCGGCGTCCGGCTTAGGACGGGGTCCCTCCGGGTTTGGACCATCAGTCATTTGACGAAGGGGGGGAGAATCATTGTACAACAACTTAGATGACTACTGGGGGCAATGAGAGCCGACGAGTCTCACCATGACACGGAGTTGATGGTGTGATAAAATGCGACCCCTGTGTACGACGCCCCGGCTTCTCGATTATGCGTGGTGATGCAATACGATGCTTGCTCACAGCAAATGCAGAATCCGGGTCGCCGGGGCTGGCGGGTGAGGCGGGCCTGCCCGCGGGTTGAAATGGTCACGCCATGCGGTTGAGCGGACACAATGTATGCACGATGCAGGGTCGAATCACAGAGTCGCAGTTGTCTCACTCTCAACTGCCTGCTGGTGCAAGGCCGTGCGTGTTTGGATGAGGGTCAAGGCGGTGAGCAATCTTTTTTGTGGTGGTGAGGGGAAGGGGGCTGCTGCAGGAGATGCATGTGATGGCGTTGATTGCATGTGAGCGACGCTTTCCTCAACGCCTCCAGCTGGCCATGCACGCATTTCGTCAGTTCCCCCCTTCGATTGTCGGGAGGAGCGACGATGTCATCTACGATGTGCTGTCTTGGGGGGTTGGGATGGAAAGATCCGTTGTCTGTTGAGCGATGGGTGACGCAAACATGGGCGGTAGGATGCCCACAGTCGCAATATCGAGGGCAGGTCGGTGCACGCGAGGTCAGACGGCGAGACGGGGATGTGCATTCCTTTTGGATGTTCGGTGACGGATCGTCGATAGTGGGTGGAGGGCAGCCAAGGGGTAAACACGTCACTTCTCCTCCGATCTGCAACAAGGCTGCTCGATGTGTTGCCTCGCCCGGGAGAGCAGTTTGGACACGTGCCCTCTGCATTTGCTCTGCTGCTTTCCCGACCCGAGAGGGCAACAGCTTTTGTGGTGTCTCATCGGAGCGCCCGTGGCTAGTGGTCCTGTTTCGCCGGGGAGGAGGCTAACAGGGGGTTGGTCTGCTTTCTTCTCGGAGAAGGCGGATAGAAGCTCGGCAACGTCCAAATGTAAGGCTGACGAGGACGTGCGAAAAGAAAAGAGACACGGGGGGCGGATTCCCGGCATGAATTGCAATGGTTGGCGGCTTGGGTGTGGGAATGCGGTGAAGACGGACAACTGAGCAAGTAGAGCGACGACCACCCCCCCCGTGCCGGCGTACTGGCCCGAGATTGGCGGAGGTGCGGGCGGTGGGCGGTGGGCAAGCGGGCGGGTGGGTGCCGAGGCGGACGGTCGACAGGGCCCAGGGCCAGAGGCAGTTGGCAGAGGCGTGGGGTGGTTTGTCTTGGAGCCAAGGGGTGCTGGTGCTGGAAAGCTTGATTGTCGTGTGCTGGCCCGGCTGGCCTGGCTGGAAGCAAGACCGTTCGGGGGCATGTCCAGGACATGGGTGATGGAAGACTGCGGGAGCATGGCAGAAGGCCGAAGGGGCGGGGTGAAGCGTTACATTCAACTGATAGAGCAAATGGTGGGGTGATGTCGCTGACGGTTCGAGATCAGATCGACCACTTGGGAACAGGTCGCAGACGGCCGAGGAAGGAGTCGTCCCCGTATCAGAGAGGTCGATAGGCCTGCTGTCATCGAACCCGGCGAGATTTCGTAAAGAGAACGGTCGAGCGCATCAACGTCCATGGCATCCCAGGCTGGCGGAGATGCGTGTCGCAAGCTGAAGCTGGAGGTCGGAGTCGTTACCAAATCCATTTCAAGATGGACTATCGTATCGCCAGATATCGCGCCATCCGGGGGGTCTTATCGGAAAGAGGAGGGGTGCTGCCTCCTTGGCCTGGTTGGTGGTACCTTGGGCATTCGCCATCCCCGGCCAGGACCCCGAATCGAGAATCCGTGTTCCTTCCCACTCTCTCCTCCCCGTGGGACCTCTTGGGGATACTTTTCTCGTATATCATGTTCTTTTCTCGATGTCGGAGATTGACGTAGGATGATCGGGCGTCGGTCGTCTCGAAAGTGACGTTCACATTCGGATGCTGGACGAACGTATCGTGTCTTGTCGGTTCCACCATCTCGTGGGTGGTACAGCAGCAGGAGCGACGCAGGCAATGTGAGGGGGGCTGTGTTCGGTTGGGCCCGCCGCGTGTCGCCCTGGTCCAATCCGCGAGGCCACAGGCGCCTCGTTGTGTCATCGGACCCGCAGGAGGCAAGCCTGGACCTTTTCGCCGTGGTCCATGCGGGCGACCCCTGCTGCTAGCCCCGGGAGTAGCGTGCTGTGAAGGCGTGAAGCCCTGTGCTGTGCTGGGTGTTGGGTGCTTAGCGGCCGTGGTGCCCCCCTCCCCCCCCCCCTCCAGGGTGGTTCTTGCGGCGGCTGTTCAGCGAGGTGTTCAGGGTGCCGGTCCCAGCCCAGGGCAGTCGCTGGCAACGAACTGCCTGGCGCGCAGGCGCTACCCTCGTCGTTGCTCCACCACACCTCCACCTCCACCGCCAATCTTGCCGATGTTGGTGGTGCTGGGTGCTGGATCAGCCGGTCGCGCCTACGGTTCGGTCATTCCCCCCTCCAGTCCGGTCCCAGATACAGATCGAGGCAGGAGGAGGGCAGGCGAGACGGAACAGGACAGCAGGCACGAACGAACCAGACGGGAGGAGTCCCTTGCCTTCACCTCTTGTTGGCTCCCCTCCTCCAACTTTCATCTCGACAACCAGGCTTGTCTTTCCTCTCCTCCCACAAACCACTTGCTCCCCCGACCCTCGTCGTCATCGCCACCGACATCCCCATCGCCATCGCCATCGCCGTCCCCATCGCCGCTCTCCCTGCGCCTCACCCCCAGCGCTCGTCTCCCGGAGAGCATCTTTCCTGTTGCCTCTTGTCTCCAGCCGGTCGGTCACATTGTCGCATCGTCGCATTGCCGCATCGTCGCATCGCATTTGTCCGCGCACACGCATCGTATCGAATCGGATTGTCTACGCAAACGCAGATACGCACACGCATCCAGCATTGTCGCCTCGAGTCATTTCCGTTTGACGTCGCCACCCCTATTACCCCGTCGCTTTTTGCCCCTCCTCCGACTCGTCCCGCGTTCGGCCGTCTACGTACTTCTTTCGTCCATCCCACCCTCCGCCCGAGACCTCCAACTCCCTAGGGTCCCCTAGATCGATCCGGTTTCGTTGGCAAATTCGCATTCCTCGCAGAAACACCATCGCCTCTCCCGACCCTAGTCTCGTCACCCGAACAACCCTGGCCGGAATTGTTCCCTTCTTCCTTCGTCCTTCGACAGACATCGACATCGACATCATCGTCGGCATCAACCACGACCTCGCCTCCATCCTCCGTCTTTGCGTTTTTAGCGACCCTTGAATCGACCACCAGCAGTTGTCGTTCCTCTTTGCTTTTTCCCCCCTCCAGTCGATCTAGGTAAGCTTTGCTCTCTTTCCTCTGTCATTTGCTCTGCTTTGCTTCTGGCCTGCTCCGCTCCGCTCCGTCCTGGCCTGCCTGCACCTTGCTGCCTTGCTCGTTTATTGTTCCACGCCCGTGTCGACTGTCACTATCATGTTGGTCTTGATCTCCCCGCTGGGCCCCTCTCCCTCCCGAGTCTTGTCCATCGTTACACGCTCGCGCCCGTCTGGCTGTGGAAGCCTGTCGTGACAAGACGACGTGACCAGTCGGACGAGTCTGCGTCGTTTTCGTCGGCACCCTCGAGTTCTCCCCCCAATCCTGTCCACCCTTCTGCCTAGTCGGCTCGTTCCTGTAATCCTTGCCGCCGCTTCGTCCACTCATCGACCCGCCATTGCCAATGATGCGGACCAGACCAGACTGCCATCGTCAGGCTACTCCTGTCTGCGAGGCCACGAGCCACGCGATGAGGCCCAGCGCCGGTGGCCTGGTCCGGGCTCGCCTCGCCTGGCCTTGCTTGCCGTTGCCTATTTCCCTCGTCCTACCCTGCCGACAGCATCGACACAGCCCGCCATGATCACCGTGCATGCCATGCCTCGCGTGCGTCGCCTTGGCCCCCTTCCTTGCCCGCTTCTGCCCAACCCGCCCCTCGTTGCGTCGCTCGTTCCCTCGGTGCACCGCAGCGCCGTCACCGCCCGCTCCTGCAATTTCGCGCATTCGCGCTTGCTTCTGCGACCTTGGGCCGAAATCCCGTATCATGCTAACCTGCATCCTCCTCTCTGCAGTGGTCGCCTCCCAACACAAACGATCGACCTTACCTACCTAATCTTTAATTCCGACACCTCCCCCTCTCCCCTTTCCTTCGGAGTAATATCATGCTATGGCAGCTGTAATCGGCGATTACGTTTCCGACCACGCTTCCCATTTCCACACCATGATAGCCTCGTCAGGCTTATCTCGTCAACACTCCCACGATTCGCGATACCGCTCGGCCAGCCACTCCCGAGCCTCTCCCTCCGTCCGGCGACCCTCTGCCAGCCCGCGCTACCAGCCCTCGACCAGCAGCTCGGCCTCCCGTCAACACACGCAAGACTGGAAGCCCGCCGAGCCCTCGGCAAAGAGCACTACCGCGACTGACAGCGCCTCGCGCTTCCCGACCCCTCCCTCATCCTCTTCTCCCGGCCGCATCTCCGCCAACGTTCGTCCTCAGGATGCCAGCGACGCCAGCCTCGCATCGCAGGCTCACAGCGCCGCCCAGTCTGGCCCTACCACCGTCGTAGGCCCCTCCGCCCTGATCGCCCCTCACCAGCAGCAGCCCTCGCCGGCTTCCGACACCCAGCCAGTCGTTGCCACCAACAACGACAGTTATCTAATGGACGCCACATCCCCGCTGGAGCCGCCATCAGGCCAGACTATTCAGGTGCGCGACCTTGCGCACATTCAGAGTCTCGCTAGAGCCGACTTGATCAATGGCAACGGCAACGGCATCCTGAACGACGCCCCCGGCCACCAGGTCAAGTACGAGATCAGCGGTATGCCCATCGGCGACATCATCGAGATGGTGGCCGCGTTGCTCACCAAGATCACCACCACGAACGATCTGCAACACGACGCTCTGCAGCGCAACGCAACGCACCAGCAGCAGGCCAACCAGAACAGCGAGTCCGGCAACGGGACCCAGATGAGCCCGCTCAGCACCTCAGTCCTCGCCTTCCACGGCAAGAACGTCCCCGCCATCACCATTCTTAGCTACCTGTCCCGCATTCACAAGTACTGCCCGACGACGTATGAGGTCTTCCTTAGCCTCCTGGTCTATTTCGACCGGATGACCGAGAGGGTGAACGAGATGGTGGTCAAGAACGAGGAGCAGCGACAGGCGAATCCCGAGCTAGCGCCGACTGCGGCGCCGTCCGCGGCCGTGAAGACGACCGATGTCGAGATGGATGACGACGAGAGCGACGAGAGTGCCGAGACGGATTCGGATCTGGCAGACGACGACGACACGGACGATGACAAAGCTGACACGAGCACGAAGCGGCGGGACAGCGAGAAGGGCCCGATCATCACCAGCGCGGATCCTGGCCCGAACATCGGACCCGCGACCTACTTTGTGGTTGACAGCTTCAATATCCACAGGCTGATCATCGCCGGCGTGACCTGCGCGAGCAAGTTCTTCTCGGACGTTTTCTACACCAACTCGAGATACGCTAAGGTAAGCCCATTCGAGACGCCAGTCAAGCCTCCGGCCGGCAGCTAACAGACAACAGGTCGGTGGACTGCCTCTCGCTGAGCTGAACCACCTCGAACTACAATTCCTCCTCCTCAACGATTTCCGGCTCGCGGTCCCTGTCGAGGACCTCGAGGCCTACGCCACCATGCTCGTCGAGTTCTACGCCCGCGAGGTGGTGGTGCCGCAGCAGTCGCGGGCTGCGGCGGGCGACGTGTAGAGCGTCTGCCCTACTTTTGTTTACAACACTTTACAATACCATAAGATTGATACCCTGATATACACATGTTTGGAGGAACGTCTCTCTGCACAGAGAATCCGGTTTTACGAATACGGCAACGACGCCATGCGATGCGGCGGGGCGCGACGCGGCGGCCCACGGCTAGAGGTCTGGGTGCTAGCGGGCGGGCTGGTGTTGGGGTTCCGCACGGTCATGATGCTGCTCGTTCTGGTTTGGTTGGATGCGTCATAGGCGGGGGCGGATTTCGAGGGGCCAAGGGGGTTTCCGTGCTGCATTTACTCACGACGGGCTTGGTGGTTCAGCGCTGGGCTTATCGGACTAGACGCGGGGATTGATGAGGCGTTTGGGCGCGCGATTTCTGTCTGCTTGCTCGTTGCATGCGCTGCGCGCCGTGGGGTTGCTGACGGTGCCACGCTGTCTGCGCTAGATCGGGACTACATGAATTTACAGGCGTTGGCGGTTTGCATCTTGTGCCGTGGTGATCGCCGAACTATGGGAAGCCAAGCGGGCGCAGTGAGAAGCCGAACCCGCCCCGGATTCACAACGCTCGAGCCTGCCATGAACACGGTTGCTCCAAGATGGGATTTGTTTCTTTTCTACAGCCCACCGGTTCCCTACTCCAGCCAGCTTATCGACATCGATGCCGACCAGAAGCCTCAGATCAACATGAATGAAGTCCTTGGACAAAAAAGGCACCACGCTTCACCCCTCTGACCACATCGCTATTCGTCCGCCACGCCATCAGGCCATGCCAGCCAGCCAGCGAATGCCGGTCCCGCTCAGCTCGGAGGCGCGTGGCAGACGAGCTCGATGTTGTTGCCGACGGGGTCGATGAGGAAGGCGGCGTAGTAGTTGGGGTGGTACATCTCGCGGACGCCGGGGGCGCCGTTGTCCTTTGCGCCGGCGGCGGCGAGGCCCGCCTCGTAAAAGGCGTCGACCTGGGCGCGGTCTGTCGTCTTGTCAGCGTCATGGGGCCACAGCGGGGAGAAGAGGACGAGGCGGGGGGAGAGCGGGGGGACGTACTGTCGGCGGTGAAGGCGACGTGGCTGAGGGCGTTGACGGAGGGAATGTCGGTGGCGGTGAGCCAGAAGTCGGAGATGGGCATGGCGATGCCGAGGCCGATAGCGTTGGGCGTCGGGGACATGAGAATTTTGTACCCGAGGGGGGCGAGGGCGGCGACGTAAAAGGCCACAGTTTCGTCGCGCAGCGCGATGGGAATGGTGAGACCGACGTGAGCGATGGGCATTTTGGCGGTGATTTTCGTGTGATATCGTGGGCAGTGGGTCAGGGGCCGAAGGACGAAAGGCAAAAGGTGGTGATGATGTTGAATGCTGAATGACGAAGAAGGTGACGATCCAGGCAAGAAGGGGCAGGACGGCGCGAGACGCGGGTTCTTATAGCTCACCGCTTCAGCTGAAGAAGAAGCTCACGACTTGCAGAAGCGGCTGACGCCCTTTGACGCGGAAGCACGTGAGGCAGAGTCCGGGTTACGCCGACCCATCACGACGCCGGACTCTATCTCGGACTTGGAAAAAGGCATTGGAACATACGTCGACACGAACCACCTGCAGCGCCCAGCTTCCTTCGACTGGTCCGCCGACAGGGGATGGCCGAGTCCGAAAGCACCTCGACTTCCGCGGCGACCAAGAGCAAGACATTCCGTGCGTGAAGAACAAGCGGGCAGACGGTAGTCGCGATTAACATTCAACGGACCCCGCGCGGCCAGAGTTCAGGCAGCATCCCGCAAGGGGCCTAGGAGGAGCGGGGGTCGAATCGCGAGCAGGGGATGGCGGGCTGTGGCTGCAATAGCGCAGGCGGGAGCCGAGCCGGGGCAACTCGGTGTTTACGGTGCTGGTTTGCCCATTCCGTGTTAGATCGAGGCCGCACGGGGTCGGGTGCGGGGCTGCCGGCGATCACTCTGGACGTGGAGGAACCCGGGGTGGAAGAGACGAGATGGGCCGTCTTGGCGTTCTGCTTGCCTGGAGCTGACTATTCTTTTTCTATCCTCGCGCTACGTCTTTCATCTCGAAGCGACTAGCTGTGCTAGCAACAGATCCTGTAGTTGAGCGTACGCGGGGTTATTACTTGGTCGACAATTGTTGTTATTGCATGGACCAAGGAGGCTAGGATTTGAGTACAAAACGCGTGGTATATTATACACACTCTTACTACAGTCCAGGGGACACCGTCTTCTACGAGCGAAACTCATCGTCTCCATCAACGTCAGCTCACACCCATAAGTTCCAATGCAAGTATACTCTAGACCTGAATTTTTGGCGGCTATGGGAATATTTATCGATTTGAATTCTGAGCTAAAACCAACGTTCGGATATGCCAATCGTATCAAGTACAGCCATAATCCGAGCCTCTGCTCATCCGTAGCAATAGAGCCTATCTTCTCGTTTAATGAAGACCCCCTGCCTACCTGTCGTCCGGCCGACGTAGCCTGTGACAAGATTTTGAAACGCAAAAAGCAAATGGAGAGCCGAGGCCGTATGTTCTTGTGGCTAATATTGAACCCTATAGCTTCTGTAAGTCCTACCCACCTTACTCTCCTCGGCGTGGTAGTTCCACCGTCCTGCTGGTCCTCTGAGTGAAATCATCACATGCCTATCTACTCGACTAACCTTGCGAGGATGTTGAATTCCAAGCTGGACTCTCTTTCCCAGCCTGCTCTACGGCCTTGGTTTTCCAGGCGAGAAAGTCTACCTCGTCTCAGACCTTAACGCATCAATAGGGCTTGATGAATGCCTTCGCTCCTTCGTCCGCCGTGTAGACTTGTGTTTTCTCGCCTATTACTAGGGTCTCTGGCCTGCTGTTTTGCTCTGCTTGAGCGACAACACCGAATAAGATAGATAATGAGATGGACTTGTGGTCACTAGATATCTCACCGATGGCGAAGTGGGAGCAGGAAACACTTCATCCGAGGGACCCCAACAGCATCATCCTTGCAGTACTACAGTAGTGAGTGGTTGTGGGGGCTGTTTGGCTGTGAACCTCTACTGCGAGCCTCCCGGATGTTGATCCATCCGACGGCAAACGGCCCCCACTGACACCTGTCCAGCGGGGGCGAGGCTCTTCTGCAGGGGCACGCACCCGTGCATTCTCTATGCACGAAATCCGCGGATGGTGGTCGATTGGCCGCAAGGGGAGGGAGGATCGAAATGCCCGACCCCATACTGCTATTCGCGTTTCCCGGCGCAGCGCAAGCGAGATTCGCTGCGATGCCTCTAGCAGTCTGGCCGCCTGGGCAGCCCTGCCGAGTCCCGCGATGTTGCAGACGGCAGCGGCCAAGACGTCGCGTAGACGACGATAATTGTCCAGCAAGGCGTATTCGGGGCGGGCACAACGGATTCGCGCCATCTATTCCTATACGCCAAGAAGGTCAACCACCCGTCTTCAGCATGTCACGAGAATATTCACCCGGCCTTGACCCTTGATCTCTGGATGGCACGGCGATGCCCTCGCTGTCACCGCATGTGGCCCACCGGGCTTGCCGCTCTATCCTTGGGACTCGACCCGGACGACGACTGGGTCTCGAGAACGGAAGACGCCCAGGAATCCAGATGGCAAAGCGTATAAAATGCCACGGTGCCCGGCTTCAAAGTACAGAGTTTTGTTCGGCACCAGGCATACAAAGCATACCATCACCATCACCATCACCTCACCACTCCCCTCTCAGCTACATTCCACGATGCATTTCCAATCCATCCTCCTCCCCGGCCTCTTCGCCGCCACGACCATGGCCCTGGCCCTGCCAGACGCCGACATCTCCGACCTCTCCCACGGCTTGCAAGAGACGGTCCTTTTCAAGCGCGACGACGTCTTGGGGCCCCGTGACCTTGAGCTCGCCGATGCCCACGGCGTCAACCTGACGGAGAGTGAGTCGCATCATCCTGCCTGATCACGGCAGCAGTCCTCGCGGATACTGACCACCACCTCGCTCGCAGTGTACAGGCACTCCATCATGAAGCGTGACGACGGAGATCACGTCACGATCTGGGTCGCCCGCAACTACGTCGAGCACGACGACGACCACGATGAATCTACCGAGGTGGTCGACAACGATGAAGACGACGACGAAGACGAAGACGAAGAAGAAGACGAAGAAGAAGACGTAGATGAAGAGGGCCTCAGCAAACGACAGAGCGCTCGCGTCGGCAAGGGCGTCTTCTTCCACCGCGGGAGCCTGAGCGGCAAAACCTGCATGAAGCACAAGAGGCAGAACCACACGGGCCCCAACGGGCCCATGTCGGGAGGCGTGCAGGCCATCTACCGCTGGGGCGACCGCGAGGCCGGCAGCTTCATGCTCCACAGCCGCTGGCAGAACCTGGTCATCGCCGGCTCCAACAAGGGCGCCAACGCCCTCTACCGGGCGAGGAGGGCCAGCGGCTTCCCCGAGCTGCACATCGGCAGCCGCGACATCCGCAACGACGCCGACTGGACCCAGAAAAGGGCCCGCAGCTTCAACGGCGTCTGGAGGGCGTCGTCCAAGGGAGGCGAGACCTGCCAGCTGCTGATGCGCGCCAACTACGAGCTCATCAGGACCAAGTACAATGTGTAGGCGGGGTTGAGCAGGGGAGGGGGTTAGCGGCGACGGGCGACGGGTCCAAGCGAAGACCGGGGGTGGTTGTACGGTGCCCGTGGAAGCCGGCGAGTAGCAGAGCCATGGGTAGGTCGTGTGGAATTACTCTTTATCTCTCATAGATAATGGAAGGTCAATGAGCTGGATCAGCGGCTGATATCTGGATGGCTACGCCTGCTGTGGCTGCTTCAAAGTCTTGCGCGTGAGGTCTCTCGACACCGGGCGTATCCGTACCGACCCCTGGTAGTTATGGTTTACGTTGCGGAAGATGCTCTCAGCGCCCTTGATGTCGATCTGGTATACGCTAACGTATCCTGGTATGTCCGGGCGGTGTATGTCGATCACCTATAGGCTTTTAGCCGCGTACGTCCTTGTCGGGAGTAGCCGGCTATAGCCACGATATATCTATGAATAACTTAGGTCAGCCTTAGAAGAAGGAGCAAGATATATATCTATATGTATAGTTTACTTTTTATTAAATAGAAGGTATAGATAGGGGCTCCTATTGCTCTTCAAGTGGCGGAGTAGACCTAAGCTAGGTTGACCTATTGGCTTCCCCTCACCTAGCTCGCCTATATTGACATCATACTCATCTAGATGTCACCTAACCTGGCACCCTGATCACGCTTAGAGTAGTGGGCTTTGGTGATACGTGGGTGAGCTCTGAATGTAACTATGGTGTGTTGAGTACCAACATCAATTTCCCGATCAGAACGACAGATAATGCGCTATTGCCAAAGTTACGGCTTTGCGCCTAAGACTTCTTTATACTCGTCTCAAGCACTTAAATGGGAAGTCATTACTCGTCTAAAATGAACCATCTGTTGAATGGGCTTCGCTGCTCTCGTGAACCCAATCCTAAGATTAGGCTGTGCCGGGAGCTCTGGACTCTTGTTTCGGTGTTCAATCGATGTGGGTTATTTTTCTTATCTAGCTTCCAGGTTCTCCCCAGAGCGGGAGAACCGTTCTTGTCAGTTCCAGAACGGGCACGTGCAGCCGCCCCCCCGTGCCCCTGCGTAAGGTACCTAGTCAGCTGTCTGATCTGGTTCAACACCATCAACATTATCAGTCGCATCTCAACTCCCCCTTCCTCATCATCGCCCTAGTCTACATATAGTAATCCCTTTTCTCTGAACATCGCCTCCTTTTCACACCCTGTCTCCACCAATTCATGCCAACGCGTCCCCACCCGCTCTCCCGCCTAAATGCTGGTAAAAGCATTCAGCTTCGAGAGAATTCTGCTAGAGCTTCGACGTGCTGTGCGAGTACGGCATGGTGAAACCCAAGACTCTAGATCCTTTTGTCTACGAGATCCACAACTCCATCGTCTTCAGGTTGTCAACGCCTAGGAGCTAATTGGACTCCCACAAGTCGGTAACAACTTAGATGGCAGGAGAAAAGCGTTTATCCATTGTTATGGTCTTTAGTCCATTTACGACCACGGCCTTCCTCCTATCCGCTCTTTAGGCACACCAGCACAGCTACGAACTCTTCAAGTATGCGGCTGTATATCAATATGATGGGGAACCGATCACAGAGGACGTACCATCGATGGGCATGAACATGGTTGTCGGGAAGATTGAGTGATTTCATATGGACTAGAGGCAGAATCGTCAAATAAGTGCGCTATCAGTCTAGCTGCTAAAGGTAAACCCTCAGTCTCCTGCTAATACAGACAAACCCAGTCTCGTGCTACAGCGGGAACGATCTTTCAGGGCGCACCCCAGACTACCACGCCGTGCGGGCGAGGAAGCCCCTCGGCCAGCGGCGCACGGCATACTTGCGCGCCTCGTCGATGCCCAGGATGCCCAGGCCGAAGGTCATGGGCAGGAACCAGTACTCGACGGGCACGACGGCGGTGCCGACGACGCGCTGGAACTCGGGCACGTACAGCCAGAAGAGGGCCATGGCCAGGGCGAACAGCACGGCCGGCAGCAGGTACAGGTTGCGGGTGCGCGGGTTGAAGACGGGCGGGTGCTGGAACAGCGACAGGCGGCGCGTGCGGACGGCCAGCAGGTTGAACCACTGCATGACGACGAGGTTGACAAAGTAGATGGAGCTCGCCTCGTTGAGCTTCTGCTGGTAAAAGTCGGGGTCGATCGACGCCGGCAGCACGCCGAACGAGAACCACAGGTCCGCGAACCGGATGCCGTGCCGCTCGAGGTACCAGAAGGACATGGCGAACGAGGCCACCGTCTCGAGCACGCCCACGAGCCCGTAGGCCTGGGCGATCAGCTGCCAGTCGACGAGGCGGTCCTTGCCCGGCACGCGCGGCCGGCGCACCAGCACGTCGGCCTCGGGCGCCTCGTAGGCCAGGGCGATGGCGGCGGCGGCGTCGGTGAAGAGGCAGATGACGATCATGAGGAAGCTGCTGAGGATCTGCGGCAGGCCGAACAGCACGCTGACCATGACGGGCCAGAACTCGCTGAAGCTGCCCGCCGGCAGCAGGTAGGCCACCGTCTTCTTGAGGTTGTCGAACATCATGCGCCCGAACCGCAGCGCCTCGACGATGCTGGCGAACGTGTCGTCCAGCAGCACCATGTCGGCCGCCTCGATGGCCACGTCGCTGCCCGAGCCCATGGCCACGCCCACGTCGGCCGCCCGCAGCGACGGCGCGTCGTTGACGCCGTCGCCCGTCATGGCCACCGTCTGCTTGCGCGCCTGGAACTCGCGCACGATCCTCAGCTTGTGCTCGGGCGTCGTGCGCGCGAACACGATCTCCGTGTAGCTCGTCAGCTGGTCCCACTGCGCGTCGTTGAGCGCGATGAGGTCCGGCCCGGAGAGGACGATGGCGTTGCGCGGCATGCTGGGCACGTCCTCGACCGCCGACTTGAGAGACGGATCCACGTTGGTGACGCGCTCGAGGGCCGCCACCGTGTCTATCTGCGACGGAGGGTACGTGATGATGCCGCACTCGGTGGCGATGGCCTGCGCCGTGAGGGCAAAGTCGCCTGTGACCATGAAGATGCGGACGCCAGCACCGCGAAGCGTCTCGACGACGTCGGGGATCTCCACGCGGGGAGGGTCGACAATGCCGACGAGGCCGACGACGGTCAGACCAGACTTGGCCTGCTCGTTGATGCCCGACTCGAACGAAGAGGACATTTCGGATCCGAGGATCGACCTCGAGACGACCTTGCGCGCCAGGAGAATGACGCGCCGACCCTGCGACGACCACTGGTCCTTGGTCATCTCCAGGCTCGCCCTCGCAGCCTGGTCCAGGTCGCGGACGCATCCCGTCGGGCTGACGTAGTGCGTGGCTCGGCTCAGGAGGATCTCAGGGGCGCCCTTGATCGTCAGCAGTCTGCCGTTGATTGTCAGCTCACGGCTCGTCAACAAACAGAGTTGCATGTACTGACATGTCCGCGGGCTCGAAAACGGCCGCCGTGTCCGATGGCAGAGCCAAGGACTTCCCGTCGGGGTGCACCAGGCCAAAAGCCTTGATCATGAACTTGTTCTTGCTGTTGAAGGCCAGCTCGTACTTGGTCTGCCAGCAGCGGCGCAGCTCGGACACGGAGCCCAGCGTCTCGGAGAAGCGCAGGATGGCCTGGTCGGTAGCGTCGCCGTAGATGACGCGCTGCTCGATCGGCAGGCGACGGGTGGCGGCGTCAAACTCGGCGGCGTTGCACAGGCCGGCGAGGGTGCGCAGCTGGTCGATGGCGTTGTTCGTGCCCGAGGGGTTCTGGTTCAGGGCCAGGGCGTCATGGGCCTGCTTGACCGACAGGCGCTCGCTGCCGAGAGCGCAGTCGATGACGGTCATCTTGTTCTGCGTCAGGGTGCCCGTCTTGTCCGAGCAGATGACCGACACGGAGCCGAGGGACTCGACCGTCTTGAGCGACTTGCAGAGGATCTTGTTCTTGCGCATCATGTTGGCGCTGATGGTCATGCTGGCCGTCACCGCCACGGGGAGACCCTCGGGGATGAAGGCCACGGCGACCGACACGCAGGAGATGATGAGGTTGGGCACGTTAATCCAGTCGGGATAGTCGCGTCGAAGCCATGCGGCCCTGACCTGTTAGCCCCTTTTCACCATTAGGGGGGGGGAGGGATTTAAAACTTGGAAAAGAGAATAATTGAAAAAGATTGTTATAAATATACATGAACATACCAGATAATCAGAACAATGACAATGACGGTCAGCATGACGGCGCAGATGATGAGCACAAAGTGAAGCACCTCGCGCTCCAGCGTCGTCAGGCCCTTCTTCGGCTCGTTCGTCAGCTTGGCGATGCGGCCAAAGATGGTCTTGTCGCCCGTGGCCACCACGACACCGGTGCATGTGCCCGAGACGCAGTGCGTGCCCTGCAGACCGATGCACCGGGTCTCGAGGTAGTTCTCGTTGGTCGAGTCCACAGTGGCCGGCAGAGGGACCGATTCACCTGGGCGTTGTCAGCACAGCTCACAACCCCCCTGAGACGACGGCCGAGTGAGTGCCTCACCAGTCAGGATGGATCGGTCGAAGCGGGCATCAGACGAAGCGCCGATGAAGCGGACGTCAGCAGGCAGCTTGTTGCCCATCTTGATGGTCAGGATGTCACCGGGAACAATCTCTTCGGCCAGCAGCGTCACCTGCACGCCGTTACGCGTGACGAGGCAGTGGTCCGGCAGCATGGTCTTGATGGACGCCATGACGCGCGAGGACGACCAGTCCTGCCACATGTTGAAGGCGGCCTGGATGAAGAAGACGGCAAGCAGCACGATGGCCAGGGCCAGGTTGGCCGGGGCCGGGGGCTTGCCCAGGGGCCGCCAGGCGATGAAGACGAGGATGGCAGCCACGAGCAGGATGGGACCGAAGCCCTTGAAGAAGTAGCCCAGGATCTTACGAGTATGGTGTGTAGGGGGGTCGGAGGGCGCGTTCTTGCCATAGTGCGCAGTGCGGCGAGTGACCTGGTCGGCGGAGAGGCCCTCGGCGCGGGAGGAAGAGAGGCGGCGGAGGATCTCATCGGGAGAGAGGTTGTGCCAGTCGAGCTGTGCGACCTCTGCAACGATGGATCAGTTAGCAAGCGAACCAGGCACCGTGGTACGGGCTGGCTTCGACGAACCTGTTGTGGCAGCGTTCACCTTCTTCTGCTGTCCCTGTTGCTTGTTGTAGTCGTCAATGTCGATCGAGACCGTACGGTACTGGACGGGGAGGGCAGCCGCGGCATCGATGGAGTTGCGTCGGGACCGGATCGAGTGGACTGCAATGGAGTCGGTAGAGAGACCACGACGCAGGGTCGGGCGAGGCTTCCTGCCGTTCTCCTCGTCATCACCCCAGCGGACTCGCTCCGGCACGGGTGGTTTGTTTTCGGAAGGGTCCATGGAAGGGGAGGGCACGGGGGGCACAAGGGGGGAGATCACGGGAAGGATCCAAAAGGGGGAAAAAGGGAGAGAAGAGGTAGAGAGAGGTAGAGAGAGTGAGATAGAGGGAAAGGGAGAGAGAGAGAGAACGTCGGTGTACGATGCGTGTGCTCAACATGCCTCTATCACCAGTTCTTGGTAGCCCCTTTATACGTGGGAAGCACACATCTACTGGAAGGCTCACGGGACAGGCTGAACGGGCAGCCAGGCAACCAGGCTACCTGTCTCCCGGCGACATTACGATACGAAACGACCCCATTGAGGGCATTCTGGTGAAAATCCTCTCTCATCTCTCACATCCCGCGAGACTCATCACGGTTAGCTCTGAGGCGATGCTGGATGGGGGGGGAGCGGGCGCCCCCTGCGGTGGTTGGCGACCTGGGAGGTCCCCGAGTGAAGCAGAACGTGCGAGATGGCCATGAATTCTACGGTCAACAACATGCCCCCGGGTCCTCCCCGCCCAGACATGTGCTCTACGGACAGCCAAAAAGCAGTGACCAAGCTACCTCTGTCCGCGGTTGGCGCCAGGGCTCGCGCATACTGTGGCCGAGGGCATGCGAGGCGAGACGAGGCACGGCGACCAGAGGAGCGCGCCGGCACAGGACAGGCGGCGCGTGGGTGCAATCTCACTCGACGTGGCGCTGTCGGGAATTGTCCGAAATGCAGAAAACAGCCAGGGCGTAGCACAAAGCATTCGCAGCACAGCATAGACATGGCCGTGACAAGCGAAAAAGGAAAAATCGCTCATCACCGCACGCATCGTGAAAAACCATGTGGACGTGAGGTTGAAGTCTTATATCTCCAGATGCCAAGTATTTTCCTAGCGCAAGTAGGCTCCGCGGGGACAAGTTAGTGACAAGGAACGCAAGTCTTGGCCTTGGACTACGGGTCCTGCCTTAGGCCTCCCACCCCCCTGGTCTGTTTGTCCTTGGTCCTTGTCTTTGGTGCATCCGGGCGGCAGGCGGCGCCAACATCGGCGCACTGCCACGATGGAGCATGGCATGCAGGCCGCGGGAGGGGGAAAGGCGGAACGACAAGGGGAGGGGGGGGGGTAAGGGGGGGGATCATCTGGTTTCTCTGGCTCCTCTCCCCAGGCAGTGGGGGTCGACTAGAGGAAACAGCACGAAGAGGATTGGATGTTGAGGTAACGGAATCTTCCTCACTCGTCGGTGAGCCATGAGCCCACGAGCTTGGAGCTAGCGAGCGGGCGTTTAATGTCTCGAGATGATGTGAGAGCGGGGACACGCACCTCGTAACGTAACAGAGGGGGAGAGACACAGAGAGAGAGAGAGAGGGAAATAAAAAAAAAAGTGCCAGCGAAAAAGAGGAGACCCGAGAGACCGGGAGCGAAAGGAAGAGTGGGAGACGAAAAGACTCTGTGTGGCGTGCATGTGATGCTTCAGGCGCGGGTGAGAACGATGAGAAGAGCTTGCTGACACCGCAAGAGCTGGGCCGAAAAGTAAATCGACGAGAGGAACCCTCGGGATGGGGAATGTCACTTTGCTGTGCATTTCCATGCCGCCTCATCCTAAACCACGGGTAGGTCAGGTAGTCAAATTCGGTCTGACCGCCTGGGCATCGAGAAAACGCCTTCTAGGGCTTCCGCAAGCAGCCGGTCTTTCTTGGCTTCAAGCCAACAGCCGGGTCTCGTCCTCGTTTTAAGAATAGACCACAGGAGAGACGCGTCGCATCGAGGCCATGCGCCTCGTCATCGACCACCTCTGCCGGCCGGTGGTTGAAAGTTTCGGTCAAAGAGAGGCGGCGGCACGGCTGCGTTTGCTCGTGACATTGTCGTCGTCGTCGTCGTCGTCGTCGTCGTCGTCGTCAGCGTCACCTGTGTCAGTCTCAGACTCCGGCTCCGCTTCCACGTGCCCCTCATGCCGATCTCTCTGACCTCCCTTGGCACCCATCTCTGACTTCCCTTGGCACCACCCCTTCCCGCAGCCCTCCTCCCGCCCTCCTCAGCGCGCCTCCACTGCCCGCGCCCATCAGGTCGATGGGCGGCCTCCTTGGCAGACCCAGCCCCCAGGGTCTCCCCAGCCGGCCCCGAAACGATTGAACCGAAAGCCAGCGGGCGACCAGGGCGTGAACCGGCAGAAAAATAAGTCCAGGGCGCCCTGCTGCTCCTCTCGTCGACCGCCCATGCAGCAGTCGCAGCAGTCGCAGCAGCAAGCCAGGGCCGGCGTCTTGGGGGCCACAGCAGCTAGAGTCGGAGAGGGGCGTCAGAGCGGACCGGGGTTCAGCGTTGCCAGACGCAGTGGTCATCATACCCACGTCCACGTCCACGCCCGCCCAGAGAAGGTCGACCTGAGTGAAGTGAGCCATTTCGTAACGACTTGACCGACTGGCCTGATGCTGGAGAGCCGGCTGGTGCAACACCGTCTTGTCATCCGGTAAGCTCCAAAGTCAAATCCAGTAGCGGGCCCCCCTCCCCTTCGCCTTTGTCGCCCATCACCAAAAATGGCAACCCACCGGCTGGCCCCGATTCAGACGCCAGCACTCGACTCGACTTGACTCGCCGCTCCCGCTTCGTCGGAGGCGGCGCACACGCACGCGCGCACACACACACACACGCACATACGCAACTCACTCGCGCTGTTTTCCGGATCCAGCACTCACGGCGCAATGACGTCGATGCACCAGGCAGATAGACCCGGGACCTGGACTGAACTGGACTGGACTGGACTGGCTTGTCCCCCTTTGGATTGATTGACGATTGACCAGTGGCCGCTGGAGTCGGGTCTCCGAGTCGGCAGCTGCTGCGCCTCAAAAGGGCCCTTGCTCTCGACATGGAGACATGGAGCACACACCCCCCC
>JPET01000002.1:0-164702 GCA_000732205.1 Verticillium tricorpus MUCL 9792 | reverse complement strand
TGGGGGGACGGCTTACGGGTAGGAGGGGACAAGGGTAGCAGGACGGATAGGGTAGGACGCCAGTTAAGCGTGGGCGGCCGGCGTCCACGGTCGTTGGAGAGGGGGGGGGGGGGGGAGGGGGGGGTGGGCTCTTGGGTCCCCTTTCGCAAAATGAAGGCCAAGAAGGGAGGGCTCCACCCTGTGGGTAAGTGGATGAGTGGGTACCGGGCAAGTGATGAATGACCAGGAAGAGGCAAGCACACCCGAGTCGTTGCACTCCCAAGGCAAGAAGGGCAGGCACAAGTAGGGTAGGCAGGCAGGCAGGCAGACAGGGCAGACAGGGTAGACTGGGGCAGACAGGCATCCAACCAAACGACAGAGGAGCAACTCAACTCTGGGCGATGAGGTGGTGATCAGCGGCGGTGGACGTATGGGATCCCAGGGACCGCGACTCGGTCGAGCGATCTTCTCGTTTTGGCGGCAGTTCGGGATACCGATCGACGGCGCCCATGGCCATGGCATCCAAGCACTTGTACCAAGTCGTCCATTAGCAGCATGGAACTCGGAAACGGGACGGGAAACGGGAGACGGAATGGTTCAGTCATCGGAGGGAGGATCCCTATCATGGGGAGCGGGCGGGTGGGCGGAGGCAAAAGCGAAGGGCGGTGGAGCAAAGCTCCGACACTCCTCAGCAACAGCAGCTCGTGTCTGTCGTGGGACCGGCAAGCAGCTTGCGTGTTGTATGGTTTGCCTCACTGGCCCGCGA
The DNA here is from genome assembly GCA_000732205.1 of Verticillium tricorpus MUCL 9792. Lineage (NCBI taxonomy): Eukaryota > Fungi > Ascomycota > Sordariomycetes > Glomerellales > Plectosphaerellaceae > Verticillium > Verticillium tricorpus. The sequence goes on along the minus strand of JPET01000002.1, from coordinate 163,957 downwards.
GGGGTGGCCAGGTAGGGTTTTTCCTGGGCATTGATGGTCTCGTGGTCGGTCAGAGGGCCCATTCACAACGGCTCAACGAGGGAATTCGGCGCCGACCTGCACAGTTGCGCCCCCGACCCAACCCTGCCTTACCTTACTTGTACCTCAATGCTCCCTGTTCGGGTGGCACACGCACAGGTCGATGCGGCTTGCGGCCGAGTGCAAGCGCCGTGCCTGTGCTTCCCCTCCTATCCCGGAGGCTTTGTATTAGTGCTGGCAACAGAACGGACATCAGGCAAGCGTAGCGACTTCGTTCAGGGGCCGCCAGTCCGGTCAGGACGGGCGGAGCTAAAGCCCCCTTCGGAGGGAGTATGAGGTAGAAGGGGGTCGTGGCGCAAACTCAGAGGGAACGAAGCTTCCATCCTGCTGCACTCTCATTCCTTGCAGGCGGACGAACTGGTGAGAGCTGTCGGCTAACACCAACCAGCACTGGGGCATGACGGAAGAATAGCCACAGCGTTGGCCGACCCCTGTCCTTTTGATTCGGTGGAACCTAACCGATCTCAGGCACCTCAGGCAAACGCCGAGGCTCAGGGCCTCGTGATTGGAGAGCCGGGCGCTTGGCGGCTCCCCATATTGACGGTACGTACCCCAGACATGGAAGACGAATGCTGAGTGGGGTCTTGGCGACTTGCCAGATGAGACGAATGGGGACAGGGAGAAGGGAAGAAAGAGCCCCCCCGCTGTGCATCAAGCTGATCGGCAAAGCGGTGACGACATGACCGTTCCTATCCTCCATTAGCCAGGCGAGCAGCAAGCAGCGCAGCCGCGGCGCGTGGCAGGCGCTCCCCGTCCACATTCCATACCGAGCGCTGACCAGGGGGGTTACGGGCTGGCAGCTAGCGGCGAGCACCACCACAAGCCGACAATGCACGAAGGAGAAGGAAACACCTCGAGCAGAAGGCACGGTCGAGCTGCACAGGCTCCTGACCAGCCAAGCCTCATCAGCCGCCGCCCCTCCCCCCCTCCGTTATGTCCGTGGCGTTCCTTCTCTCCCCGTCCTTCCGTTTTTCCTGAGGACCCTTAGCTTGCCAAAGGGGGGGGAGGGGCGAGGAGGCGATTCTTGTGAATGCGACATCGTAAACTGCAGCGGGGACTTCTGGATACGGCGCTGGCGCGGAGACTTGAGCAGGCACCCCGACACGTACACGCAGGCAATGACCATAGTCGCGCAGCAGTGGGCAGACAAACAAAGCAGACGACAGCCAGGCAGACATCGTATCGTACAGCGTCCCCACGGATCCCGCAGGTGCCGGACAGTTTCTCTGCTCATCGTGTCGATACCTGCCTCATTTTCCCACGACAGTCTTCCTCTTTGGCCACGACAAACTGAAGGGGAAATGAGCGGGTGCGAATCTGACCCGGCCGCTGGGGGGGAGAACTGAACCTGACACACCGAAGCCCACAAGAACGAATGGTGGGGTCCCTTGTGATGTCATTGATCGTCCGCCGAGTCCTACCGTTGGCCACTGGTCCTGACTGCTACTGGGTCGTGAGCCGTCAGCCCTGAGCTTGAAGGTCCCGTTTGCCGCGACGGCAAGACCGTGCGAGGAAGTCGCTGGGCAGGTGCATTGCCTGCTTGGATGCACCTTCTCCCCCCCTTCTCTCCGAGGCACCAGCCTTTGAGACAGTGCGTGTTGCATTTCTTCTTCTCGTCTCCGTTTGGGTGGGAGACCATGTCATGGTGACGCCCTCTCTTGCTGACCTGCTTCGAGATCATCACTTCGACACGGTCACCTCTTAGTCGGACGGATCAGGTCGATCAGTCAGCCATCAGCACCCTACTTGCAGAACACCACACCACCAGGGATCCGAAACGCGGCGGCCCCCTTGCCCAATTGGCCTGTCACTTGTCTCGCGTCTCCGACTCCGAGTCGCGTTGCGCTCACGATGGGTTGCGATCGGCCCTCACTTCAAACACTCTTTTTCTACTGGACATGGCCCATGCATCCTCACTCACCGCAACCTGAGCCCGTGCGGTTCGCAAATGGGCGGCATCGTCGTCGTCGTCATGGCCGTCATTGCATTCCTCCCGCACCACGAGACGCACAGGAAAGAAAGCACCCAGGGCGAGCGTCCCTCATCCCTCATCCCTCCACGCCTCACTCCCGGTTGTCAGGCCGTCGCCTAGCACCTGGGCTCTGCGATGCCTAACAATGCTGGCAATGCCACGAGCTTGGCGCTCGCTTCATGCCTCCGTGGGCGCCGCATGCCAAATGAAGAGTGGCATCTTGGTCACGCCAGCAATCTCATCCCCCCCGCTTGCTTCCACGCCAATTGCCATGCCCTCGCGGCTGCGGCCCACTCCCCTCTCGTCCTGTCAAGAAGAGGAGGACCCTTGTTTCACGGTGCTGGCAGCCTACCATCGCGTTGGCTTACTCGCGCGCGCGATATGTGAAGAGGGCACACGGACGAAAAACAGGTTTCTTGGTGTCTTGGGGTCACTTTGCTTAAGATCACCAGCACGCCTGCGAGACTGCGATCGACACTGACGCCCCGACGAAGAAACGAAGACCAGCACCAAGCAGGCATCAAGCAGCTCCATCGGCAGCTTCCCTTTTTTTTTTTTTTTTTTTATATTGTCCTTCGTCTTTTTATCCCTCGCCCGCCGAGAGTCGTCCCGACAATTCGCACCGCACGGGAGTCGCCTGCCGGCCGTCTCCTCCTCACTCGCCCCGGCGCCCCGGGATGGCCACATGCCGCGTCGATCTTACAACACAAAGACTCCGCCGGGCGTCTTTCCCTTTGTGCCGTCCAATCCGGACCAGCGCCGTCGCCAGCGTGACTGTAGAAGATCGCCGCGGATTGGGAACTGGGAATGCCGGTGCTTATTTCCTCGACGACACAACGACTTTTTCATCCCATCCCCTCCCCCTCTCCCGACAAGTTTCTCAGCTGGGCTGCAGGAAGCGCGGGCAGGCAGCTCCCCCATTCTCCTTCATCACCTACTCGGATGTCCCCCCATTGGACGGGGCTCAGAAGGCCGCAGTGACCCAAGACCGAGGGAATAACGTCAGTCTAGCGGTGGACCCCCTTTCGACCTTGTCCCCCTGTCTTCTTTGGTAGCGCAGCGTAGCCTCTCGGTGCTTTCGCATGTCGACTGTCGACGGGAAGGATGGCCCTCCCTCCCTTCGGTAAGTGCCGCGTCTCTCTTCTCAAGCCCAATCCACGCTTGTCGGCGTCAGCGCCAACATAATTGTGGCTTGGCCCTCGCACTCCGACAAGCGAAGGGAAGGACGCCTTTCGGTGCATGTCAGAGGAGCAGAAAAGAGCCACAGCGCAAGTCCATTCGTCAGGTGAGACAGGGCGTCGACCGCCAAGTCGAAGCACAAATCCACCTCGGTCCCGTGATGCCGTGACCAAGACCGAAGTGAGGAGCGGGGAAGCCGCGCCCCAATGCATCCGCCTCAGCCTGCTGAACCTATTGAACCTGCTGACGGCCTTGACGGGCTCTCGTCGCCTCTCTTGTCGTCAGCTGGTACGCTCAGCCCGACCAGTCGGCCGCAGCTCTTCAGCCTTCGAGGATTCCAGGCAACGGCGCCGGAGCCAGCATCCCATCTCGGGGCTTGCGAAGCGAGGCGCCAGCAGCAAAGAGGGAAGGAGGGAAGGAAGGATCCGTCTGGTTTTTCTGACTGCAGCACGTCTCCCCCCTCCTCCTCAGGCCCAGCGCCGGCGCCAGCCCGTCTCGCCTGCGCGAGATTTAGGGCAGTGGTGCCACGTGGGCGGGTTTTGCTGTGAAGGTCACAGGCGGAGGCGGCGCGCAGCATTAGCACGTTGCCGGGCGCCGTAGCTAATGCGCTCGGTGGGCGCCTGGGGATGGGCTAGTGAGATTGCACTGGGACGACATGGAGCGGATGCTCCTCCTGTTGTTGATGGTTCACCTCGCGACTTCAGCTGAGCAGGCTTTGTTGGGGTGCAGACGACTTGCCACGCGCGAGACACGGTCTCCCTGTCCATGTGTACTCGCTCCCACGAACAACGTGCCTCACAAGCCACGGCCGTCAGGCGTGCATGGGTGGCGGTCGGCAAGGCTGTCCCGGCAAAATGTGAGCATCACATCGCATCGCATCGCAGCCGCAATGCATCGCGCCCAAGCAAGCAAGCGAGAAATGAGAGAAAAAAAAAAGCCGTGCGCCACGGGGCATGGAAATTTGAACATGCAGAAATCGTGCTTACTGGATTGAGCACGTAAAGCCACCCACCCATCTGTCCCCCGTTCCAAAGCCTTGGTAAGATGAGAGTTTCGCTCGATCTCGATCGCGGCGTCCCCGCACACCCACCTCGCCTACCGTCCATGTTTGAACTCTATTCCGCAGTACAGAAAGAGTCGGTTCTGTATGGCTGATGTTCGGTCTGGCGACATATTTCTGACGGCAAGCTCAGCTGGTCCAGGCTACAGGCTCTCACCTGAACACCATCATTGCGCTGGGCAGGAAATTGAACCTCCGATAGGCATCTCAACCTTGTCAATGGTCGATGATTGGTGTGCTTTATCCCCGTTCGCTGCCTTCTCAACATAACCAACAGACTGTCTGAACCAGTGATGTAAATAGTATCGATACTACTTACATTCAACCAAAAGAAAAGAATTAGACAAGGGAATTGTAGGCCAGCTATGTATGTTCTCCTTTCAATGGAGAAGGTATCCATCTCCGCGGTGATTCAAATCCAGCCTCAAGAGAGACTATTCAGCAAGTTGCCTAGACTCAATATTGCTCGTTCCCAACGATCTGGTTCATTTTGCATTTGGCGTTCATGAACCTTAGCCAATATAAAATCCCCGAGGCATTGGGGGTAGGCGGAAACGACCCTAAGGTCACGTCTCGAATCTTATGATGATCGTTCATGGCTCGAGGGGTCTGGCGAGGTTGTGGATATTTTTACGGTGGCAGCGTTGGGCTCCGTATCTCGCCGGATTGCGCCACGCCCTAGACTTGTTACTTTACAAAATGAACAAATGAACATAAAGTACGGTCACAGTTCCGTCTTTACAAGGAATGTCCAGCTTGGAAATTCCGAGAACGTTTCAGGCCATATTGCTTGGGTTGATATCGACATGTTCGATCATCCCAACTGGGCTGATGATGATATTCAAAGAGCATACACCGGCGCTGCATAATTCTGTATATCTCGACCACGAGACATCCATCACAAAACGCGAGCGGCGCAGCGCCTGTTCGAAGCTGGGCTTCTCTTGTTCTTAGCGAAGGGATTCAACTTCACACGTTGCACCTTTTTCCACACAACTACTTGGAGCCGGCAAAGCAAGTCTTGAGTCTGCCTGGTCAAGGTTCAAACCTGAGAGATTCGTACGGGAACAGGCCGCTCCACTATGTAGCCTTCGCGGCCGACTGCTTCTCGATGGCTCCGAACCTCTGCCTGCTGATGGCCAGACGGCACTTTTCGTCATGTATGATGAATAGATACTAAAACAGGCAAAACTGGGTTGTCACCCTTGTGGGCCCCTCTCGCTCGCGCACGAGGGCTGGTTGAGGTTGCGGTATGAGCTCACGGGGATGCTCTTAGATCAAGGCGACGAGATCGAAGTAGCGAATTTGGAATCTGCCGATGCTGGACTAGGGTGGGGGATGGCCCAACGAAGAGTCTCAAGCCCTACAGATGATGCTGAAAAATGGATGCCGAGCTGCCTCGAGTTGACGGTAAGGACGGAACGCTGTGTTTCTACCGAGTCAAGGGCAACAACCGCAGGCACTGCCTGTATGAACCTGAGAAGTGTGGTATCATTGGCACGGAAATCGTGGCAATACATGAGAATGACTCCGCGAAGGAAACTGCAAAACCCTTTCTCCAGGAATTACTTTACGACCGCGTAGCCCGTGCTCACTTTTCCGCAAAAATCTCAAGACGGTGTCTCGTCAAATTCATGGCCCAAAAACTGGAGACTAGAGCAACTGTTCGGCTGGGGAGTACAGCCCAAAGGGTTACAACGACCCGGAGATGTTGATTAAAATCTCAACACGTGACAAACTTGTTCGGCAATAAGCCCAAGAGACTTGGTATAAAAGATACGCCAGGAAATACGATCGTATTCAAGAGCTTCAACAGACGACTGGGGAAGCGTGGAATCTGTGTCGAATCTGCTGCGAAGGATCCGGGTGCCAAAGGTTTGGCTTGTGGCTTGCATACGCGTGAATGAGTCCCCAACTATTGCAACAACGCAAACAAACCTATTGGCCCGGTTTATTGTCACCATGGTCACCAGGGTAGACGAAGTAGACACGTCATAAAGCCGCCCTACAGATATTCAAAGTCCACACCAATAAAAAGAGGTATTTCATCTTACAATATTATGCTCAACAATGTCGAAGGCACAATCACAAGCAATATGCATCTGAGCATCTTGATCAAAGCCTCCAAATGGCAATCCAAATTTCATTCCAATTTGTGAAAGGTGTTCTGCTTCAGACTAAGCCTGAGGCCCACTGCCCGAAGCACCGTTCATAGGAGGCAAACCTCCATGGTTAGCGTTATGGTCCGGTGCACTGTGAGGGATCTTGGATGTGCCTGGTTCGCGAACATGCAAGCCCAAAGCCTCGGGGTCGATATTTCGGTGCCCAAAAAGTAGCAGGAAGCCAAACACCGGCTTGGCAATTACATCGAGAATGCCGTAGAAAATGGCCTCCGAGTCAGGGTGGATGACGTTGCCGCCCTCGCTCAGGCCCCAGGCGATGGGGTACAGGAACCAGAGGAAGATGGTCAACACCCCACAGCGAGTGTAGGTCTGGGAGATGGAGCCGCCAAGGGAGTTGGCGTGATGGCGGCCGTCGATGACGAGAGCGTAGACGACGTAGAAGAAGGCTATCATGCCGAAGACCCAGTAGCCCCATTTGTACGAGGAGCTCACAAGGGCGCCGACGAGGCCGCAAACGATCATGACCCAGTCTGCAAGGATGACGACAAGGATCGTAGGCCATGGTAGGCCGGCAGTCAGGCAGAGGTCGAGGAGCAACAGCGGCGTGGTGATGAACCAGTCGATGTAGCGGACGTAGAATATCTCGCGCGTTCCGGCGGCGCCAACAGCATGGCTACTGTGGCGCTCAAACTCGGCCTGGATGGGGGTCTGACCGAGGTTGGAGCCCATGGAGAAGTAGGCGATACAGGCGACAAGAGTGATGCTGGCCGTGATGTAGTGAAAGAGGCGGTGGCTCTGGCGCTTTCGGCTCCCCATTATGAGGAACGCTATCGTTGAGGCGCCCATGATAGCGCAGACGGTGTAGTACCAGTCTGATGCCCGGACAGAGATGGCCAGGTCAGCTTGCTGGCCGACACTGCTGTTGTCATTGAGGGCTTGATTCCCTGCCATGGTTGCAGTATAGGTCGTACGGGGCGTAGCTCTCTCGAAAATATGTAATCATAAAACTTGCGCTAAGTTTGGTTTGATGGCGTCAGTTGGTGGTGATTCGCTTGTGGACAACCAAGACATGACGAGAAGCCAAGCACGAGCGGCCACTCCTACATATACTGCTCGATCGCATGTTTTATGAGTAGCTGATGACCTCATGATTCTTTGGCAACTGTGGCCATGGGCACGTCGAGATGCCATGCCCTACCCAAGTCGACGTTGGATGAACCAAAGGCCGTAAATGCTCCGGGCCGGCGCAGTGATGACGTTGCGACACGGTAACCATCATAGAAATTCTCATGCCGTGCTTAAATCCATATGTCGTGCTATAGTGTAATAGTAAAGATACTGGCAAAAACTCAACCAACGCCGAACCTCCGAGTGCACACCCAAGACCCATATGGGTTTCGTGGCCGTAGCCACAGTAGAGCGGCAGATGACTTCTGTAGCAGCCGGCACGAAACCAAAATAATTTGAGATGCAGTCACAATTCCAGATTTACTTACGATGATCCCTGATCCGATGACTGGTCGTGGCGGACGTGTCGCCGCTGGATGTGAAGTCGATGAAGTCACCACTCCTCCGGCCGATGCTCCGGGGTTCCTCTCGGCAACTCGGTGCCGGGCGGGACACCACGACAAGACTGCCGTAGCACCGGTAGTGGGCGGGAAGAACCTTTTATTCCATCATTATTTGCAACGACAGTCATGTGTCGTCTCTCGTAATCTTCGAATCAAAGTTGCTCTGCGTAGCTTCGCGGAGCTGTCTTCTGCATCACCTGAGGGTGGTGCATCGACAATCCCGCTGAGATCGGATAGCACTCTTACATCACTAGGCCTGAGTTCATCAATATGGGTCAGGCGGCCTGTGTCGAGCCACGATAGAAAGGGTGTCGTCATGATATTTTGGCCCCTGGTATTCAGGCTCTGAGACGCGTTAGAAGAGGAAGTCTTTCTCTCTTTCTCTTTTACTAGTTGCTGAAATACAGACTGGAGCCCAGGCTACCGGCATATTCTTGATCTAGTGACGTACGGAGATATAATTTCCCTTCGCCATCATGTCATGTCGATCTTGTTCTTTTGTCTTCCTACCAAACCACAATACTGTCTTAGCCTTAACCCTTTTCGAAGAGATGTCTATGTTCTGCTAAAATCTGTCTCGAGAGGGGTATCTTTTTGATTATCTTTGCCCTCCCGTTCTTAAACAAGCCGTCGAGAGCACCATGGGTCAGCCATATGAGAAGGCAGAGCGGCTGATGGACCACATGTCTGAGCCCAGAGAGCAGCTCCGTCATCCGTAAGCATCATGGCGTCCTACGACTCCCACTTACTGACCGTCCGCAGCTACCTTTCAGGCAACTTCGCCCCCATTCAAAACTGCCTATCCCTCACTCCTTGCTCCTACACTGGCTCCATCCCGCGTGACCTTGCTGGCGGTCAGTACGTCCGCAATGGCGGTAACCCCCTCGCCAACGAGGACCCGGCGCGCACGGCGCACTGGTTCGACGGCGACGGCATGCTCTCGGGAGTGCTCTTTCGACAGCACGCTGACGGATCCATCGCCCCTGAATTTGTCAACCAGTATCTCCAGACCGATGTCTACGGCTATGCAAAGAGCAGTCGGTCACTGAAGAGGCCCGTGTTGCCCAGCATCGCCACGCTGGTGAACCCTGCGTCTTCTTTCCTGGGGATTGTGTTCGAGGTGGTACGAACTATGCTGCTCGTCGTGCTCTCAAGGCTCCGAGGGGCAGGGCGAACGATTAAGAAGATCAGCGTCGCCAACACGAGCGTCCTCTTCCACGATGGGCGAGCACTGGCAACATGCGAGAGCGGGCCGCCGTTACGCTTCACACTGCCCTCACTCGAGACGGTGGGATGGTTCAACGGCCGCGAGGCTGAGAATGAGCCCCGGACGGAGAACACCGGGGGCACATTTGGAGGCGACGGCCCCCTCTCCTGGATGCGAGAGTGGACGACCGCCCACCCACGTGTCGACGCCATCACGAACGAGCTCATATCCTTTCACTCGACCTTTGCGGCCCCGTTTGTCCGCTACTCTGTCGTCCAACCACGCAACACCAGCTCGTCTAAAGCCGGCACGTCCGCTTCCCGGTTCAACACACCCATCCCCGGCATCGCCTCACCGAAAATGATGCACGACTTTGGCGTCTCGGCCGCGCACACCATCATCCTCGATCTCCCGCTGTCTCTCGATCCGTCCAATCTCCTCCGGGGCGTCCCCAGCCTGGCCTACGACGCGACCAGCCGCTCGCGCTTCGGCGTCTTCCCGCGCCACCACCCAGACCGCGTCCGGTGGTTCGAGACAAACCCCTGCATCGTCTTCCACACGGCCAACTGCTGGGACGCGCCCGCCACTCCGAAGACCGAAGCCGCCGTCCACCTCCTCGTCTGCCGCCTCACATCCGCGTCCATGGTCTTCAGCGCCGGAAACCTGCCCACGCCGGCCGCGCGCCCCGTCCCACCGGAATACGCCGAGGAAGAGCAGTGCCGGCTCTACTACTACGCCTTCCCCGTCCCGGCCTCCCCGTCGCGCCGGCCCCGCATCGCGCACCAGTGGGGCCTGTCCGCGATCTCGTTCGAGTTCCCCTCCGTCGCGCCAGGGTTCGCCATGCGCGAGGCGCGGTACGTCTACGGTTGCTCCAGCGGCGCGGAGACGTACGCGGCGCCGCTCGGCAAGGCGGCCAAGATAGACTACCTCGCCAAGGTGGACGCCGTCGAGCTCATCGCGCGAGGTGTGCGGAGTCCGCCGCGCGAGATCAAGGGCTGCGTCGACACGAGATCCGTGCGGGAGATCATGGCGAGTGACGATCCGCAGGACCCGATCCGGCTGTTCGAGATGCCGCCGGGGTGGTTTGCGCAGGAGCCGCGGTTCGTGCCCAGACGGCACGCGGAGGCCGAGGACGATGGGTTCCTGTTGACGTATGTGTTTGACGAGTCGCAGCTGGACGACGGAGGCGCGTGTCGACCCGATGCGGTGAGCGAGCTGTGGGTCATTGATGCAAGGAGCATGACGAATGTCGTTGCGCGGGTCATATTGCCCCAGAGAGTGCCATACGGGCTGCACGGGAACTGGTTCAGTGAGGAGGAGATTAGTGGACAGATTCCATATGACGAGGTCAAACAGCTTGCAGAGGTGCAAGCGGAGACAGGTCTGCTATCAAGCATAAGGGAGAGGTGCGAAGCGTGGCTCGGATGAGAGCTTTTGATACCATAATGACCTTGAACAAGATTCATGGAATCAACATGGATTGCAGTTTGCAAACCTGGGCCTGTGTTGTACCTATCATAATTTTCAGCGTTCCCGTCACGTTGGCAGTTTCAATGTCTCGAGTAATGTCACGGTTGTATTGACGACTAGCAAAACCAAGGCAAGCGGCCAACCCAAGCAACAACAGAACCTGTCGAATGAAAGTTATGTACGAACTGGTCGAGAGTTACTCATCGACCCCTGAAGATGCAACTGCTCATCATCCCCCCAGGCCGTTGTTGGAAGCGGCCTCTCAGTATCTCCATTCCGGTCCAGCGTAATGACGATGTTGGATCGATACATCCGTTGGTGGTATCTCGTGTAAAGCATGACCCCGGCATTTGATATGCCAACTCCGTTTCGAGAGGTGCAGATGATTCCAGCAGAGCACTCTGACGATGATTGGGCAAACACAATTTTTTCTCCCTTATACCTGGTCCTCCGGGGGCGGCAGGCTGACCTGGACACCAAGACCAAGCTTGCGCTTGATGGCCTTCCAGGTCTCGAACAGTGCAATGTACACAGTGACGCAGGCAGCGACGATGCCCCACTCCCACGTGATGCCGGTGTGCTTGAAGACGGCGTGGTTGATCACGGGGATGTAGACGACGGGGAAGGTCATGACGAAGCCACCCATGACGGCCCAGAAGAGGAAGCGGTTCTTCCAGACGGTCTTGAAGACAGACAGAGGACCGCTGTGGGACTCGGGCTCCATGTTGAACAAGCTGCGCTGGAAGTGCTTGACCTCCCAGGACGTGACGAGGAGGAGGAAGCTCAGCGTCGAGAAGGTGGTAGAGCGAGCACGGAAGGCGACCTCGCAAGACGCGTTGTAACCTTCGTTGCAGCCGTGGCCGAGGTCGCCACCACCAGGCCCGTAGGTGACGGACGCGAAGGCAGCCAGGCAGAGGGATCCCATGAAGAAACCGTAGATCATCTTGTCACGGACCAGGTCGAAGGTGAAGACACCGATGCGGAGGTCGTGGGGCTTGCGGTACAGAATATCAGGCTGCGCCTCCTCGAGACCCAGGCCGATAGCAAGGAACGACGAGGTGATGAGGTTCGCCCAGAGAATTTCGATAGGAGACAGGGGGAAGATGGAGGTGCCGGACTCGTCCTGGAAGACCAGGCCAATGAGCAGAAGGAAAACCTGCGCAATGTTCGAAATCAGGAGATGGAGAAGGAACTACCGAGTGGGTTAGCTTGATCCATGCACGACATCAGCAACAAGAGCTCACCTTCTGGATGTTGTCAAACAGGCGTCGACCCTGCTGGATAGCAGTGACGATGGAGGCAAAGTTGTCATCCGTGAGGACCATGTCAGCTGCCTCCTTGGCAACGTCACTGCCTCGCTTGCCCATGGCGATACCGACGTCAGCCTTCTTCAAGGCGGGCGAGTCGTTGACACCATCACCCGTCATGATGCAGAAGGCCTTGCGACGATGCATGGCCTCGAGCATGCGCACCTTGGTGAGGGGGCTGCAACGGGCGAGAACGAGCGGCAGACTTTCCAGGCTGTCAATCTCTTCCTCGGACATTGAGTCGAAGCGGCTCGCAGGCATGACAGCCCAGTCGCCCTCGCCACCACGCAGGATGCCGACTTCGTAGGCAATGGCGGTGGCTGTCTTAATGTGGTCACCAGTGGCCATGTGAACGGAGATACCGGCGGTCTTGCACTTCTTGACAGCGCCGAGAGTTTCGACACGGGGAGGGTCGTAGAGACCGGCGAGACCCAAGAAGCGAAGGTCTCCCTCCGTCTTCTCGCGCTTGCTGGCGTCTTCGCTGTCGTTCAGGAGCCTGGAACCGACGCAGAGGACACGGAGACCCTCGGAGGCAAGCTCGTCAGCCTTGGCGGCGATGCGGGCCTTGACCTCATCGGTCTCGTTGAGGCGGGCGATCATGACCTCGACGGCACCCTTGGTGTAGATGTGACGGGTCTTAGCGGGGCCCTCGTAGACAACAGACATCATCTTGACAGAGGAGTCGAAGGGGAACTCGTAAAGAAGCTTGCTGTTGTCGTTTTGGATAACGTCCGACTTGCCCTTGCCGAAGCGCATGGCGAAGACGTGCAGGGCGATCTCGGTTCTCGCCGATGGCGGACCAGTTGGGGGCGACCTCGGTCTGGACAGTGGTCATGGACTCGGTGTCAGTCCCGGCAGCCTTGCCGTCCGTGACGACAGAGTTGTTGCAGAGAGCGATGGCTTTGAGGAAAGACCCCATGGTGGAGGCCTGGATCGTGTCGTCACTGTTCTCAACGGTGGGGGTAGAGGCGGAGCTCGAGGCGGAGCTGGTGAGGCCAGGCCATCTGACCTTGCCGCTGGCGGGATCATAAGGGTCGGTGCAGTCCTCGATGATGGCCGTCGTCTCCTCGGAGAGCCAGATCTTGCGAGTAATCATGCGGCCCTGGGTGAGTGTACCCGTCTTGTCAGAGCAAATGTTGGTGACGCCGCCGACAGCTTCGAGAGACGCGAGCTTGCGGACGATGACGTTGCCCTTGGCCATGGCCTTGGTGCCGACGGCCATGGTGATGGTAAGCACGGCGATGAGGGACTCGGGAATGACCGCCACACCGACACAGATACCATAGATGAGGACCTGGGAGCTGATCTGGAACTTGCTGGCAGAGAAGACAATGATGGCGAGAAGAATGGCGAGGCCGAAGAGGAGCAGAGCAAACTTGCTAAGCTTGACTTGCAGCGGGGTGCCGACGAGGCCAAGAATGCTCTTGGCGCCGTCCTTGAAGCGATACCAGGCGCGGGCGGGGAGCGAGGCACCCTCGACCTTCTTCCTGGTGGTGCGCAGCATGGCTGCAATCTTGCCGACCTCGGTCTCAGCGCCGATGGCGGCGACGAGACCGCGGGCACGACCACGGGTGACGGTGGTTGCCGAGTAGACCATGTTGAGACGGTCACCCAGGGGCAGGTCGGCGTCTTCGAAGATGGCTTCGGGGTGCTTGCTGGTGGGCAGCGACTCGCCGGTCAGCAACGCCTCGTCGGTGGAGAGGTTGATGCCGTCGAGGAGACGAAGATCGGCAGGCACGACATCACCGACGTTGATCATAACGAGATCACCCTTGACGAGGGTCTCGGCCTTGACGGACTCAATGTTGCCGTCACGGACGACTTTACAGGTCGGGGCGGACAAGGCGTAGAGCGACTGAATGGTCTGTTCGGCTCGGTAGTCCTGAACGAAACCAACGACGATGTTGAGCACGATGACCGCGGTGATGACACCACCTTCGATGTAATCCTTAATGGCGAAGGACAGGATCATGACGATCACGAGAACAAGGGTCAGACTGTTAGAAATCTGCCTCATGAGAATCTCCCAAACGGATAGACCCTTGGCGCTCTCGAGGGCGTTGGGGCCATCACGCTCGAGGCGTGCGGCGGCCTCGCTCTTGGAGAGACCATTCTGGAGATCGGTCTGCCAGGTATTGCGGAGGCTGTCGATGGCAACGCAGTGGACAGGTCGGAGGGCGTCGTGCTCGTGCTCGGGGCCCTTGGTCTGCTTGAGCTTCTCGACGATCTGGTGCTCCTTCTGCTGTTGCTCGATGGTGTGCGAATCCTTGAGGTAGGTAGCACTGGGAGTACTGCTGACGGCGGTACTGGTTGCTGTGATGACGGGTGGCTTCTCGTTGAAACCACCTATACCATTCGGGGGCTCGTCCTGCTCGGCAGCGGGCTCCGCAGAATCGTAGTTTTGACCATTCCTGGTGGCGTCGGTTTCTCCCATCGGATACTGGTAGGTTCCTTGGTGTAAGCAAGCGGGTTTGCAAACGAATGCAAGAAGCTCTGGGGGGTGAAAGAGATGGTGGTGGTGGGGGGGAGAAGGGGGGAATGGGAGGGTGTGAAGGAATGGGAAAGGTAATCCGCGTAGATGGGGGATCGGGGGCCGGTTCTTAAACCTTTTGCGGGGGAGGGGAGGATGGGCTAGATGGACACTTCCATGGACGAGACAACGGGAGGCCGATGGGAGGCGGCTCGGGGATCGTCCGGTCGGGGCGGGNCGGGTGCGCGTGGGTGGGAGTGTCACACGCCCCAGACGGATACATGGAGCAGCCAAGGACCCTCAACGCAATGCGACATCCCACCCCCACACACATGTTGATGTCCCGTCGGTTGGGGCCAGGCCCAGCTCGTCGTCCTGCTTGTCGCTTGCCGCTGGCCGCATGCTGCTTTGCCTTGCTGGTTGCTGGTTGCTGGTTGCTGTTCGCACAGCGTGGATTTCTTCGACAAGCCTCTCCCGGTACCTGAGGAGGATCGCCGTGGTTCTCGCCAACCCGCATTTTCCGTCTGCTGATCGCATCCATGGGGTCGAACAAGCATTGGACGGCGGATGGCGCTGGAGGGGCAGCAGAGGGGAAAGCACGTCGCCAAGTGTGCCGGTGCACCCAGCGTCGAGCGCTCAGCAAGGAACGGCCTTCGCAAATCGGTCATCGTCCGAGAGGCACGGTCATCGTCCGTTCCCGGGGGTGCGCCGTCGTTGGCGGAGACTCTGGGTGGTGTCGTTTGGGGTGCCCTCCGGGGCGAGCCAAGTCGTCGTCACCAGCGGGACAGGCCAATCAAGGGCGATTGAAGATGCAGAGCGACCAATCATCGAGGGTCCCCTCCGCCTGCGCGAGACCAATCGAACCGGGCACTGCGGGGAGGCCAGCAGAGAGCAGTGGCTGTGTTGACGCTCTAGACGCTTGGCGGGTGGGAGGGAGAGGGAGGGCGAGGCGAATGGGGATATGGCAAACGCGATGGGGTGCTGGGATGCGACAGACGAGTGGAGGCGGAAGAAGGAAACAGGTGAACAGTCTTACCAGGTTGGGTGTGTCTCGAAGCGACGCCGTCATGACGTGGATTGCGACGGCCACAGCCTATCGGCGTCCTGGCATAGCCAGGGCTGTTGAACCGTGTCCCAGATCTGATCGCCGAGCGTTTCCTTGGTTGAGAATACCGTCGATAGGGCCACAACTCGGCTTGCAATCATGGTCTTCTCCACCGGACCATAGAACCGGCAGGATCTCGATGTTGTGAAATGGTTTAGGATGCAGATGCTGGGAGCTTCTCCTCGGACGATGGCGATGCGGAATAGCGATACGATGTGCCAGGCGGGTTTCGGACCGTCGATGATGCTTAGGATGGTGTCGTCCCGTTCTTGGGCCGTCGGCACGCGACACCTACGGAATGCAGAATGCAGAATACAGTATACAGACTAACTGGACGGCTTGGGCATTGTCCATCGCCAGTGATGTCAACTGCCAGGGTCATGGCAGATGGGGGGGGACGTTCAAAGGATGCGCTAGAAAGGGTAGGTTCTACCGGGCCCTTGTCGATGTTCCAGGCTGGCCAGCGAAACAGGGAAGGCACTGCCGGATTCTGTGTCTTGCGACAGGCAAACAAGGTCATGTACCTGATGTAAGGTAAGGCAAGGTAGGTAGGCACTGTGAACTGGCACCTGCCTCACAGACTACAGCTGCTCTGGCGATGCTGTCCATACTTGGTACTTCCCTTGCGCTGGGGCTTTCATCAGACGGTGTGTCCTCTGCAACCCGGGTGCGTGTTCCAAAGCGATGCCCGCCTCAACCTGTCCCTGCTGAGACATGATGTCCTCAACAATCGCCAGCCAGCACAGCACAATCCTGGGGGTCATCAACCGCCCAGACGTCCAGTTTTCGAGCCACCAGGTCGCACTGTCTGTCAAGCTTCTGTCGCCTCGGACACTCTCCGACATGTACACTTGGCATCACTTGGCAGCATCGGCGGGTGCTGAGCGTGCTCGGCCATTGCCCCCCATGGTTGACTCGAGCGACGAGCGTCAGCGAGCTCCGGAAGCCGCAGCTCTTTCGGATTTGTGATCCACTCTCGGAGCCTCATGTGACCTGAACTCACTCTCTGTACTTGTTCCCTCGAAAGCCCCACTGCGGGACGGCAATCAAGGAACCTGCAGGGGTCTCGGAGGCGAGAGACAGAAGCCCCAGCCCCAGCGCTTGGAAGGAGAAGACGCTGGAAGCCGGCAGGGTCCTGCATCTGTTGAGCCGCCGTTCGCTTCATGACGAACCTTGCCACAGACGATGGCGTGCGTACGCTGAACGCCTTCCCCCCTAGAGCGGCGCTGGAGGACATGGCCAGAGCCACAAGCAGCGGGCGGCCTCCGTGTCATCATGATGCGCCACACGATGACTCCCTTGTGCAAGTGGACTTCGGTGGCCACTCGGTGACTATTCGGTGCCCTGTCGTTCTGTTTGTGTCGGAGCCGCCGCCTAGCAGCAGCAAGCAGCAGCAGCAGCAGGCATGTGCATCGCCGGGAGTCGGGCTCCCTGCAACTGGCTGTGGCAGATCTGCTCCTTCTGCGTGGGGGGTTGGAGCAGTAGGCTCGACTGATGCAGTGACACCACGCTAGGAAAAATAAAAAAAAGGCAGGGGGCCAGTGGGAGCCGCCTGCCCTGATGACGGACAGTCTCCGAGGCGCACACCGGCAGTTGCATCGTACCATGAACGCAGGGAAAATGCGACGCTGCCTCGCTCGTAGGTCACAATTAGCACATCTCGCCTTGAGACACTCAGGTAAGATGGGTAATTCAATGTGAGTGTAATGCTGGACGTGGTATGGTGCTGACGAGGTATTATTAGCATGAAGCGTCCTGTGGCGTTCCCCAGGTTTCGCCTCGTGGGAGCGTTTCACGATGGCCTCGTCTCCTTCCCCCAGGACCACCTGGCAGGTACCCTTCGCTTCGACAACCACAAAGCTTAGTGAGGCTTGAATTTTCCTGGCACAGCAAGATTGCTGTGCAGTGTGTTGGCGTCGCACAGTGGCCTTGGCATGACCAGCCCGCCCCATCGCCCCCGTCCATCTGCAACGTGAGGCCATGGATGTCTGCGGGGGAAGTCGGGGCACAATGGCCAGACCCCGACGCTACTGCTTCCCCTCAATGGGGCCTTCGAACAGATACCCAGTTTCCTCGAACCATCAGCACTCCTTCGGCCAATGTCCGTCCATCCGCTGCACCGACCGTCCGCCGGGAGCCACGTCTCGGCGTCGGAAAACCACCGACGGCGCGTGCAGGGCAGGAAGATAGGTCTCTTCTTCGGCGCGGCCGTCGGAAATGAGGACCGCCTGGCTCGGCCTCGAAGGCGGTCAGTCGGCCTTTGAAGTGCAATCCGCGAGTGTGCTCGCTCATCCTCGGCTCGCAGACGGGGAATCCTACGCTCGAACTCCTCCAAGAAAGGCCTTGGCGGCTGCAGCGAGCTGACTGAACGCGCGCACGATACAAGACCGCGACCACTCGTTGGCGATGCCCAGACATCACCAAGACCTGATGCTTTGCCGCCTTCGCTAGGCCACGGCTTGGGCCGCACTGGCCACACCTTGACCCGACGTCAAGCTTTGCCCCGCCGCGACCATCTCGCGTTCGCTCGCCTGTTTGCCAACCGTGAAATGGCCTGCGAAAAAGATCCGGGAGAGTCCCAAATCAGGATTGACAACGGTAACAAAGTGGACCGGTTGCGCCTCCATGAGTAAGTACGGCAAACAGATCGACAGCAAAGAAATTCTATCTCAAAGGGGTTGGAGTATTTTCGAGGTGAAAGGTGATGATGTTGCATATAGAGAGACCATCTTGAGAATGTGGCCCTCTTAAGCTCTAGAAACAGACCCAATGGCTTTTTCGAAACAGAGTGATTGTGCCGAGCCCAGATGGAGGACTAGCCTCGGCCTTGAAAGCCATATTTCAGTCATTGTGCTAGTAGTCCATTCTCAGTCCATCGAAGACATTGACAACTTTGTGCTCTTCGAACGCGAGTTATTTGAGTCAGTGAGTTTGCTCGCCACGCAAAGGAGGAGTGTGAGACGAAGATACCAGGCGAGAAGCATTGTGTTGTCTCCGTAGACTGCACGAAGCGCACATGACGGTGGGATCTGACGCACTCTTACTCGAATTTGATATCGGTGGAAACCGAAGGAAACTTTTTCTTCCGTCTCGATTCTTCTTGGTAATGTCCCAAGCAACAAGCCCCTCGACTCGCCATGAAGTGGTGTCTGCAATACCAGTTCCTATGTGGAGGACATGGCGGAGGCTAGCCCTTCAACAGACAATCCCAGTTTTCCGGTTCACCAAGAGATCAATTCGAGTAGCATCTTGTGATTTTCTCTGCGCATTGAAGAATGAATAGCTAACGTCGAGCATGTATCTAGGACGGGCTGTGACACAGTGTGTCCTACATTCTGAGTCAAAGGTTATGGCGAATGGACGAAAGGCCCTGACTGTCTCGATAGGCATCAACTCGAGTAGAGAAATGGAAAGACATGACCCGAGGATGCGGGAAAAGAGATTCAAAACTTCTCGATAAAGCCAACTACAAAGACTTCTCTTGATCGAAATAATATTCTCGTTGGATCATGGGACGCATGGACACCCCAATTTGACAGTGGGTACCAGGACAGCTTCTACGGTGGTTTCGAGCCATTGGCGGGCGTCCTAGTGGTTTTAAATCGAAGAAGCAAGTTTCGGTTAAATCATCGGAAGGGAGTTTCATGATGAAGGTCCGCAAGGACCTCGAAACGGCCAACAAGCATAGATAAGCAGCCGAATTCATGGCGTATGGAAGAGGGCATAGGCTCTCGAGAAATAGCCGGGCTATGAGCACAGCGGTAGATGGTTTGGCCTTGCGTGGGTGACCAAAAAGAAATCCACCGATGGCTGTCTGCCGCTGGTTGAAAGGACGGAAGCTGATGCACAAGCCGGCTCATTAACGCATGGCCGCAGCTACACCGACCAGCCCAATCAATGGCCCTTGAATGTCGACTTCAACTCGATGGACTGCCCAGAGATGTGAGACTGCCACCAAGTGGCTTGGGTGCAGGCGCCCGAAGACAGACAGATAGGGTCAGCAAGAGACGAGGTCCGGGCACTTGCCCCACTACCAACTGTCTACCCCAGGCAAGAATGGAGCTATGTGCTGGCGACATCACCTTATATACCATGACAGATCTGGGCATCACATCACGCATCGAGACCCCATCAATGCGGCACCAGCCATTTCGACTGGATTGAGAAGCGCATGTACAGCAGGAAGGCCCGAGGCATCGTCTGAGGGGGTTGGCCAAGGTGCCGTCCGACGCGATCGCAATGCGGCGAACATGGGCAGCGCCACGCTGCAGATGGACGACAGTTCAACGGAAGCCAGGCGACCCGAAAATAGACTGGGGAAGGAGTCCACAAACGAATCGCGACTTGAGAGGCTCTGCGGGCCATCGGTTTCCCGGAACGGTAAGTCGATGCGTTGAACGTCGTGCTGGATGACTCGGGGGGGCG
This sequence comes from Verticillium tricorpus MUCL 9792, assembly GCA_000732205.1. Classification (NCBI taxonomy): domain Eukaryota; kingdom Fungi; phylum Ascomycota; class Sordariomycetes; order Glomerellales; family Plectosphaerellaceae; genus Verticillium; species Verticillium tricorpus. Next base: position 143,990 of record JPET01000002.1, on the reverse strand, counting down.
TGGTGGTGCCGTGCGTTTCGTTTCATCTGAACCTGTCAAGCATCACAACCCAGCGAAAATGGCGAGATGGCCACCATTTCAGAGGGCAGTGCCCCCAAAGTGAGGAGACGCTCGGTCGAGCCCTCTACAATGTCGCTCGACTTTTCTTGTCGGGACTGTTTTGTGTGCTGGGAGGTGCTTGTCGCAGACCTGCAAAGCTTCGACACGCCGAGGCTCCGAGCTGGAACTCCTGGCTTGGAGGCGACAATGGACGACCCACGGGGTGTTCATGAGTAGGACCATAAAGAGGAGACCAGTTCCTAGCATGGAAGTTTTATAATCTTCTTTACCCAGTCTGGTTTGATCAACGCGGAGGATTTCTATTCCTGTTAGTTTCGAGTTACTGGTCGTCGTCGACTTTGTTTGCGGATCATCTTAAGCTGGCTTGAGAGCATCATCGATTCCTTTCTCTCCCCATCACGACAACCCATCAGACAAGATGCATTTCAGCACCATTTTCTTCAAGACGCTGCTGGTCGGCGGCGCCATAGCGGCCCCCTCGATAGAGAAGCGCCAGTTGGCGACCATCCAGAGCGCCATCACCTCGGTGCAGTCGGCGCTCGATGACCTCGGCACGGCCGTTGGAGTGAGTGATCCTCTCGTGATGAGGCGATGAGAGCTCGAGCTGACATTTTCCAGGGCCTTTCGGGAACCGACGCGAACAGCGCCGCGCCCATCCTTACGGCGTCGCAGAACGTGCAGAGCGTCATCGGAACGGCGACCCAGCAGGTTCAGGGTGCGCAGGCCCTCGGCCTCATGGAGGCGCTCGGCCTGCAGGACTCGGCAACCGGCCTCGTGACGTCTGTCCAGGGCACTGTCTCGGCGTTGACGGCGAAGAAGCCGGAGCTCGACCAGCTCGGCGTCACGACCATTGCCGTGCAGACGCTCAAGGACCAGCAGCAGTCGAGCAAGGCCCTCAGTGACGCCATCGTGTCCAAGGTGCCGGGTATCGCCCAGGGCGTCGCCCAGCAGAGCACTCAGCAGATTAACGACGCCATCGAACAGGGCATCACTGCTCTGTCGGCGCCGCCGGCAGCTGGCGGTGGTGGAGGTGCCGCTCCGGCCCAGCCTGCTCAGCCCGCTCAACCTGCTCAGCCCGCTCAGCCTGCTCAACCTCCGGCCCGACCCGCCCAGCCGGCTCAGCCAGCTCAACCCGCCCAGCCAGCTCAACCCGCCCAGCCAGCTCAACCCGCCCAGCCTGCTCGCCCTGTTCCGGTCCCTGCCCCTGTCCCTGGCCCAGGCAACGGTAACGGCAACAATGGCGGAAACGGTACAGGCAACGGTAACGGAGCTGGTTCCGGGGCCGGTCGTGGGGGCGCCGCTACGCCCCCTGGTGCTCCTTCTCCCATCTTTGAGCCCAGGCCCGGCGCGGGCGCTGGTGCGGGTGCCGGGGCCGGTGCGGGTGCGGGCGCGGGTGCTGGAGCCTCCAACGGCACGGCGGCGACGAACGGAACCTTGGCCAAGCGGGTGCTATCGATCCACGCCAGGACCTTGCCGATTGCTTTGGCATTGGAGGCCTGAGGAAGGACGAAGAGGGCAGCTCGGGACTTGGTGTTTGAGAGGGACCACTGTGCCCCGGCTGGGATCGGAGCTCGGCGTTGGTTCTTTGATGACTGGGAGGGTGTTCAGGCTAGGGTAGAACAGGTAGTGGGCAGCTGTGCTGTCGTGATGATTGATATCGATTTGACCTGATCAAGTGCATTTGTGACAGAGACATGAGCAGCATGAGATTCACCTGCCACACGTTGGAGCAGAAAAATGCGATGAAACGATGATGCGGGCAGGAGACAGCAGGAGCGACCGAGGTACGGTGGCTGGCGCCTGCTTACTGCTTCGTGCTAGGCTTGTGTATTTGGGGTTTGGGTGCGACAGTGCGTAAACCTCTTGCGTTGGTGTGTTGTGATTAACACGCACTCTCCAAGGTGGCAGTGACGCCGAGAACGCAGCTTCCCCGAATCCGTCCAAGTCTCCCAGCCATGGCCGCGTGGATGGGGATCGACCAACCCAAATCGTAACATCCTTTGATGACCTCTAATGATGCCGTTCCATCCATCTGCATCCTCACTACCTTACCCAGCGGACCCCCACCACCCAAGATCAAGATCTTCGAAACCTCGAAGCCCACGCAGCCAACCGTCGCCCGACCCAGACACACCACACCAGCACCACGCAGGTTGCATGCACGGCGCCCGTCTTGGCCACTCACAGGCCTCCCGGAGCCTTTAGGTCAGCCAGCAGGTCAGCCAACAGCAACCACTCTCGCCCGTGGCATCTCAGGGTCCTACACTATATACGCTGGGCTTTCGCATTCGCCAGCCGCAGCACCTCCTCTCGTCTCACCATGTCAAGACAAATGGCCAACGAAATCAAGCTGCTCAGTGGCAGTAGCCACCCCGAGCTGAGCGCCCAAGTCGCGGGCCGGTGAGTGCTTTCGAACCCGTCCTTGCTCGAGAAGCAGAGCAAGGGATCGGTCTTGCTTGGGGGCTCACACATCCAGACTCGGCATCGAAATTGCCCGTACCGTCTCACTCAACTATTCCAACCAAGAGACCTCTGTCACCATTGGCGAGTCGGTGCGCGACGAGGATGTCTACATCCTCCAGTCCACCGCCACTGGCGACGTCAACGAAGGCCTCATGGAGATGCTCATCATGATCCACGCCTGCAGGACCGCCAGCGCCCGCCGCATTACCGCTGTCATTCCGTGCTACCCCTACGCCAGGCAGGACAAGAAGGATCGCTCCCGCGCCCCCATCTCCGCCCGTCTCATCGCGAACATGCTCCAGACCGCTGGCGCCAACCACATCATCACCATGGACTTGCACGCATCCCAGATCCAGGGCTTCTTCTCCGTGCCGTGCGACAATCTGTACGCCGAGCCCTCTGTACTGCGCTGGATTCGCGAGAACCGCAACGTCGAGGAGGTCGTCATTGTGTCCCCCGACGCCGGCGGCGCCAAGCGTGCCACGTCCATCGCCGACAGGCTCAAGGCCAGCTTTGCCCTGATTCACAAGGAGCGGCCTCGCCCTAACGTTGTTGGCAGGATGGTTCTCATCGGCGAGGTAGCCGACAAGGTCGCCATCCTCGTCGACGACATGGCCGATACGTGTGGCACCCTGGATAAGGCTGCCAGTCTTCTTCGGGACGCCAACGCTAAGGAGGTCAGTTGCCCCCGGAGCCGTTCGATCAAACGCCGGATGCTGACATCTAACAGATACTCGCCATTGCTACCCGTAAGTTTCTTGAGCCTCGGCCGACCCCTTTATCTTGACAGCCTCCGGCCGCCGGCCCCCCGGTCCCCGCTGACCCCACATCCAGACGGCATCCTCTCCGGCAAGGCCATCGACACCATCAACAACAGCTGCCTCTCCCGCCTCGTCGTCACCAACACCGTGCCCCTCGGTGACAAAGTAGAGCGCTGCCCCAAGCTGCAGGTCATCGACATCAGCGGAACCCTCGCCGAGGCCGTCAGGCGGTGCGTCCCCTTGTCTCATCGACCTGCTCCGTACTCCGCTAACAGGCTCAGGACCCACAACGGAGAGTCCGTTTCGTACCTCTTCACCCACGTCCCGGTCTAGGCTTGCCTTCGTCCCACTCAACAGTGCGGCAAAGCCCCTGCTCCGTAGCATCTGGCGTTCGGTCACCATGTCCGGTCTGCATTGTTGGGAGTCAAGCGCCGTCGGGGCTTGAGAGCGTTGCACATAGCTCGCTCTGTCTCTGGGTGTATCATGAAAACCTCGTCGTGATCAGCGAACTGGCGGTGTGAAGATGCATCACTGCGATGTCAAATGCTCTTCATCCTGGCTTTGCTGACTCTGAACACCCATGGTCCGTCTGTTTTTGCCATATTATCAATACAATCGTCCCCTACCAGAACGCCTCGTCTCCCCGCTTTCGTGCTCTTACACTGATACAGTGGTGCCGTCTATCCGGACCCAAACCCTGCTCCCGCTCAAATGCGCCGCACCGCCGTTATTGTACACAAGACCCTGTCGCCAGCTCGCCCGCGTGGCCATATATCGCATCCCGATTACACACAACTCACCGCTTGCGCGTGTCTTTTCCCTTTTTCTTGTTGCTCTTTTTCTTGTCCTTGGGCAGCTCCAGCACCGTCCCTCTCAGCAGCTCGCCCATCAGGCGCAGCATGTAGTCGTCAATCGTGCGCATGCGCTCGCCCCAGGCGTTGCTCTCAATCTCGACAGGCTCGGCGGAGGCGTCGGGCGCCACCGACTCGGAGAACCGGCCCAGGCCCGAGGGGCCGGGGCCCGCCGGGTCGGCCGGCGGGTCGTCGCGGGGCGTGCCCTGCCTCGTGCTGGACGCCCCGGACGTCGCGCCGCTGGTCTTTTCCTGGAAATCTGCGTCGTCTGCCTGTATCTCCCTCTCGGCCGCCTTGGCCGCCGCGACGTCCTCCTTGTCCTCGGCCTGCTCCAGCACCTTCCCGACGTTCCGCGGCTCGTTCCCGTCCGCACCGCCGAGGAGACGGTCCATCGCCGCGTTGGCGGCGGCGTTGCCGTCGTTGACGAGCTCGGCATCCTCGCCAACGGCGTCTCGGACCGTCATCTTTTCACGGAAGTAGTCCGTCGTGAACTCGCCCTCTTGGATGACGACATCGTCCAACATCTGTTTCTGTGACGCTTTGCGCAGAATGTTGGCTTCGATCGTGTGCTCGCTGACGAGCCGGTAGATGTGCACATCGCGAGTCTGGCCAATACGATGGCATCTGTCCTGGCACTGCTTGTCCATGGCAGGGTTCCAGTCCTGGTCGTAAAAGATGACAGTGTCGGCGCCCGTCAGGTTGATGCCCAGACCGCCCGACCGCGTCGACAGGATGAAACAGAGGATGCGTGGGTCATTGTTGAACCTGTCGGTGAGGATCTGTCGCTGCTCAACCTTGGTGGCGCCATCGAGTCGGAGGTACTTGTGGCCGTGAATGTTGAGGAACTGTTCGAGAATGTTGAGGACCTTGGTCATCTGCGTGAAGATCAAGGCGCGATGGCCGCCGGCTTGTAGCTTGCGGAGAAGCTTGTCGAGTGCCTGGAGCTTGCCGCAGTCGTACTGGAGGAGACGCTTGTCTGGGAACTGAATGCTCAGTCGCATCCGAGCTTCGTGCCACGGGTCGTGGGGCGCCTGCTTTTGCATGAACGGGGCCCATCGCACAGGTGCCGAGAGGCTGATGTCACCCTCCGTGAACGCGTCAATCGCTCGCTTGCCGAGAACAATCTCAGTCATATCCCGGGTGACGACCGACGGGGTCACGCACGCGAACTTTTGGATTGTCGTCTCCATCAAAGCTGCCCGGTCTTCCATGCTGTGGATGGTGGCGCGCAGGAAACCCGAGTCCTCGGCGAACCAGTTCAGGATCTTCTTCGGGACTCTCGGTCGGGGCTTTCGCGGTCGCTGCTGGAGATCCAACGTCAAGAACTGAACGAGACGCTTCCCGTAGATTGGTCGACGCTGTCCCCGGAGGGCGTTCAGGTACACACAGTGCTGCAGCTCTTCGAACCGCCGCCACCTGCCCAGGCTCTCGAGGTACATCAAGTTGGACTCGGCAGTCGATGGATCGAGGTTGGTGCGAGCCATGTGCGCTCGTGCATTCTGGGCTTCCCTCAGATCCATGAGGACTCGGTGAAGGCTCAGCTGCGAAATCCGCTCGGCGATGGTATTCGAAAGACCCTCATGCTGTGTCGGTATCAGATTCACAACCCCGAGACTGACGGTCTTCATGGCATCCTGATCAAGAATTGTTCGGTGTAGAAACTCGTTCGTCTCATCATAGTCGGCGACGACACTCCTTTGCATCCGGAAGGAGGTCATGATGGGCCGGTCGACGAATAGATCTGGATGGTTGCAGACTTTCCTCAGCTGCATGAGGCAGTTGATGATGGACATGTAGTTGCCGGACGCCAGGGTGTCACGGGTGTCGGCCCGAGCCAAGAATCCGTCGTAGAGTTCTCTCTGTCGCTTTGACAGGCGGCAGAATTCGACGTGTTCATACTTGGCGGGCATCTGCTTCTCCACGTCGGCCTTGAGTCTCCTCAGCAGATACGGCCTCAGGACCTTGTGCAGCTTGGAAATGATCGCCCGAGCTTCTTCGTCCATGGTCTCTCGCCCGCTTTCCAGGATCTGGGACTCTGGCTTGTGGAACCAGTCGTGGAACTCTTGCAAGTCGGCGAACCCGCCCACGCCATTCTCGGAAGGCATCAGGAAGAACAAGAGCGACCACAGCTCCGTGAGATTGTTCTGCAGCGGTGTGCCTGTGAGCAAGAGCCGAGCGCGCGTGTTGAAGCCGAGCAGCGTCTGCCACCGCTGAGACTTGAAGTTCTTGATGTTATGAGCCTCGTCAAGGATCAAGTAATGCCATCTCCTGCGCTTGAAGACTTGCTGGTCTTGAAGAACGAGTTGGTACGACGTGATGCAGACGTTCCACACATCATCATTGTTCCATCCGTGGCGCTTCCTCTTCCGCTCTTCCTGAGTGCCGTAGTATGACAAAATTTTGAAGCCTGGCAAGAACTTTTTGAACTCCATCTCCCAGTTGAGCATGACACTCGTCGGCACAACGACCAAGTGCGGCCCCCACACCTCGTGATGACAGGCGAGATGGGCCAGCAGCGCGATGGTTTGAATGGTCTTGCCCAGGCCCATCTCATCGGCGAGAATACCATTCGTGTTGTTGGCATAGAGACCGGCCAACCAGTCCAAGCCGTAGTGCTGATACTCTCGCAGGGTACCGCGAAGAAGGAATGGCACTTCAGTCTTTGCGGCCGATGCCGGGCTGGGTGACAGAGACATACTGTCAGCGTCTTTCGTTACTGGAACTAATGAGGTGGTCTCCGGATCCGACAGCTTCGCGTCTGCTGTCGGCGAGGATGCCTTGACTTCCGGTCCCGTCGACGCCATGACCACATCTGAGTCTGGTTTGACAGGCTTCACTACGGCAGACTGTGGCGACGTGATGGCGAGCTCCGGGAGAGATCCTGCCTCTTGAGGCGCGTCTGTCATGTCGACATCGTGAGGGGTAGAAGTAGTCGCTTCAGGGGCAGCCTCATGGACATCCCCAACACCGTTCGTCGTGGGCTGGTCGGGTGGTGTCGTCTCGACGTGACCATTTGTCGTGGGCACTTCGACATCGCCAGTGTCAGGAGTCTCATCGCCCGTGACAGGATCTGAAGGGGGGATCGTGACCAGATCAGGCTCATCATCGTCTTCGTCCATCTCGTCCTGCATGTTCAATGAAACATCATGTTTCTTTCCTGAATCCCAGGACGGCAGGGGTAGGTCCTTGGGCTTCGAGGGCGTTTCGAGCGGTTTCTTCTTGTCTTCTTCTTCTGAAGGCTCTTCCGTCGCGCCTTCGGTAGTTCCCTGAATCTGATCGAGCTCTGACTTGTCGAAGAAGAGCCCCAACAAATTCGCAGGTTCACCACTGTCGGAGTCGTCCTCGGAACCGGTTCCAGACTCTCCGTCGTCATCATCCGCCCCGTCGCTATCTTCGTCGCTCGATCCCATGTCGTCGTCCATGTCGACCGATTCGTCAGTCGATTCGCTCCCCTCATCTCCAGCGGTTGTCGCACCAGGGCTTGCCCCCGTCCCATTTTGATCTTTGCCGTCGTCAGCTTTGGCCAGCTCCGGTATATGAGAGTACTTTGCGCGTAGTTGGTCTTGCGTGAGGGTCTCGTCTGCAGCATCCACCAATGAGTCGTTTGCGGGCTCGTCGTCTTCGTCGGATGAGGACATGACGTCATCGTCGCCCGAATCATCGTCGTCAGCGTCCATGGACGATGCACTATCGTTTCCTATCGCGTTCTCGTCATCGCTGACCCCTGGCTCATCATCCAGATCTTCCTCGTCGTCGTCTTCATCGTCTTCATCGTCCTCATCCGTATCGACCTGACCTCGCTGGGCCTGCAGCTTCTGCTCGGAAAGATTGACTGCTTCATTCAGGGCAGCCTTGACGCGCCGTTGTTCTTCCGCTTCCCACTCTTGCAGTCTTCGTCTGTTGATCTCCGCTCGCACATTGTCCCAAGTCCCGAACATGACCTTGGCCACAATTCGATACCGCGTGATCCAGTATTCTCTGGCCTCGGCTTCGAGCACCTCAGCAGACTTGGGCTGCCGGCGGAGCCACGCGTCTCGGCATGCCTCTGCCAGCCTTTTCGCCTGTGATTTGTGTCGCTGTCGTTCTGCCAGCATGAGCTTCCGGAAGTTAGCCGCAGCCTTGACCATGTGGTCGTGGCGGGCCCACTGACGGGGCGGCTCCTCCTCAGCCTCTGGGGCGAATGCTGTGCATCGGCCCTGGGACAAGATTCCGCCTGGCTCCACGGCATTTTCGATTCGCAATATCATGAGAGCGTCATCTTTTGCCATGGCATCCGTGTATTCCTCCTCTTGTGCCAGATAACCGCCATCTTGGAGGGGTATCTGAGGGGCCTTTGCCCAGTATTCTTCAAAGCTCGGCCCGATCTTGGGCCTCTTGCTCACTTGCCCCGGGTGAACGAGTGGTATCGTGCCTCTTGGTCGAGACTTGGTCGACCGCAGAGATTCTTGGACCGGTGACGAGGCGTCTTCATCGAAGGAGCCGCGGGTCGGTCGTCGCGCACGCGTGGAGTGTCGAGTCGGTTGGGAGGATGGGGACGGGGTTCGTTTGCGCGCGGACCGCGAGGAGGTTCGATTCGATGGCTTGTTGGACTGGGCGGCGGCTCTGGACGAAGGGGTCCTACCGTTGACATTCTTGGGCGTGTTTTTGGTTCCTGCATTCTGTTTCTGTTTCGATGAGGGATGACCGTTGGTCGTGGCATATGATCTCTTGGCTAACGGGCTGACACGCGATGGCTTTCGTGGCGCCGGAGGGGATTGGGGTTCCAGCTGCGAGAGGTTGATGCGACCGGATTTGCGCCTCCCGTTCTCGGTGAATGAGGTCGGACCTTCAGCACTGGCCTTCTTCCACGGAGGAGACACAAGCTTCTTGTTGCTTATACGTTCGGTAGACGGCGGGGGTGTAGACTCGTGAAGTCGTCGTCTCTTGGAGGGGGGGGCATCGTCGACTTCGGTCTGGGGCTGTGGGGCAAGGTCGACCTCGACATCGTGAAAGCCGTTTGCTGCGGGATCCAGGTCAGAGAGCTCGGAAAGTTCGGATGAGGACTCTCTGGTGATGTCGAGAGTCGCCGTAGCGTCTTCACTGATCGAGGGCGCGTTTTGGTCGTCGCGTTGGGCAACGGGGGCGGCCGAGTCTGCATGCGCGATCTCGGGCGACGCGGTCCCGGTCATAGTAGCAACGGGGCGAAGGAGGGAAGGGGGGTCGTGATCTCGACGAAAAGCGCATTTGGTGGGATAAAATTGCAGTCGGGAGATTCGTACTGGTTCAGAGAAGTCTGGATGGGAGTCTGAGCATGCTCACGGTGCCTCGGGGCTGGCTATGACGGATTTTGATGGAATTCTGAGCGTTGCTAGCAAAAACTTTGAAGCTGGAGATTTTGACAGTGACGGGACGCATCTTGGGCCACCCCTGGCTCTGGCTGCCTTGAGAGCTTGGGCTGCCAGCTTGCCAGTTGCTGCTGCCAGTGCTGACCAGTGCACGCACATTCGCGAGTCGCGACTGGAGCTAACCGAAAAAGGGACCAGAGGCAGGGAGGCCTGGGCTGGAGTGGTGAAAGTGGGGGCCGACTCGACCCGAACTCATGAAGCGATCACTTTTTCTCTGCCTCAGGCTCAAAGCCTGCCGTGTGGGCCATCGGCATCCATCATCGTCTGCATTTGAGCCTCCAGATAGCAACGACATACATTCAGCAAATCAATTGGGTCACATCGAGACCACCAATTGGCCACGGTAAGCACCTCAGCAGCCTCTCTGCGCGTCTGGAAAGACTGACCACGGGCGCATTGCCCACCACAGATGCTGTCTCGACGAATTGCGCGGGTCTCGACGATCCGCGGCACGAGTGCTGCCCTGGCAGCTCCCGCCCGCCGCCTTCCCTCCATCCAGCAGCGAACCTTCTTCCCTGACGGCATCAACGACAAGAAGACCCTCGAGGCCAAGTTCCCCGAGTACCCGGCGCTCACCGAGGCGGAGGATCCCGGCATGGTCAGTTGAAGACGCGCGACCACCAGCGCGAGCCTGCCCGTCTGCGGGCGGCCGGTCTCTTGAAGTATGGCACAGCCAGGGCTAACCACTGGGTGCGGCAGAACGGCGGCTATGTCAACCCTCCCTTCATCAAGCGCCAGCACCGCGATCCCTACGGCAACTGGTGGGACAAGCAGGAGAGGCGCAACTTTGGCGAGCCCGTCCACGAGGACCACGATCTCCTCGGCATCTTCTCGCCCTACGAGTACACATGGACCACGGCCGGCCCCGGCCTGGTCATGATCGGCACCTTTGTCGCCAGCTTCTTCACCATTGTCGGTGCCATCTACCTGACCTACCCCGACAAGCCTGCCTTCCCCAGGGAGTTCGAGGATGGTCTGCAGAGGGAGCTGGGCGGTGCCAGCACCGTGAGGGTACGATTATCTTCCTTCCGTTTAGCCGGGTGTGGTGATCTTGCTAACACGACATAGGCGAGGATGGAAGGTGACGAGGACCCTTGAAGCGTGATGGAGGCACCTGGAAACTGAGGTCACTGTGTACATAAGCGGGGCAGTGGAAGAACAGTCTAGAGCAGAGAATCAGTCCCTTCGTCTTTCAGCAAGTCCGTTATGGAGAACGAGCGTGGCCATGTGAACAGGTGGTCACTGGAGCGATCCGACGCACGCGTACAAAGCAGTGACAAGCAGTGACAAGCGTGGCGGCTGGTTTGTGTCGAGGAACCGTTTGCTGCAGGCAGTCACTGCCGATGAGCTATTTCCCTAAATCGTGAGGTCACCATTATCAATAACATAGTTCCCTGGGTAAGGTAGGTACGGTGGGCGGGCAGGCAAGAGCATGCTGGATGGAACCACTTGCACCAACGGTCCCTCGACGTACAACAGTCATTCAAGACCTGGGTAGACAAATGGCCACCATCACCAGTACTCCTCCACGGCTTCCATGCTCGCCAAACTTGCTTGTTTGGTACCTGTTCGCGTGCTTCGACAACGAGCTGGATCACACACATTGTCTTACGTCGAATTATTTCTCGATCGAACCGCACGGCAACGTCCACAATGCGGTACCAGGACTGGGACGTGCTCATCTTTCCGAGGGACACCAATGTCCCAACAAAGGAGTTCAAGGTCGACTGCCACGTAGTCCATGACACAGGTACATTCTCCGTATACGATGTTGTACCATCATCTACCTTACATTCTGCACATGCCCTCAATGACCTAGCCATGCTAACCCGTTGTAGAGTTTGGTTACAACACCAGTTCCTGCGGGCTTCCTACCCTGACCTGCTTCACACCAAGCCTGCCCCAGGGCGCGCCCTTCCACATCTCTGTCCACTCGTGGCGAACGCCTGAGATCAGTCGGCTCAGCAGAGCCTACAGCAAATACCCCGAGGCTATCAAGTTCGAAGCTCGCGTGTTCATCGACGGATACCTGGTAGCGTAAGAGAGCCCAACGCCAAGAACCACAGCGCTCATCACCATCTGGTTGCTGATGGATGCGAAGATCGGCTGCATTCGACCGTCACGGCAGTTGGCCTCATTTGATCGCCGATACTTTTGGTACGCACCACTTCAGCTTGCCACCAAACGTTGTCACTCACCCCGTTCTGATACAGAGCTCGACAAGCATGGCGATCGTGAGACCCTTGCGTTTCCGCCCTTTCGCAAAGAGCTCCTACACGAGGACTACTGGAATCCTGCCGATGACAATGGCCGCATCAAGCTTGTGATCAGCGAAGGCTTCCCCCGCGACTCGCCAACTCACCCTATCGAACGTGTCAAGAATGTCGTGGCTTTTACTTTCCAGCACGCGCCCTTGGGTACAGTTCTCAGCAAACAATCACCCTTCTCATGACTGACGCTGGCCTTGCTAGAAATCCTCGAGGGCTGCGGGATAGCTTGGCCGAGCCCTAGCATGTGGTCACAAACACCCTTGGCGGCGACAATGCATGTTCCCACCTATTACCCAGAGGACGGATCGACCTCGCACCAGCACTCGCCGCGACGCCGGACATCTCACTCGTTGAGAAACTCCAGCCCGAGAATCGTGCCTCGCAACGTGACGTACGCGCCTCCCAGCCAATACGTCCCCGACAGCGGATCACGCTCCTATGATCTTATGATGAGAGGCTCAAGCGGAAACATGTCTACGGACATGAGCATGCCGGATTACATCTCGTCGAGCCAGAGTAGCCGGTTCCCCACCATGTCGTACACCGACGCCGTCTCCGGTGTTCAACTGCAGGAACCATCTCCGGAGAAGCCGCCTCGGTCTATGTTGCTGAGAGTGCCGGCCAATACGCCGACGGCGGCCAAATTGGGCGGTGCTAGCACGCCAGAATGCAAGTTGCGCGGTTCCCCAAAGTCAGCGACATTGGTACTCGTAAGCAGCATACTAATCTCTGGGTTAGATGCATCTTGTGCGTACAGTCAGCATGACTCCAATCCTGCAGACCTTGCGGCCTCTTTGACAGAGTCTCTGCTTCACAATGCCATGCCGGTCCAGGCTGCGCAGCAGCTCTCTGTACAGATGCCGACACAGGAGATTAAGTCCCGGACGGAGAACTGGCTCACTCACACTGATGGGCAGACCCGTGCGAGGTCCTCAGCCCATTCTTACAAATCGCAGGCGGAGCGTCTGGAAATTCGGAAGGTGTCCCAACCTTTACTTGGTCGGGCAAGCCCCAGTCCGTCTAGAAATGGTGGCGTCTATCAAAGTAGCGACTGGGCCTCGGAGAACCAACGAAACACTCCGGGTCGCTCAGAGGGTTCACACGGGGTGGACCTTTCGAAGTCGTCGCGACAGGAGTCAGAGCCAGAGCCTGGCTCGAACAGCGGCGGCAGGCGAAGTGTGCTAGTCTCTAGAGGGACCGATCTGGGCGTCAAGCGAGTGCGACACTTCACCCCGGCGTCGGCGCGGGCAATTGACGAGGAAGATGAGCCCCAGCGTGTCACTTCCCGTACCAGAATCGCGAGTTTGGTCAGTAACTTGACGATCAACTGACAAACAGGCTTGCCTCATGTCAGCGCGCAATGATAGAAATACTATTTGCGAAGGCAGTGCATTGTTATTGTGAGTGCTGCATTGGGTTTGGAAGGTCTCTGGTATATTTCTCTGAAGGTTCAGAAGGCCCGAAGCCGAGGAGCTTGCGTCTATGGGCCCCGTAATTGCTCGAGGTACATGAAGGTGTCTGGGGTCAAAAGCATTGCGTACCTTATGGACAGGCAGGTCATCCGCCGTCATGTCTCATATTTTACCAATTGAACTTCGCAGTACAAAATGCCTTTTGCTGTACGAAAATACGACCGAAACTGCACTGGCTCGCCCTCCTCTCCGTCTGCCGTCGTCAATATCGAGCTTGCCTGCCTGGACAAGGAACCAGATTGCCGGAGTCGGATGACGACTGCCAACCCTCTCCGCGAGCGTCGATTGTGGGAATTGGCGGGGACACCTCGAAGGGTGTCGAAATTTGTCAGCTCTTCGGGGTTGACATACAGCCCGCCGACCCCGCAATGGCAGGGGGGTAAGAACAGCGCATTGGTCGGTGGAGGGTCGATTTTCGGCGACGCTTGTTCGTAGCACGGAAGGCATGATGGATGAATTGTGTGATCAGGCGAAGATAGTTTCGCGGTGGAGTTAGGAGGGGGGGTGGATTTGTCAGGGAACTGGTTGTTCGGGCTGTTTCGTCACCGATTCTGTGCTGGGTGCCTATACGTTCTTCAGCATTTAAGGAGTCGATTGAACTAGGAATGTCGATATCAGAACACCAAGTTCATCTCAACGACTCGGTATCTCTCATCTAACCACCTTGTCTCGGATACCTCACCTCACCTACCCACCTTCACATAGGTTGCCTCGCGAAACCCACCCCAAGATGAAGGAAGCCGTCGTCAGCAAGGAGATCAAGGTTGAGATCAAGGACGTCGAAGTCCCCAAGCCCGGCCCTGGCGAGGTCTTGATCAAGGTTGTCGTTGCAGGTTGGTGCCCTCTAAGACGAGCTTCAGTGACGTCACTGCCTCTTTAGCAAAGCACCTCGAGGATGAGAATCTCACACTGACACGGCCGCCAGGCACCAACCCCAAGGACTGGAAGATCCCCATCTGGCTGCCGACGAGCAATAACACCAACACAGGCGATGATGTTGCCGGCACGGTGGAGGCGTTGGGCGACAACGTCGTCGGCTTCACCAAGGGCGACCGGGTCGCGGCGTTCCACGTCATGATGACCCCGCACGGCGCGTTTGCCGAGTACGCCATCGCGCCGGCCGGCACCGTCTTCGCCCTGCCGTCGTCCGTCTCCTACGAGGAGGCTGCCACCATCCCGCTGGCCGCCTTCACCTCGGCCGTCGCGCTGTTCGACCAGCTCGAGTTCCCCTCGCCGTGGGATCCCCAGGCCACGCGCGGCGGCGACGACAAGAAGAAGAAGAGGCCCGTCATCATCTACGGCGCGTCGACGGCCATCGGCGCATTCGCCATCAAGCTCGCCCAGGTGGCCAACATCCACCCCATCATCGCCGTCGGAAGCAAGAACAGCGACTTTGTCGTGCCGTTCCTGAGCGCGAGCAAGGGCGACCGCCTCGTCGACTACACGGCGTACAAGACGGCCGACGAGCTGGCCGCCGCGCTGAAGGACGCCGTGCGGGAGGCCGGCGTCGAGGACGGCCGCGCCTACGACGTGTACGACTGCGTGTCGGAGAACGGCACCTACGTCACCCTCAGCAAGGCCGTCGCCGGCCCGCCCGACGCCGCCGGCAGGAAGCCGAGGATCACGCACGTGCTGCCCGTGGACGCGAGCACCGCCGACCCGAGCGTTGATTTCGTGCGCACTTCCGTCGACCACGTGCACAAGCAGCCGCTCTTTGGCACCGTCTGGTCGGCTGCCTTCTCGCGGGGGCTGAGCGAGGGCTGGCTCACGCCGCACCCGCACGAGGTTGTGAAGGGGGGCCTCGCAGGCTTGGAAGGGGCGCTGAACGGGCTAAAGGACGGCACGGTGAGGGCGAAGAAGCTGGTGGTCCGCATCGGCGAGACTGAGGGCGTCGCGCAGTAGACGGCGAGAATGAAACGAGGGGAGACATGTTCCTAATGCTTGATGACTACTACCTTATTATGTACCACACTAAAATGAAAAGAGGTGAATCGCACGGGCCTGGAATAGACCGCTGTGCTGAGTGCTGGCCCCCAAAAAAACAAACGTCCGTCTCGAGACGGAGATGTGCAGCATCAACCCCGGAACGCCTGGCAATCTGACATGCGAAACCCCACCCCATCCGCCGCCGCCGCCGCACGCCGTCTCACGCCATGACGGCCTCGACCTTCTTGCCCTTGACGCTCTTCCACTCGCAGCACAGGGCCCCGATGATCGAGAAGGCCGCCGCCACCGCACTCACGAGGAAGCACATGGTCAGCGCCTCGTTGTACGCGAGCCTCAGCCCCGGCAGCTGGTGCGGGTCGACCATGTCCTGGATCGTGGTGGCCCCCAGCTCGATGGCCATCATGGGGTCCAGGTCCGGCACGTACTCCCGGATGCCGGCGATCAGCTCGTTGTTGAACACGGTGTGGCCGACCGTGACGAAGATGGCGCCGCCGATGGTCTGCAGGAAGATGACAATGGCCGAGCCCGTCGGCACGTCGGCCATGTCCAGCACCACCTGCACGGCGATCATGGGCTGCTGCATGCCGAAGCCCACGCCCGCGCCCGCGAGCAGCTGGTAGCAGATCCAGCCGGCGCTGTTGGTCGACGGCTCGAAGATGGACGTCAGGCCGAAGCCGACGGCCATGAAGACGGAGCTGGCGATCATCCACGGTGTGTAGTAGCCCGTCCACGTGACGGCCGCGCCCGCGACGAGCGAGAAGATGACGACGCTCACGAGCATGGGCAGGTTCATGACGCCCGAGCCCACGGCCGTGGCGCCCTTGACGCCCTGGAACCAGATCGGCAGCCAGTAGACGGCCAGGAGGAACGCGGCGCCGAGGCCAAACGTGAAGAGCGAGGCCGACCAGATCGTGCGCTTCTTGAAGATGCGCGGCGGCACCGTGGCGTTGTCGCCCTGCCGGATCTGCAGGTACAGGAACACGAGCAGGAGGAAGCTGGCCAGCATGAGGAGCGCGACGATGCGGCCCGAGTCCCAGGCGTAGGTGTGACCGCCCCACTGCATCGCCAGCAGCAGGCAGATGATGGCCGGCATGAAGATGATGTTACCGATGGGGTCTAGCGACTTGAGGCGGCCATACCATCCCACAGCCGGCGCGTTTCGCGGCGGGTCGGGAAAGAACAGGATGATGACACCCACGGTGACGGCACCCTACAGACGGTGATTAGACGTGCCCCCGTCAAGAAGGGACTGGCAAACTCACAATGGGAAGATTGATGTAGAAACACCAGCGCCAGGTGACCTCCTGCGCGAAGAAGCCGCCGAGGAGAGGGCCCGCGACTGAGGAGATTCCGTACATGCTGCCGATGCAGCCGGCGAAGAGGGGGCGCCGCTCGAGCGGCACGCTGTGGGCCAATATGATCAAGGCGCCGATGAAGATGCCTGCCGAGCCCACTCCGGCAATGGCACGACCGAGGATCAGGGTGAAGCTGTTGGGAGCGACGCCACAAATGAGGCTGCCGACCTCGAAGATGGAGATGGTGGCGAGGAAGATCCATTTGACGCTGTAGAAGGTGTACAGCTTTCCGAAGAGCAGCTGCAGGGAGGCCGATGTCAGGAGGTACGAGCTGCCATACCATCCCACGTCCTGCAGGCTCTTGAACTCGTCTGTGATCTTGGGAATCGCCGTCGCGATGATGGAGTTGTCTGGAAAGGGGTTAATCAGGGGTGCTGCAAGAGAGGTTGGTGATAGGTACCGAGGGCCATGACAAAAACGCTGAGGCACAGCGCCAGAACGATCAAGCTCAACTTCGCGCCGCTAGGGTACTGTATGGGTGCCTCTGCCGATGTCCCCGGAGGCTCGGTTGGTGGAGTCTCGCTCTCGACCTTGGCTTCCGGCATGGGCTTGGCCATGACTGACAGTGGGGGAGCAGCAAGCTCTGAGGACACCAGCGTGGGCCGGGCCTGGGAGTCCTCGATCAATGTATCCGAACTGCCGGCTGGTGTCTGTTGCTGTTTTTCTTGCTCGTTTGGCCGCAAGCTCCAGTCGCTCGATGACGGCGTCGTGGTCGACCATTCATGGACTGTCGACGGCGAGATGATGCTCTGAGGCACGGCGGCCTTCTGAGCGTCGAACATGATATACGGCGGAATTCGTGGTATAGGTACTGCTTGCTTCACGTGTGAGACTCTGGCCGTGGTTGCGCTCTGATATCGATGTTGAAGTAGATGAAGTGTGTTTTTAAAGCTGTCTGTGATCGGCAGCGGAGATTCGTAAGAAGCAAGATATAGAGGCATGAACCAATATGAGATACCCGACGACGAGGTTGCACACTTGTACTAATTCTGGCTCCCAGTGTAGAAAGCGAGGCAGAGGCTCTCGGAGGACCTTCCGTGCGACATCGGTGTACATCCGGGCAGGGGTGGAAGGATGGCCGGGAGGAAACGTTTGCAGGCCTTCTCACCTGCGATGAATGGCGGCGCGCGCCCTCCAGGCCAGGCGGAGGTACCCACCATGTACGACACACAAACTGTTCAGGAGCAGCATAGTAAATCCATTACAAGGGGTAGAGGGAGGAGTTTCGAGCCTTGCCGTGGATCAAGAGCAGACGGCTGAATGGCCAGCTACGTGGTGACAGACATGAATGGCACCACTCCTCGGAGTATGCGCCGCATCTGTCCAAAGAATATGCACATGGTTCGGCTCAAGGCCTAGACAGCTTTCGAGGCGTCGAGCCGGCAAAAGTGCCATGTCCTCCTGATGATGGTTGATCCATCGACCTCTCATGTCAGCCCGTAGGCTATGTGCCCGCCTCAGGCGAGACCGCTCTGAATCGTGATTCACATGGGCAATCGAGCAATTTGCCACGATTCTCGGGGTCCAGAAGCTTCATCGAAACCGAAGGTGGCGTCGATGGGCAGATACGGATGGCATGTCAAGCTGCTGAAGTTGAGTTCGGCTCCTGGTGGAACGCGGCTCGCTTCTTCGCGCTCACTTTAAACGCGAGGGCGGAAGCTGACTCATCCGAGCCTGTCTTAGGTAAGCCTTCCCCCCTTCTTGCTCCGTCCACCACGCAAAGAGATGAACACTTGTAGCACGATACCTCCGTTCCGTCTGGATGTCTACCCTTTCCATGGCGGCAGAGAGTGACTGACCCTGTCCGCCCTGTTATTCGCCAAGATATTTCAGCCTTGGATCGTATTTATGGTCCAGCCTGCTGTGTCCAAACGAACCCCAACCACAGGATCTGGTCGACCTCTGCCTTGTATCGACCCTCGCCCACGGAATGGGCGCCTTACCGTGTCAAACTTCACCAACCGACCGACTGGGCGTCAACCTTAGCCATTCTCCCGTTGAGGCATTCTCAAACGCTCTTGCTTCCCCGAATTGAGCACTACGGCCACCAAAGTCCCCCAGCAGTGACGGTCCTCCGATCCAATGTACGCTCCTTCGCGTAGTCGTAACCACCACCCTCGACCCAGCTCGCCTGCTGGTCGAGCCCGTTTAGCAATTCCTTCGCGCGCCTGATCCTTCGCCATCCGCGATTCGCAAGCCTGAATGGTGGGATTATTGCTTCGGGCGAATACCCCGCGACGATTACCCCGGATTTCCCCGCTTTGGAGATCGGTCACCAGTTCTTGTCGGGGTCGACACGACAAGGGATTATTTGCCCACCGTCTCCCATCATCCGAGGAAGTCAGTTGAAGTGACTTCCTCCACGGGAATGACGGCATGTTGCGAGGAGACTGTGACTCTTGAGTTTTGCCAGCTCTGCCCGGCATCCTCTAGATGCATGATGAACAGGCAAGGATCAGCAAGATGCTCATGCCCAGACAGGACCTCGCCCTTGAAGTTCCCTTTACGGATATCTTAAGCCTCTCTCTCCCCTGTGAGCCTGCATACCCCGTTCTAGGTGATGCCCACGTGCCTGCGCCAAGGTGCATAGAGCTTTGATGATCGACATGAGCTTCGAGCTCACAACGTCACTCCGGCCAGGCTTCCGGCGACACAAGAAAGGAAAGCGTGCGAGCTTCGTATAAGTAGGACGTCTCTCGACCCAACTCCATGACGATCTTTCTCCATGCTCCCACTGACCTCCAATGCCCCCTCGGTGACCAAGATGCATTTCCGTTCAGGTCTCCCGCTGGCCTTGGCCGTACTTTCGGCTCTTGTCACGCCGACTCAGACGGCCTGGACGCCGCCTCCGGAGTATGCTATTTACCCTTCAGAGGACGGCCACTTTTTCCAGCTTCACGACGGGAGCCCCTTCTTCTGGCAAGCCGACACGGCCTGGCTGCTATTCCACCGTCTCAACCTCACCGAGGCCGAGGTATACCTCGACGACCGAGCCGCCAAAGGTTATAACATTGTGCAGGCTGTCGGGTTCCAGCAGATCGGCATCGATGACCCCAACCGCAATGGCGACCTGACGTTCCACGACGAGGACCCCCTTCGGCCGAACGAGGCGTACTGGGAGTACGTCGACTCCATCATGGAGATGGCGTGGGAGAAGGGTATTCGGATCGGGTTCGTCCCCGTATGGGGCTACTATGTACACACCTCTCGTGAGTGTCTGTTCTGATGATCCAGCACAGTACCGTGGCTGAAGTGTGTTGCAGAAAACGAAGGTGGGGTGATCAACGAGACAACTGCTTTTGCGTTCGGCGAGTTCATCGGCCGACGGTATCCGTACATGCCCAAGTTCCTCGTCGGCGACACGAACCCTTGGTGGCGGAGCAGGCCCGATTTCCGGGACGATTACCTCGACGGCGGCATAAAACCCGAGCGCAAGGTCATTGACTGGAGCCCTATCTACAACGACCTGGCATACGGGATCATCGCGGGAGAGAAAGAGGTGACAGGCAACGGCACGAAGAAGCGCAGCTCGTGCGATCGGGAGTACAAACCTCTCATGAGCATGCATCCCACCAATGCATGGTTCGACGGCGGCCCCGTCGCCGTGGCAAGCGCCTTTTTCAACGACGAAGAATGGCTGACGTTCGACTGCTCACAATCCGGACACACTGATTTCCCACCGAACCCTCCTATGCCCTGGTGGAACTGCAGGCGAGGGTGGGAGTCTGTCGAGCTGATGTACGCTGTTGGTGAAACCACGGACGGGAAGAAGCGCCCGGCGCTCGACATGGAGCCACACTACGAGGCACGATACAACAATGGCAAGCAAAACCAGTTCTACTGGAACGCCAGCGATGTTCGCATCGGGGCATGGCAGGCGGTATGCGTACCATGATCACAGCTCAAATAGGAGGGTACTGACTAGGATCGCAGGCATTCTCGGGCGCCGCTGGCATAGCTTACGGGTCGGACAACGTAATGCAGATCTATATCCCCGGGCTCTGGGACAATGCTGGTAGCGGGCCAGCACGTTCCTGGGCAGAGGACATTCACCTTCCCGGCGCTACCCAGATGCAGTACATCACAAAGGCCGTGCTGGATCGGGGCAATGCGACCTACTTCTCGCGGATCCCTGCTCAAGACATCATCGTGGGGGATGCCGGGTATAACGACGAGCGCGTTACTGCGACACGCGATTCCGGCGGCTCGTGGGCCATGGTTTACACGCCGACGGGGGAACCGTTCACGCTCGACACCAGTAGCATCGACGGCTGTAGCGTGACGGCGAGCTGGTACAATGTCTTGTCGGGCGAGTACACCGAGTTCGAGTTTGAGCAGTGCGGCGAGGACAAGACGGCCAGAAAGTTCGTGCCGCCGAGCTCGAAGGACCGCCCTGACTGGCTGCTCGTGTTGGAGGTTGATGCTTCTGAACTGTAACGCAGAAAACTCGGGGGTTCGAGATGGTCCTAGTGTCCCCTTTGCTGGGGTTCTATGATGACGCTTGGCGGCAAATAAAGACGTTAGCGCTCGGTTCAATTTGACTTGTCGAAGAAGCGTACCGCAATGATGGCTGGCGCCGATCGACCTGGGCCGTGCCGTTTGCCGTTCCCTGGGTCACGTAGAACAGCCGCCGGTGCAACGGCTCCATCGTCTGACATCACCACTCGGGATTTGACCGGAGGTTTCGGTGGTCGACCCTATCCACGGCCCTTTAATAGGACCCGTGATCTCGAAATGTCGTAATGTCAAGGCATTGGAAGCCAAGGAACAGACGACAAAGCCATGGCCAGCAATTTCCCAGAGCCGAGTCGAAACGACCAGAACCCTACATGGACTGCTAATTCGAACGACGAAGAGCGAACGATAGATGGATGGAGGTCTACTCGCCTCGCGCAGCCTATACACCGGCCGCCACACCATGCTGTGGGATTCTGGCATCCGCGGATGCGCAAGGTGCGGGCGCATGTCTTGATATCATGGGCGCGTACTGGTACGTCGACTTTGGTGTTCCTTGATGGCGCGTTTCGGGCGAGTCTAACCCTTGGGCAGTGCTCATTCTGATGGTCTTCGTTCTGGCCATCCTGTCTCTTTATTGGGGTGTTCTATTCCGCGTGGAAGACAACATGCGCGCGCTCACCGTGCATGTCGTCGACTTTGACGGCCAAGTCGCGCCGTACACCGGAGTCAGTCCTTTGATAGGACCGCAGGTTGTACAGCTCACCGAGAAGATGGTATCGATGCCGGGTCCGTCCCTCGGCTACACCACTGTTCCCGCATCTCGGTTCGACAACGACCCCCTGGCCGCCAGGGCTTCGGTGTACGACTGGGCTTCTTGGGCCGCCATTGTGATCAACCCCAATGCCACTGCTCTGCTCCAGCAGGCCGTTGCAAGTGGCAATGCTTCCTATGACCCGACGGGAGCGATCCAGATTGTCTACCAGTCGGCAAGGGACTCGACGACCGTATCGTCGTATCTCTCGCCCATGCTGGAGCTATTCGTCAAGCAGTTCTCGGCTCAGTTCGGTCCCATGTGGGGAGAAATGGTCATGTCAAACTCATCACTGACGAGGGATAACCTGGGAGCAGCGGCAGCGGCAGTCAACCCCGGCGTCTCGCCGTTGATGTATGACCTCCGACCCTTCCAGCCCGCTGTTGTCACGCCGTCCGTCAGCATCGGTCTGATTTATCTCATCATCATCGCATTCTTCTCGTTTACTTTCTTCTTGCCCATTCACATGGTAAGCCTCCTTTTTTGACCTGACGCCTGCTACCCAGCCTTGTGCTGACAATCGACAAGAAATATATCCAGCCTCAAGGCCACCCACCGCTGCACTTCTGGCAGCTCATCGTCTGGCGTTGGATCGCCACAGTGGCTTCCTACATCCTGATATCTCTAGCATACTCCCTCATCTCCCTCGCCTTCCAGATCCCCTTCACCGCCGGCCCGACGAGCCACGTCTTCTCCCCGCCGCCGGGGGGCGCGACGGCCTACGGTCGCGGCACGTTTCCAGTTTACTGGATGGTCAACTTTGTGGGCATGTGCGCCCTCGGCATCGCGTGCGAGAACGCGGCCATGGTACTCGGCCAGCCGTGGACGGCGCTGTGGCTCATCTTCTGGGTCATCACCAACGTCAGCACGTCGTTCTACGCGCTGGACCTGGCGCCGGGGTTCTACCACTGGGGCCGCGCGTGGCCTCTGCACCAGGTTGTCGAGGCGAGCCGGCAGATCCTGTTCGACCTGCGCTCGAGGATCGGCATCAACATTGGCATCCTGTTCGCGTGGGTCGCGGTCAACACGGCGCTGTTCCCGCTGTGCTGCTACTTCATGCGGTGGAAGACGGAACACGGGAAGCGGAAGGAGGAGAGGGAGAAGGATCGGTACGTGGTGCACGACGGGGAGGAGGAAAAGGCGGTGGAGAAGCCGACGGGGGTGAATCCTCCCATTCGGAAGAGGGGATTCATGAGGGGCGTGTGATGGATCGTCACAGCCAGCAAGCGGCGCGGTCACATCATGTGCAAGACTCGATTGAACCTTGGTGATACAGATATTGAACAGTCTACCCCTCATTATTTGTCCTCGTACTGGTAGACACCCTCCTCGAGGCCCTTGATCTGCAGGGCCAGCAGTTTCGAGTAGAAACGGCAGAGCGCCAGGTTGCCTCCGTGGAACCAGAAGCCGGGATGCCCGCTCTTCTGCCAGATGACGCGCTGCTCGCCCTCCTCGTTGTACCCCCAGCTGTCGCCGACGCGATCCGCGATCTCGTCCCCGAAGATGGCCCTCGTCTCCGTGCGCATGTTCTGGTACCCCGTGGCAAAGACGATCTCGTCGGCCTCGAGCTCCGAGCCGTCGGCGAACCGGAGACCGTGGGGCAGCACCTCGGCAATCTCCTGTCCCTGCTTGACCTTGATCTGGCCGTCGGCGATGAGCTTCGAGGCGCCGACGTCGATGTAGTACCCGCCGCCGCGCTGGAAGTACTTGATCAGAAGCCCCGCGTCGTCCGGGCCTTGGTCGACCTTGAACCCGGCGCGCTCGAGCCCCTCCAGGATCTCCCTGTCCATCTCGTTCTGCCGCGCCGTGACCGTGACCTGGTTCGCCTTGAGCACGGCGGACGGAAGGCTTTGCAGGAGCAGGTCGGCCTCCTCGACGGGCGGCGCGTCCTCGGAGTACAGGCCGCCGAGGCCGATCTCGGTGATGCCCTCGGAGGAGATGACGCAGGTCGTCGACCGCTGCACCATGGTGACGTCGTAGCCCTTCTCGACGAAATCCTGCGCAATGTCGTGGCCCGAGTTGCACGAGCCGACGACCACGGCCTTCCTGCCGCGGCCGGCCTCGCGGGCGCCGGGGAACTCGGATGAGTGGCAGAGCAGGTGGCCCCGGAAGGACGACACGCCTGTGACATCCGGGAGGTTCTTCTTGCCCGAGTGGCCCGTGGCCTGGATGACGTGGCGCGGGTGGAATGTCCGGGTCTGCGTGGTGCCGTCGTCGAGCCTACGGCTGACGGTCACGTCCCAGGTGCGCTTCTCGTCGTCCCACTTGGTGTCGGTGATGGTCGTCTTCATCCACACGTTCAGCTCGAGGAGCTTGACGTACGACTCGAAGAACTCGGCCAGCTTGTCTTTCGGCGTGAAGACGGGCCACTGAGGCGGGAACTTGATGTAGGGGAGGTGGTCGTACCAGACGGGGTCGTGGAGCACGAGCTGGTGGTACCGCTTCCGCCAGTTGTCGCCGACGCGGTCGTTCTGGTCGATCATGAGCGAGTTGACGCCCATGGCCTTGAGCCGCGCAGAAATCGTCAGGCCCGCCTGGCCCGCGCCTGGTGACGGTCAGTCTAGGTTGACACCTCGCTCTGGCGGGATGCCTGACTCACCCAGAATGATGACGGGCGGCTCGACGTCAGGCTCGAGTTCGGCCTCGGCGTGTCGTCGCTCGGCCCAGTTCTTGCGGCCCGGCTTCCCGCCATGCTCCACGCCCTGGCCTCGGCGGCGATTGACGGCCTCTTCATGGCCCTTGATCTCGTGGAGGACGGTGTAGAACGTGAAGATCTTCCATTTCCCGCCACTGTCTATGAGACGAACAACGCCCTCGCCGGTGCCGACGGCCGTCTGAAAGGTGATGAAAAAGGCTAGGCATGGGACTGTCCCATCGTAGTCCAGGAACGACAGCTGCGGCTTGCGCACGTCAGACGTCTTGTCGAGGCTGATGCCCTTGAGACGGAACCCATCCTTGCTGCCGGCGCAGTCCTGGAGGAACTCTCGAATGTCTGCCGGCCCCCTCCGGGTGTGAAAGTCCCAGGTAAGGGCGAGATGATCACGCCAGAAGCCTTCGTGGTCAAAGAGCTCGGCGACGGCCGCAAAGTCGGCGCTGTCCAGGGCCTTGTTGAACTTGGCCACCACCTCGGCCGCGACCTGCTCGGGGTCGAGATCGGTGGGCGGCGATCCAGAGCGGAACTTGGCGACGGGGACATTGACCGACCCGGGCACGCTTCGCATGTGCGAGGGGGGAAGCTGGACGTCAGCCATGATGGAGAGGCAAGTACGGCGCTTGAGAGTATCGCCAAAAATGGGGGTTGGGCACGTCGGTATTGAAGCGAAGTGAGGGGTTCGTTCGTGCGATGTGAGGAGGTGGACGACGCCACGGATATATACCACCGAGGCAGCTCATGTACATGTCCCAGTTGAGAAGAAGCACCTTCAGGCCCTGGGGGGGGGCTCCTCAACTGTACGTGTACAAGTCTATACGTGTAAAACCTCCACTGGGCCGTCGCAAGCTCGCAGCAAGCCATGTCGCAGCCAGCTAGGACCAGCGGGAGCGGCACCGGCATCGGCTTGCCGGGCGATCACTGTCAACAGAAGCCGTTGGACGACTGGATGGATGTAGCACCATGTCTCATCGTGGAGCCACTGCCGGGAGCGACAGATGGGTGCCTCCACAACGGGTGTTCGTAGCTCCAACCGCTGTAGCCCAAAGAGGGAGGGCTAGTCTCGAGCTGAGGAGGCCCCGCTTCCGGAGCAAAGAGCTTCAACTTTATTTCCCCAGACCCCGTGTCACGAGAGCTGGGGCATCGACTGGTCTAGTCAGGCTCCAACCTAGGGGTGTTCTACCTATTGACAAATCTATACGCGCAAGAGAAGACCCCGTTCAAGCTTAGCTCGACACGACCCCGTACCTGACCAGGCCCATGACGGCACCGAGAAGAATGGCAAAGGGTGCCGCGAGGCCGAAATACCTCCCGCCCACAAAGGCCGTCGCCGTCACGACCACCCACCAGGGATCGTCACCCAGGCTCCTGCCTGACTGGAAGCCCTCGTCGATGTAGCCCACCAGGTAGATGCGATAGACGGCCGTGTAGATGAGGCCGACGGCCGCGGCGTTGATGCCGCGGACCACCGCCTTGACCCAGGGACGGCTCCGGAGCACGCCCCAGACGCCCATCGTGCCGTGCACTAGCACCATGCCGGGGGTGAAGATGCCGATGAAGGCGATAAGGGCGCCCGCGGCAGCCGAGTGGCCGGCGTTAGCGGCCGTGAGCCCGCCGAGGAAGACGGCAAAGTTGAAGTTCGGGCCGGGGAACGACTGCGCAATGGCAAGGCCGATGAGGAAGTCGCGGGGGCTGACCCAGCCTTCAGCCACGATGTACTCGCGCAGCAGGGGAATGACGACAGGGCCGCCTCCGAAGATGATGGTACCGGCGAGGTAGAGGTTGGCGAAGAGGTTGTACAGGATGGGCCTCTCGGCGATGACGCCGCGGGTGACCATGACGACGAGGAAGGTCGCGAAGAAGGTTGCGATGACGGCCGTGCCGGCTTTCCAGGAAAAGTTGAGACGATACTCCTGAGCCACCACGCGCGGTTCAGACTCGGCTGTCGAGCCGGAATCCTCGGCCTGCGCAGGGCCGCTCGTCGAAGCCGCTGACGGAGACGACCGGCCGTCCACCGGGGCCGGCCCCTTCCCTGCGTCGGACGGCCTCGGGATCGTCTGCAGCTCCGTACCCGCGTCGCCATCCTCTTGGGCAGCAGGGCCTGGCGATTCCTTCCTGCGTCCGAAGCAGGAGACGAGCGTGCGCTTGACCTTCCTCACGGGCCGGTGCAGCCAGCGGTAGTCGTGAACGACAGCAGCGCACCCGGCAGCGGCCATGAGAACGGGAAAGTACCACAGGGCGTTGTACATCATGCCGGCGGAGGCGCTGAGGAAGACGAGAATGCGGGTGAGCGGGTCGGTGATGGCCTTCTGCGACAGCTCAACGGCGGCCAGCGCGATGATGCCCACCGTGGCGGCGTTGAGGCCCGACAGCAGGGCGTAGACGGCGCGCGGCAGGGTGTCGCCGATGCTGGCGACGCCGACGGAGAGGCCGTACATGCCCAGGGCGCCGGGCAGACTTGAAGGGGGGATTCGTCAGCGGAGTTGGCATGTCTGTTCAGTCGGCGCGACGTACCTCCAGAGGATGAAGGCCAGGACGGCGCCGAAGAGGCCGTTCTGCAGAAGGTTGATACAGTAGAGCATCTTGGTGCTGGCCGGTCCCGAGAGCGCCTGGGAGACGCTGAAGAGCTCCTGGTACTAGAGGGCACGAGCTGTTCAGCTTGGGAGGTCACACGAGACGTGGTTCTTCAGCGCGCGGCAGAGTGTCGTACCATCTGTTCATCAATCCATTTGAGGCGCTTGACAAACTTGTCGTGGAACTGAGAACACGAGCCGGTCAGTCAGTCGCATTCGTGAGATGAGCGTACAAGCACCATAGCTGGCTTACAATCTTAAAGTGAACGGGAGGTCCGCCGAAAGCCGTGAGACCCAGGTGCCAATTGACCTTGAGCGTGGCCACGGCGCGTTGGCCTGCGACCTCGAGGGCCCGATCCCAATCCCACGTTGGACGATGCATCTTGAGCTGATTGTCCCTGGAAGATGCTGTTCTGGGAGACGACGGCGACGAGATACTATCCCAAGTGATCGCCGCCGAACCCTGCGTGGTGCGAAATCGATGGCGGCTGGTCACGGGTAATGGCGTGCGCGCTGCGTCTCCTCCACCGTCGGTCTTGGCGGGGGTGATTCACGCCGGCGCGGGAGGCATCTCTTAGCGGTTAGTCCATCGCAGCCAGGGGTGCAAGACGGAGGCATTCTCAAGGATTCTGTCGACTTGGACAAGAAGGATCGGGTCAAAGTGAAAGCTGCTTGATACCTGAATGCCGTCGCTCACAATTGGACATTAATCCTGTCATCGCATTGGTGATTAATACTGCAGCCCACAGCCTATCAAAGTGTGCCCCTTTGGGTTCCGGCCTGACCCATACATCACCAAGCACCTCAACCGACTGGACGAGTTCTACGACTTCAGTAGCTATCACTCCCGTCCAAACCATTACTTCCACCGGGCTCCTCCTACGCTTGGCACGCTTCCTCTGGACGTCTTGAACAGCTTGGACAGCAAGGCCGCTGGCACTAGACCGACGGCGGTCAGCAATTTATACTGTCACCGGGATACCTCGACAGCTTCTCAATAGCAGGCTATGTTTGCGCCCAAATCTTGAGGCCGTTGCAGATGGCTACATTCAGGCTACTACAGCATACTCGCCGGGTCTTCACACCACGATCCGGCCTTCGAGCGGCCTCCGCTCGCTCTCCACAACCAGCGGCCCGCCGCCGGGGCCGCTCGAGTCCAGGCTGAGAGTGACCTTTTCGCGATCCGCAATGACGCGAACAGTCTCGCCCAGGTTACGAAAGTCCGTCTCGCAGTGCCCTTGCGACGGCGGCAGGCCCTCTTCTTCCGCCTTGGCCTCCCTGATGTCGACGCTCGGATACGGCAGCCACCCCTCGCGGAGCGGCACCATGATCAGCGGGATGTTCATCGTCGACTGGTCAGGCGAAGAGGACGTATCAGCCCCATGGGCGGGCACCGTGATGCGACCCCGCTTGCGTCCTCCGAGAAGCCACGTGTCGGGCGGTGCAGTGACGTCGTATGTGAACTCTTGCGGCGCGGCGGTCTTGTCCTTGACCCCTGCCGATGTGTCCCAGTTGCGTGTCCACTTCAGCTGCAGATTGGCTGACAGGAGCTGGTTGAGGCCCGCAATGGGCGTGCCCGTCTCCTCGTAGGGTATCGGTGACGGCAGGGACTTGTCGAGCTGGATGTCGATGGTGTAGAGTATAGGAATGGACGGAACGTCGACGGGGATGAGGATGGACTGAGTGTCTTCGATATTCTCCGAGGGCTTCAGGTCGAGCTTCGGGTTCGTTCGTTGCCAGTCTTGGAGGAAGGCGACGATCGCTCGAGCTGCGTCTTTGTCGCTGCCTGGCAGCTTCCCCAGGCCTGTGAAGGATCCTTCAACGCCCGGCCTCGTCAAGAACGTAGTCGAAATCTCACTGAGGAGCCCTGCCCGTTCCAAATCGTAGAGCGACAGCACGGCAGGCACTTGTTTGTGGATGTGAGCCACCACCAGCGTCGAGTAGCGGGCCAGGTCCGATTCGAGGATCGCCTGCTTGAGAAGACTGCTGACCGTCGAAACGATCTCGTCGAGCACTACGCTGTAATGCAGCTTGAGGTACAGCGTCTTTTGCGTTTTCGGCTGCACGGGCACATCGCTTTTGCGGGTTATCTTGTAGAGGAGGCTTGCCGGTTGCTTCGGGAAGACCACCACCGGCTTGTCAGGCGCGACCCCAAAGTGCGACTCGAATATGTCCGAGTGTTGCAGCTCGCTCTTGAATACCGTGATGGGGCTTGGAGACGCGGTCGAGACGCTGAAACGTGAGAATATGGCGTTGTGCTTGAAGACATCCTGGACGTTGACTCCCAGAGCCAGGGAAACAGGGATGGAGGGCACCGTAGAGAAGGTGTATGTGCCATTTTCCGTCGTGTAGAATACTTCAATCTTAACCGATATGTTGGCGACATCCTGTTCGGTGGAGAACGGGAAACGCAGCTGCACCGTAGTGTTGGGCGCCAAAGCACCAAAACGGAACGATCCTGGCTCGAGAGGGGCCGCATATTCGAACGCAGTCCCGACGAATTGTGCCTCGGTGGACAAGAGGCGAAGTCCGCCGGTGCTCGGCCTGATCCGCACCTCGCAAGACTTGACATCGTTCCAGCCGGTCAGGAGCTTGAGGTCGAGACAGTTGTTACGGTCTAGCTGTGTGTGCCGTGCCGCAGTGAGCTGGCAGTCTAGGCCGCCCTCTTGACGGCACAATGTAACCTGGGGTAGATGGAAGGCATCAATTCCTTTGGACGAATCGTGATCAATGTCACGTTCGTAATGGAGATGTACGTTGTTGGACGTAAGACTCAGGCGGTCGACGTCATATCGCCCGGAAACGCTGGTCTTGTATCGTTAGCCATCATGTATTTCTCACGAGCAGAGAGACCTACCTTGCTGTGCAGACGAATCGTACTCTCGCCTGGCTTGAGTATCTGTGGAGTCGTGCACTCCAGCCATAACTCTTTGGGAATCCCGGGGTCGGAACTCGTTAGGCGCATTCGAGTGGTTCCAATCGTCAAGTCATCCACGAGCAGACTCCGCAGCTTGATAGTCAGCGTGAAGCTGTCTAGACTCTCGTCATATTCCGGGCATTCGTCAAGTTGGGGGTTGCTGAACATCTGCCCCAGCGGCACAGGCACTTCGTTGGAGAACGTCTTGGTCACGTCGAGGAGTTTGCCGAGGAACCCCTTGATGGCAACTGATGAGGGATGTTCGACGTCTTGCAGGGCTCCCAACCGGAATCCGCCCCGACGCGTGAGACGTTCCTTCTGCGCTACGGCAGCCTTGGTCAAGAGCTTCAGCACCACGCGGACGTACTCGTCCTTGCGCTGCAGCACTTGGAGGCAGTCCGCGTACATGATTAACATGGACAGCTCCAAGAGGCTCCAGCCAGTCTCCCCAAAGAAGGGCGTCACCCGGTAGAAATAGGTTGCAGCCGCGGCGTAGTCGTTGAGGTGGTATTTGAGTATCGCGAGATCAGCCATGCTGGCTTGCACAGCGTGATTGTGGTCGGCAACGGTGTAATGCCTCAGGGCTTTGTCGGTTAGGGTCTCGTAGAGGCGGTAAAAGTCCTCCTTGTTGTCCAGCGCCGCCTGTAGTAAGCGGCCCTCGATGCCGGCCAGCAGAGGTTCCATGGCTGCCTCGGTCTGCGACTTCTTCGTTGGCTCGACATCGTTGTCGTCGAGGCTGATGTCAACCATTTCGACAAGGCCAGAATCTCCGACCTCAGGCACCGAAGCCCACCCATCACCCCAGCCTCGCTTCTTACCGCACTCCTCCAGCACGTTGCGAGAGAGATTGTAAAGCTCGGCACGCCTGGCGGCTAGCTCCTCTAGGCCGTTTTTGAGGAACTGAGTGTTGGGCGCGATGGGGACGCCCTCGGAAACGCTGGCTCTCTGACCAGCTCCTGGTCCGGGAAATACACCGGGACTGAGAGGAGGCGCCGTCGCCGTCCGCACGTGCAGAGACGTCGTCCGGGCGGGATGCATCATAGTCTTCGGCTCGGGTATCGACATCTTGGGCTCGTGGATCTCAGGGGTTGCCAACAGAGATGGAGGGATGGGAAGCGACTTGGTGGAGGTCTGCGCCAGGATCTGTTGTGCGACGGAGAACGCAAAGGAAGCCACGAGGTTGTCTACGATTTCCGCAATCATGGGATCCAAAGATTGGTCTGCCGAATCGCTGTTGGCTTGTCCGATTGCAGAGACGATGTCTGCTCGCATGACTTGAGAGATGGCGGGAATGAATTGGAGAGTCCTTCGACAAATCTCTCCTAGCATTGTCAGGTTCTCGGCGTCTTCGGTCAGCTTCGGAGCAGGCGCTTGGGGTGCAACGCCGTGCAGGACACCGTCTTGCTGTTCTTTGAGCTTCGCCAGGAGCTCCTCCTTTGAGGACCAGGCGTTGCCCGACCGCAGCAGCAGGGCCAGCTGGCGGCCAAATATGTAGCAGCGGAAGTCAAAGACAGAGACGTTGTTGGCGACAATCATGTCGCGGTAGAGCTTCTTCGTCGAGCTGATGGGGATCTCGTCAAAGTGGTCGGCAGCCGGACGCTCCTTAGATTGCAGATCGACGGCCTCTTCGTCCTCGACATTTCCGCTGCCCGTCGCTGCCGCGATGGCCCGTTCGGCCTGCTTCTTCAGCTCCTCGGTGTAACCGAGAAGCGCGCCGCCGTTCCTCTCTGCGTCTCCCGAGACGACCTGCTCGTGGATCACCGAGTCCAGGCCGACGCTGAGCTCGTCATAGCCAACGAGGGCGTCCTCGACCAGCCCGACACTCTCGAAACCTCTCGCCAGCCCCTCCTTGAGGATGAAGAAGGTGCAAAAGTTCCAGCCCGGCAGCAGGCGCTGTGCATCCTTTTCCCGTATGTCGTCCTCGTACTGGGTGACGCGCATGTCAAAGGATGCCAGGATCAGACTCCTGAACCTCGCAAGAAGCTCCTGCCATGCCAGCTCGGCATCCTTCTCGGTCTCGGAGTATCCGGTCGGGGTTGCCGGCACCACGCGGGGCAGGATGTCGTACGGCACGTCGTTGATACCGATCCTGATCTGGGCGATCCGGTCGGCGGCGCCCTTGCCGGTGACGTTGAAGTCGGCGCGCATCTTCTCCAAGAGCGTAGACGATCCGGTGCGCCACCTGGACGACGTGGCCTTTTCGCTGCTCACGCCCTCGGCGCTCTTGCCGCTCGTCCTGGGCTGCGTGGCGGCGACCGTGTTCGGGACGACGACGTGGACGATGAGCCACTCGAAGGCGTCATGGTTCTCCTGGTTGTTGACCTTTCGGGTGCTCTGCGAGGGTGGCGTGTGCTGCTTGATCCAGTCACGGATCTCGGCTCGCGTCGTGGTCTTGTACGTGTCGTTGTCGTCGCATCGCACTAACAGGACCTTCAGGTAGGGGGTTCGCCGCAGGCCGGGGATCTGATGACGCCTCTCTTTTCCGGGCTGCTGCGCCGCTGTCGGTGCCTCTATGTTGTCGGTCGAGGCACTCTTGCCGCCGACCTGCTGGGTCTGGAAGCCATCGTCCGGGACGCTCGCGCTGACCGACCTCCGCAGGGTATTGCGAGGCGCAGCAGTGGCCGGGTCGGCGCCGGTGTCGACGAGCTCGACGAAGAGGACGTCGATTGATCGGAGAGGACCAGCATGAGACTGCCAGTGAAGGTTTCGGAGGGGAAGCCGCGGCACGAGGCCGGGGCCTAGAAGTTTGTAGACGCCATGGGGATCGAAGTACTCGACTGCAGAACGGGGGGGGGCGGTCAGGACGGGCACATGGAGCTTCAATTGACGGCGAGAAGGTTCATACCGGTGACTTTGGATGTCGAGAAGGGGTGTTCCATTATGTAGATCGTATCATCGTGTTCACATCAAATCGTGGGGGCCCAGCAATGCAATGCGCGCAGTCGTTGTTCAGGGGCTTGTCTCGAGCATTGGAGGCCGTGATGGAGCTTCCTGTCATGTTCGCTCGCGCCTGTCGCAGATGCCCGATGGCTGGCCAGCTGGATGCTAGTATGCCAGGGGCCCGTGCGCCGCCCATGCATGCCAGGTGTCGCCTGAGCTCTGACAGCTGGCAGAACGAAGGTAGGCCTTCAGAGGCGGTGAGTGAGCACCTGCCGAATCGATTGGCCGATGATGTCGTAGC
Source organism: Verticillium tricorpus MUCL 9792 (assembly GCA_000732205.1). Taxonomy (NCBI): domain Eukaryota; kingdom Fungi; phylum Ascomycota; class Sordariomycetes; order Glomerellales; family Plectosphaerellaceae; genus Verticillium; species Verticillium tricorpus. The sequence goes on along the minus strand of JPET01000002.1, from coordinate 110,837 downwards.
AGCTTGGAGGGGCACGGCAGAACTTTTCATGGAGGGGCAACAATTGCGACAAGTCTCACGCCGGACGGAGCCTGAGGTGAAAAGACGCTCGTCACTCATAGACCTCGCACCGCATCGCCATTGCTTTTTTCTTCGCCTAATACCCATCGCCAACAAGATGTCGACACTCCAAGCTGTCAAGTACACCCGCGGGAGCCTCCAGGTGCTGGACCAGCTTCGACTTCCCCACGAGTTTCACTACGATGATGTCTCCACGAGCGAAGAGGCCTTTGACTGCATCAAGTCCATGAGGGTGCGTGGCGCGCCGGCCATCGCCATCGTTGCCAGCTTGGCCCACGCTGTTGAGCTGCACAACGGCAGCTGCCAAGCCTCGTCCTCCGAAGACGTCATCTCGTACATTCACGGACGCCTGGATTACCTCAAGGAGAGCAGGCCGACAGCTGTCGACCTCACCAACGCTATCGACCAGCTCAAGGCGAGGACGCAGGCAGTGGCTCAACAGGATCGCGAGGCCATTGTGAAGGCTTACATTGAGGAGGCGGAGAAGATTCTGGAGAAGGACCTGCAGACCAATCTGTCTATTGGCGATCACGGCGCGGACTGGTTGAAGGAGGTGGCCCAGGCCGGCCCCGATCACAAGATCTCTGTCCTCACACACTGCAACACCGGCTCCCTCGCCACCTCCGGTCACGGCACAGCCCTCGGCATAATCAGGACGCTGCAGTCTAAGGGGTGGCTCAACCACGCCTACTGCACGGAGACGAGGCCGTATAACCAGGGCAGCCGACTGACCGCTTTCGAGTTGGTCTTCGAGAAGATCCCGAGCACGCTGATCACGGACTCCATGGCCGCGGCGCTCTTCGCCCTGAAGAAGGACGAGATGAACATTTCCGCCGTCATAGTCGGCGCGGACCGCGTCGTGAGGAACGGCGACACCGCCAACAAGATCGGAACCTACCAGCTCGCCGTCCTGGCCAAACACCACGGCATCAAGTTCATCGTCGCGGCTCCCACGACGAGCATCGACCTGGAGACGGCAACGGGAGAGGGGATCAAGATTGAGCAGAGGAAAAAGGAGGAGCTGACGCAGATTTCAGGCGCCACGGTTGAGTCGGACGGCAGCATCAATGTCGGCAAGACGGTTCGCGTGGCCACTGCCGACCAGCGCATCGACGTGTGGAACCCGGCGTTTGATGTCACGCCGCACGATCTGATTGACGCCGTTGTGACCGAGAAGGGTGCCGTGGTCAAGGGGGACAGCGGCGCGTTCGACTTTAGCCAGATCATGCCCGAGAGGTGGGCCCGCGTTGTCAGGCAGTAGAGGTAGGCTCGCGTTGTCAGGCAGTAGAGAGAGAGGTGGAGCAGGAGCAGGAGCAGAATGGAGGTCCGGTAGCTCCCCTGATCGGGGCCAGCCGGAGGAAGAATTAATTGCTTGAGGACGACTGCTCCAACGCGTGGAGAATGAGCTTCTCGAAACCATCCACCGCCGTCTCGAGGTCGCCAACCGTGAGACTCTCATTGTCGCCATGCGCAACCAGAATGCTTCCTGGGCCGTACAAGTAGCGCGTGTGGTCGCCCTTGAGGTTGGGCATGTCCGTCCCGTAGTTCATGACGGCCGCCTCAAAACCTGGTTTCATTGTCAGTCTGTGCGTGCAAAATGCTTTATCATCTCCGGTACTCACCGTCGACGTCACAGTTGGCCTCTACCACTCCATACTTGTGGGAGACGATAAAAGTGAAGGCCTCGTCGTCAATCTCATCCAAGATGTCTTGGATGCGGGCCCTGACGATATCGCCACCCTTGTCCTCGGGGCCGATGGCCACGCGAACAGCGATGCCGACAAAAGCATAATCAGGGATGACGTTGGCGGCGATGCCGCCATCGAAGCGCCCAATGTTGACCGTCGTGTTGCCGAACCTCTCGTCGCTTCCGAGGTCAGTCTCCAGAACCTTGGCCAAAGCCCTGATCATCAGGTTGTTGGCCGACTTGCCCAGCCAGGGGTATCCCGAGTGACCAGCAACGCCCTTGGCTGTGATGTTACCAAAAACACCGCCCTTGTGACCGCAGGCCAGCTTGTTCTCCGTGGGCTCTCCGAAGATGACGGCATCGAAGCTCCGCGGAGGGTCCTCCTTCTGAAGGGAGTCGGAGAAGGTGTACATGCCGTCGCCCAGGTCCTCCTCGCCGACAACGAACAGCAGCGAGACGTCGTCTTCCTTTACCTCGCCGGCCTTGAGCAGGTTCTCGAGGGCCTGGATCTGGGCCACCACGCTGGCCTTGGCATCGACGCTGCCGCGGCCTCTGATCTTTGTGTCCTTTGTGATCTCGCCGTCCTCAATGCCGTACGGGATGTGCGGCGGGACAACGTCAATGTGCGATGTCACGAGGACGCGCGACATGAACGTCGAAGAGTTGCCACCCCATGCGAGAACGTTGAAGCGATCCCTGTTCTCGGGCGTGTTCTTCCGGGTCTGGACTTGCTGCTTCGCGACGGAGTAGCCTTTCTGCTGGAGGTACTCCAGGAGGAACTGGCCGACGTCGGCCTCTGTGCCAGAGATGGACGAGATCTCAACGAGTGAGCGGTGCAGCGAGAGCAATGTGTCGCGCCAAGCCGGGGCGTCCGCTTCGCTCCCTGTCGGGTAATTCGAGCTCGGAGCTGTCACCGAGTCACCCAACGGCAGCTGAGCATCGCTGGCGCTGGCGGCACGCTGCAGGAGGGCAGTGATGCCGAGGAAGCGGGTGAGAAGCATGGTGTGCAGAGGTGGTCAATTGGTGGCTGGAGCTGTCCAAGGGTCACACAAGAGCAGAGAGCAGGTGGAATAACGATGTAGCTTGCTCGGGGAAGGAACTGGGAGCTCTCACCGGTTGTCGGCGTGAGCTCCCTCTCCCGAATTACATAAGCTCAATGAGGTCATCCCGCCCCGGATGCCGCCAACGAGCCGCCCCCCACTCGCCCTGTGCCGCCCCGGCACGAGTTTACGCCCTGGAAGTACAGCTCGCTCTGAAACGATGTGAGCACCACCACCACTGACGCTGCCGGACGATGGAAGATCCGGGGATCAAAGGTGTGCTTGGCCATGTCTGTGTTTTTGCATGTGCCGGCTTCTAGAATGCTCGGAATATTCTCAAGCGAGGAAATAAAAATGCCCTAACAAAGGCAACCATCCTCATCCACTGGGAAGGGTCTCGACGACCCGACAAGCTTTTACCAGTTTGGCGGAAACTCGGCCCAGGCGGCGCCAAAAGAAAAGAATGCCATGGCAGACTCAGACCGGTCTCTTCAACGATGCGGGGGCTAAACTCGGGGTTGGTTTAACAATCCAGTCTGCCTGCCGCTAGATTGTTGATGAGATCACTCAGTTGTCACATCATCTGGCGACCACATGGTCTCCTGCCAAATCAAGCCTGCGCCGGGGCCTGGGCCTAAGAGCCTAGTCATGCTCAGCCTGTGCACCTGGATCTCTCAAGAAGCGGAAGGCTACTTCAAAGTTTGAGGCTGGCGACAGGCATCCGTCTGGGGTGAAAGCAGGATGGTGAGCACCGTCATCATGCCGAGTGAGCCCCAACCAGGGTGCGGGCCCCCAACCGCTCAGCACGTTCCCCCCCGCCCCAATTTCCACCATCACAAAACCGACTCCACAACCATCCCACGCCCCGTTTTCCAAGGCCCACAACTTTGCCCCCGTGTCAGCGTCCCGTTGTTGGCCCTGGGGAGTTGGTCCGAATTGCAATTGAACGACCGTTGCACCGAAGCCCGCCTCGCCTCAGGCACGCGAGATCAAATCTCCAAGATCGACTTGTCGCGACGACACACCCTGACATCACCTCTCCTGCGAAGAAAACCGACCTGACCCCCCCTCGATCCGACTCGACCTTGCGCGCCACAAGCTGCACCGACTGTCCGACGACCCCCTCGATGAACTGCCTCGACCCAATCCGCCCTCGCTGGCTCGCCGAACGTCCTTAACCCTTCGCGATCGCGATCTCGATCCCCACAACACCGTTCCCGGTCGCACGCACACCCAACCTGGCCAACTTTCGGGCCGTCGTGCTGTGCTCGCGGAGGCATGCAGTCGGCACGAGGGAAGGCCGACCTGTTGGGTCGCAAGGCTAAGGTCCGTCGCGTTACCCTTGGATTCTCCCCACGCGCCCGACTGGCGTGATGGCCTTCTTGAACACTTGAATCATCTTGCTGACCGCCGTACAGCTTGCCAATTCCTACCAGGAGCTACTCGAGTGAGCTTCTTCTTCCCTCGAAAATCAGTCCCGAAATATTGTTCTGACGCGGTTGCAGCGAGTTCGCCAACAAAGATCTTAAGTCGGTTGGGAACTACACTCTCGGCCGCCTCATCGGCAAAGGCTCCTTTGGCAAGGTCTATCTTGCCAGTCATAAGCTCATCAACAACTCCAAGGTCCGTCTCCGTCTGCGGCCCAGACAACGCGTTACTGCTCCGGCCACCTGCTGACCCTGTTCAGGTTGTCCTCAAATCCGCCAACAAGAATGACTCGAACCTAGCCCGCGAGATCCATCATCACCGCCAATTCGTCCACCCCCATATTGCGCGGCTCTACGAGGTCATCGTCACCGAGAACCTGGTCTGGCTAGTCCTGGAATACTGCCCCGGTACGCACCCACATAACCTGGTCGGCCCTTGAAGCGGAGAATGCTGACCCAAAACGCCAGGCGATGAACTCTACAACTACCTCCTGGCCCAGGGGGCTCTTCCCGTCTACAAAGTACAAAAGATCTTTGCTCAGCTCGTCGGCGCCGTCTCCTATGTGCACCAGCAAAGTTGTGTGCATCGCGACCTCAAGCTCGAAAACATCCTCCTCGACAAGAACGAAAACGTAAAGCTCGTCGACTTTGGCTTCACGCGCGAGTACGAGGGCAAGGCAAACTACCTACAGACGTTCTGCGGCACCATCTGCTACTCCGCGCCCGAGATGCTGAAGGCGGAGAAGTACGCCGGAGAAAAGGTCGATGTCTGGAGCCTGGGCGTCATCTTGTATGCCCTGCTGTGCGGCGAGCTCCCCTTCGACGACGACGACGACGCCGTCACTAGAAAGAAGATACTCACAGAGGAACCCAAGTTCCCCGAACACCTACCCCCCGATGCGGTATCGTTGATGAAGGCCCTCCTCTCGAAACGAACCCTACTTCGGCCCTCGCTGCCCGACATTCTCGCGCACCCTTTCTTGTCCGAATATGCTGCTTCACAACAAGCCATCCTGCAGAGCCAGGCCCCGCCTACATTTTCGACGCACCTGGAGAAGGAGACGCTTCACCGCATGAAGGGCGCGGGTGTCGGCATCGATTCTGTCATTGAGAGCGTCGTGGCCCAACGCTGTGACGCGCTGGCGGGCTGGTGGTCGCTGCTCATCGAGAAGGAAGAGAAGAAATTGCGGCGGAAGGAACAGAAGCGTCGGGAGAGAGACGCCGAGAATAGGAGCCTGCGTCGCCTCTCTGCTGCTTCTAGCAGACTCGAGCGGATGGCCCCGGTACTGCCGGAAGTCGACGAGGACGGGGGCTTCACGAGCCAGATGATCAAGCTGGGAGAGAACCCGCTGCCCCGAACGCGCGGTAGGACCGAGCGTCGCAGCGCGCACTACGCCGATTTCGAACTACCCGGCTTGCCGGAGCATGGGAAAGAGAGTGGCGGCTCAAGTCCAGATGTCCCACCGCGGCCTGTTGACAAGGACTCAATTCGATCCGCCAGCACATCCAGGCACCGCCGCCCGATCCCGCCACCTAAGGAGGGTGTCATTCGCAGTGCGAGATCCAGAGGGTCGACCCTCCATCTCGTGACGACGTCGGAAGCCCTGTCGTCGAACGGCGCCGCCTCCACAGAACGGGAGAACGAGCCACAGAAGGTGCGGAAGAAGCCATCACAGGCCATCGTTGCCACGTGGAAGAACTGGACACACTGGTTCTACGAGAACACGCGGAGACACAGGAATGCGAACAAGAGGGGAAGCCATTCCACGCCGAATCTCGTCGACAAGAACGGCAGCACAAACGGGAGCAAGCACTCCAAAGAGCCGAGTCCGCGGCCGCAAACCAGCAAATACCCTACCACCGAATCAGGTCTTCCCAGGGCCAAGGCGTCGCTGCCCAAAGGGGTTGTGGCTAATGGTCACATCGCCAAAGCGATGCCGCCGGCGCCGATGGGCAACGCCCTCCACAGTCCCACGAGGACATTGTCGGGGTCTCACGGTCGGCCCAGGATAACCACCAGTAACTCATACAAGCGCCAATCGCTTTCTCCATCGCCGTTGACGCCTCGGTCTACGATGCGTCGATCTTCGGCAGGCTTGCGTGGGCGGAAGTCGACGTCCTCTTCGGTGTCTTCGATCCGCTCCATGCACCACCACCACCACACACATTCCAAGGCATCCTCCACGAGCTCGAACGGGTCAATGTCCGGTGTCAAGACGCCCCTCCAGCGTGGTCACTCGCCTCACCACTCGGTCAAAGTCCTTCCCGCGACCCCGACCACATCATCTTTCCCGGCGAGCCTCCGCCTCGTCCGTGGCTCCGGCCCCCCTGCTCCGATCTCGGTTTTTAACGAAGGCATGCCGTCTTCCTCGACAGACCAGCAAGCGCCCGGTTCACCCAACCCCTTTGGCTCCGGAGGCATTCTCTTCGCCAAACGAAAGCGAAGTTTATTCAAAGGCCCCATGCTCTCTCTCAACGGCGGGGGTAGCAGTGCTCGTAGCACGGGCTCTGGCTCTGGCTCCCATTCACGGAGTGCTAGCGCCTCGGGCCTGGGACGACGATCCGGCGAGATCACGATACAGGAAGAAGAGGAGGACGACGAGATGGCCGAGGACTACATCGAGGAAGTCGAAAACTTCACGCCCGTGGTCTCGGGCCCCGGCGAGCGGGTTGAAGAGCAGATCATCGAGGAGGGCGAGTCCACCGACAACGAGACGACACCGCGTGCCGTCGCATCGCGGGCGTCGCAGCACGTTGCCCTGGAAGCAAAGGGTGCGCAATAAGGGTTGCCCCAGCACACTCAACAGTCACGACTTCACGAAGCGGATCACTTATGAACACTGGCGAAGACAAAAGCAGTAGACACGGTTTCCTGACGTGCGGGCGTTGATGCGTATTTTCTTTCCCCCGTTTTCTCTTCCTTCTCAGGGATGTACAACATTCTTAATTCTTTTATCGAGGACGGTGTGGTTTCACAGGCCTCTCTTTTCTGTGTTTCGATTCTTTTTGTTTTTACCTTCCTAGGGCTGGAGTCTTGTACCATATCGAGGATACCTTATACTCACACACATGAGAGTCAGCGAAGAGAAGGCGTCGTTTTGCCGACCAAAGTCTCAGGGTTCCCTTTGTAGCATCGCGGAAGCTTGAGGGGGGAGGGGGGGTATCTTGGGAGCATGTCGGCCCCGTGGTAGCTCTGAATTGTACACCTTGATGTGCAGTACATTTTTATCCGAGAGCCTTCAGCGCTTCGCCGAGTCGTGTGTTGACCTGTTCGCTGAGCCCGTTCCTGGGCCAAATCGCCTCCTTGCCCTTCCAGAAATCCACCACCGCGCCATCGCTGCTGCTCGACGCCTTTCGTGCCCTTCCCGACTCAATCAGCGCCGCTCTTGCTGCCCGGATCTTGTCCACAGTTTCCGTGCTGACGCAAAGGCCGGCGTCAAAGTCGCGCAGAGACGAGTCGCCCATTGTCGCGAGCGCCGCGAGCCCGAGGTATGCATGATGCACGTCTGGCGGTCCGCCGGGGTACTTGGCGAAGCCGCCGATGAGGTGCTGCGTCTTGGAGAGCAGGAAGTTGCGCGACGGCGCGTCGGCCATAAGGCCGGTTTGGGAGAGCATCTGCCAACATTAGACATGGGGGGTCAGACAGGTATCATGTCCAGACTCACAGCGAGGGTTCCGCCGACCCACCAGCAGTAGCAGGTATCAGCGACTTTGTTGCATCTTCCGTTGAACCCGACAAAATGCTTGTTCTCGTCGAGGGACAGGTCTGCCAGGGTTCGGGGCAGGGCAAAGTTGGCGACGTCGGGGTCGTCTTCTTCGGCGGCCTGCTCTTGTCTCTCGAGATAGGCGAACTGCCGATGCACGAGGAACTTGATCAGACCTTCGCGGTCCGAAACTCCCTTGCGCAGAGCTTCGCCGTCGGACTGGCCGCTTGCGCTATCCAGCGGCCTGTCTAACATGTAGAGGGCGCCAACAGCACAGTATGCATATCCAGCTGGGCTCGTCAGTCACAAGGAAAGTAGTAATCGGTGGCGAAAACCTCACCATGTGCTTCGTGCTGTGAACTCTCTGCGACACCTCCGTCGTAGGTCTGACCCTGGCGAATGTGGTTTATCAGAGCGTCAACGTCGATATCCTCGACCCAGCCGACTTCGCCTTCTTTGACGTCCCCGCGCAAACACCACCGAATCGAGGCGGCCAAGTAGCAGAGCCGCATGTCCCGGCCGCCGGAGATCGAGCCGTCATCCAGAACCAGGTCGCCGAAGCTGCCATCCTCCCGCTGAAGCCTCTTCAGCCACCGCAAGATGCCCACGCGGTCAACGCCCGCAAATGCCCCTTTGCCCCCTTCTTGCGTGCCGTCCTCGACAAGAGCGAGAAGCAGCAGCGCAAAGTAGGTGGCCGCGATGTTCGCCACATCTGGGTGCTTCAGCCGGGGCTCACTCGTCTCAGGATCGTAGTCTCGGCACAGATCCACGGGCAGCGTGTGGTTGGGCGCGCCGCTGAAGCCACCGCCGACGTGCTGGAGGTTCAGAACCCACTTGCGGATCTTTAAGCGGTCGGCAGGCGTCAACGCGTGGGGCTGGCCGGATGAGGTGGGCGGGGAGAGGATGTCGAAGGCAGCCACAATGAAGAAGCCGAGGGCCATGCGCACGCTGTCGTGGCTTGTGTACTGGGTGGGGAGGAAGCTGCGATAACAGCGTTGCCAGTAGCGGAGATGGCGCTCCTTGTCAAGAGGCACATGTTCCGAGGGGTCAGCCATCTTGAGTTGCCCTCTCGTTGAAGTGAGAGCCGCGGGGCTTCTGGTTTCTAGGCTCGGCCGAGAGTTATCAAGTGAAAAACGCAATCCTTCTTGGAACCGGACCGATATTGAATGGCTGCTCGAATGCAACTCAAGTGCTGTCAGCAAGCTATCGCAAGACGCCCAGAGGTGATGTCGAGATATTTACGACCCCACCTCAGTGCAACAGCCTTGCGACGATGCCCGAGCCACAACCAGCCTCAATAGCTTCCGTCCAATCGAGGGGCTTCCACGTCATTGCCAGGGTAGCCTTGCAGGGGGACCCTTATCGAAGCTCGCTCCACCACGATAGAAGCCCATGCTCCGCCTCAAGACACGACCTCAAGCTTAGCTCCCGCATCGCGAAAGCTGCACCGTTAGACCCGTCGAACCAAACCCCTTTTCTGAGCAACCCAACACCAGCACAAGCCGTGTCTAGCACTACGAAAGCAGAAACTGCCCACCATGGCGCTCATCTCAACCAGGACCATCATCACGTCCCTGTGTTTCTTCCACATCACCCTCGGTTTCTACTTCATCACCAGCCCTAGCACCATCGCGAACCAGGGCCTGGTCTTCATCCTGGGCGAATCGATGGGCATGGTATGTGCCGCGACAGATCCCCAGTAATGCCAGAAGAACCCCGCTGACACGATACACACAGCCCTACGACCGAGCCTTCGAATCCCGATCCGCGCCCCTCGCCTTCGTCGCCGCCCTCCTCACCTTCATGGGCATCTCCGACCTCATGACCCTGAGCATGCCCGAGGAGGTCAGCCTGCTCTACTACTGGGGTACCCAAGGTCCGTCGTCTTAGTCTATCTGTTCTCGCCAGTGAACCCTGCTAATCCGAACTTGCAGCTCCTCTCCGTCTCAGCATCGCCCTCGGCTTCGTCTTCTACGGCCTCGTCGCCGGCCCTTCCTCGCCCTTGTACCGAGACGGCTCCTCGCGCCACTCGAGCCACGTGCACAACCCCAACTATACACCCTCGGCTTGGGGTGGCGACGGCCTGAAGAATGGAGTCTTCTTCACGTTCATGTTCGTCGAGATGGTCAGCTGGTTCTGGGTCTGGGTGACGCTGCGGGAAGAGCGGACCGAGGTCGTCAAGAAGAGCCTGAGGCAGAACAAGAGCGCGTTAGGTCAGATGGAGTAATGGGGGCCGGAACTGCGGTCGCGCAAAGGCAGCGTGTTGGAGGGCGGTGCTTGCATTTTTGGGAGTTGGGCACTGGGGCACTGGAGCCATGGCTGGCACGGAAAAGGATGGATTCGGCTCTTGTGTGGACTCTTTTGGTCAGGGATCGGGATCTCTTGACATGTCTTGTTTTTTTGCAGAACAGATGCGCTGCATCATCGCGCCACGCCAATTCTACGGGTTACTCGCTTCATCGTCTTTTTATTCCCACTTCACCGACTCCCAGCCCTTCACGTTCATTCGCCAGCTATCAGCGACGGTCCTGGCCCAGTCGTCGAGGCCGTCTCCGACCGCTGCGCGAATCTCCTTGGTCAACGCATCATCCGACGATGAAGCCACCGTCCAGGAGATGACCCGACTCTCCAGATTGCCGTTGACCAGCTCCTTCTTGAGCAGCGAGACCCGTCCTTTGCCCTCGGCCAAGGCCTTGGTCGCGGCATTGTCCAGCGTCTTCAGGTGGGCCAAAGTCTCCTTCGGCAGACAGCTCTGGCCAGAACGGTCCCGCGCCTTTTCGCTCTCGTTAAAGCTGGCGACGTGGGATGTCGCGAGCTTGATGGCCGCCGCTGCATCGCGGAGATGGAACAACCCATGCAGGGAGCCGAACATGAGCACAGGGCCAGTTGCCTTGTCGCCCGAAGGAAGTGAGAGGGAGGCGTCGCGCAGCGTGTCGAGCGTCACAGCCGTGGCAGAAACGATCTGCGACAGCACAGAGGCGGAAGCGTCGGAGTTGCGATCGGGCGACGTGGCGAGCGGGATGAGCGTGGTCAGGAGGGAGATGAGCTCGAAGAAGGCGTGTTCGTGGGCCGTGAACTGGTTGACCTCGCCACTCTGGAGGAACTTGGCGGCGGTGCTGCTGAGTTGCTGTAGGCTCTCCGTCAGGAACATGTGGTCCGTCGCCGCTGCTTGTGTGGGGTTCGCCGGCTTGTGCGCTGATGGAGTCTTGTATGACAGAAGCTCGAAGTACTTTTCTGCGACGATGGCAAGCTGGGTGCGCGTGTTCTGACCAGCGTTAGCGATTGAGATACAACAGCGAAATCCGAACGAACCGAAGGCTTGGGCCCAATCTGTAGAGACTCATAGACAGGTTTGGCGGTGCTGACGTGCAGGTTGGGAACTGAGCCATAATCAATGACCTCTGTCAACTGTGTGTCGGGCGTGATCTCATCTTATATCTGTGTCAGCTTGCTGGGTCTCTGCATCTTGGGTGAGTAACTCACTAATAAGATCCTCCTCTGAAATAGGAACGCCGCGATGACCCAAGGCGCGAGTCGCGCGCAGTTCTTCAATGTAGCCCATGGCCATGGTACAGCTGATTCGTAGGCGGTCAATGAACACAGGAATCTCAAGTATACTTGAGTAGCTCTCCGACTGGAAAGCGTCCGCCAGGCGTCGAGGCATCCTCAGCTTAAGAGAGGTATCGTAATAGGCCTTGAGACCGTAGGTCATCGCCCGGTCCGGCTTGTTCGGGATGGGGAGGACCGAAGCAGGAGACAGGGTGGAAAGTCGGTCGAGGAAATAGGGGCTGAGAGAGTCGATGATCGTCCGCTTGACGTCCATCGTGGCCCACAGCTCCTTCGCTCTCGAGACGGTGCCCAGGACGAGGTGAATGCGGACCAGGAGCAAGGTGATCCGGCTGTGTTTCGGCGTTCGCGTGAGCTGGTGCTCGAGTATAAGGGCCGCCTGAAGGATCCGGTCACTTTGCGCGGTGTAGAGTGGCGAGGGAAGATGACTGCTTCGGTCACCTCGCAAACCGCTGAGCTTGACTAGGGCTGTGGCTGTGACGATGGCGAGCTCCGGAACACAGTCCGGGTCTTGACCGTTGGAGGGGCCGAGAGAATCAACCAGAGCGCGATATAGCGACGCTGCCGAGCTCGCGACATCTTGAAATCTTTCGGTGCAGGCCTCAGAATCGCCCTCAACCCCATTGACTACTGACTTCCACCTCGGCTTGGCATCAGACCCAACAGCAACCTGCACGATGAGATTCGGTGCGGTAAGAACCAAATACTGCAGTTGGTATGCCAAGGTCTTGACGGTTGCCGTGTTCAGGGGATCCTGTTGTCTCTTGGCCAGCTGGGGGACGTAGTCGTATGCGAGGTTCTTCATCTCCTCTGCGTCGAGTTGCTCTACGAAACGCTTGATGTCGTCAAAGCATGCGGGAGAGGAGCACTGGCTCTCGATATAGCGCTGCAGCTCTTCCGAACGTGTGAGAAAGGCATCGCTACCGTCGGCCGTCGTTGTAGCGGCGGCGCCGAGCTGGAAGGCGGCCGCCACTCTCGCGAGAAGAATGTTGCGTAGGTAGATCGGGCGGACTGCCTTTGAGGCAGAGAACTGGTTGAGAAGCGAGACGATCTCGGCAGTTACCCTAAGCGATTGGGTCAGACTCGTGGGGCCGCGTCCATGAAGGCAACTTACTCGGGTCGAGCTTCTTTCAACGAGCCGGCGGCAGCGAGAAAGTCCTGCCAGACATTCCAATCGCAGGCGAGGAGGTTGACTTGGGCCGCTCCATCGTCAGATGCCGTCAGGCAGTCCCTGCAGAGCTGGTACACAGTCGACCAATCTTCCCTCTGTTTGCATACGCTGAGGGCGCGCAAGAAGAGGTCCTTGCGACCTAGGCGCAGCTGAGGGACGGGCCCGAACTGGGGGTGCTCCAGGGCGGCCTTCCATTCTGCATCCGAACCGTGGGACTCGAGGATACGATAGAGAAGCAAAATCTCCTCCTCGTTCTTAATGGACCTGTCTGTGTCACCGCCAGCCGTTTGAGAGGCACGTTGGATTTGCTTCAATGCCAGCATGCCGTAGAGCTTCTTCTTGTCGGGGGTGCATTGGTCGCTCAGCTGTGCCGAAGGTCAGCGAGTGAGTGGGTGCGACAAGATGACGGCACTCACACAGAGAAGGTAAGTGATGACCACGTTCCAGAAGAAGAATATCCTTTCTTGGGGGAACGACCGGTCGAGGGTTGCGGCGATCTGGACGGGTAAGCCACGGAGCGCACATGCGGACAGGCGAGCACAGTACCTGTTGAGCGCTGACGAGATCCCAGTGAAGAAGGCAGGACTCGAGGCACCTGACGCCGGCCTTGCGGTCCTTCGGACTGGCCTTGACGAACCTGACCTTCAGGGGCCCGAGCGTGTGAGGGAACTCGCTCTCCTCTTGGAGGCCGCCGATGGCCCATTCGAGCAGATCGAGGGCGTCGACGTCCTTGATGACGGTGCCGTCCTTGACCAGCCTCTGCACGGCAATCAGACCGGAGGATCTCTCGAGGGGAGAGTCCAGGTTACACTCGGCGCATATTTTGACGATCTGCTTCCCGTCAGCCACGGACTGCGCCTGTACGATGTCTCACAGAAACACACACCTCATAGTAGGGGTCGTTGAAGGTTCGGAGCCTTTTCTCGGCCAGGCGGATGACGGATGCCCATTGCCCCTCGTGGAAAGCGGACTGCAGCTGCAGGTCGACGCCGCTCTTGAGCTGGGGGCGATTCCAGGACATGATGGTGAGTTGGGATGGCGGGGCATCAATCGAGCTCGTCTCGCATGCACCACAACCACGACAAGTGAGATGTTGGAGGGGCACGAAATTCAGCGCGGATCGAATTGCCATTGGCTACGTCAGGGGTGGGAGACACTGCGAAAGTGGGCCCAGCCACGGGCGACGATGCTAGGCGCTTTGGTGTGGCGGTGCCCAAGCGAAGCAGCAGCGGGACACTCTCTTCAACGATGCAGAGCCAGGTCAGGTCCAGTTCGTCCCAGTTCGTCTCCATGCGTGTTGTATTTCATCATGATATTCATACCCCGATAACCAGCCAGGTTCTTCTGGGTTTTGTACACGGTAGCTTACACCTGTTGTTACACCACGTCCAGTGCCGCCCGATGGGGCCCGCCGGAATCTTCCACGGCCCTTTCGACCTCTAGCCACTGGCAACTGCTCTGTCTCTCGTGTTTTGCCATGGAACAGCGCTGGCTTAGAAGATGCTGCCGGCCTTCCTCCTCTCTGCCTTCCGCTGGTCCATCTACTCGGGGTCAGCATGGGTCGCTCACCGGGGGCGGGATGAGGGGAGAGCTTCAGCCACATACCCACGCCTGCCTACAGTCCCGCCATGCTCTACAACACTGTCAGCCTCGGGTGGCCCGAAAAGGATGGAGGTTCGCTCCGTACTGGAAGTATTCGCCGCACATCTCCCTGTCGCCGTTGTTGCGGTTCAGGCACTTGATGCTGCGCTTGGCGGCATCCTGGCAGGGGTCCAAGTATTTGCTCTTGCTCTTGCTGTGCGAACAAGTCGTCAGCCATGTTTCGCGTGTGTGTTGTCCGCCGCGACCAACCTCTCAAACTTCTCCTTCGTTTCCTCCGTCCACGGGTTCTTGTTGGCGGCGTCGGTCGTCGCCGGGGTGTCGGTAGAAGACATGGTGGGATGCGGGGGAGGCTTGCTTGTCGAATCGACACAATCGGATCGCTTGGGAGCGTGCGCTGAGGGGTCGCTATGCTGTCGTTTGCCCTCTTGTGGTCAGTTTTTAGCCGTGGCGGGTGGTGATCGAGCGGCAAGATCTCGTCGCCTTTGTCTTCGTCATCCGGCGCGTCGGAATCGGCCAAACGTCCAGTGGAGCAACTGATAAGATAAAGCTTGCCGCTGCGAATGACTGAGCACCAACCAACAGCAAGTGCCTCTGGCCTGCCCCAGCTGCCCAGCCCACCTCGCCTGTGATGCTCAGGGAGTGAACCAGCCCTTCAGGCGAGAAACCGCAGCGACTGCTCTTTGCAACCCACATCCATCGCTTCGTCCTTCAATCCGATGAATTTATGTGATACTTTACCAGTGCCACAACAGCCTTGGACCGCGGTATGGAAGATCAGTGACACCTTGGTCGCCAGGCCCTCTGACGACGGTGATACGA
Source organism: Verticillium tricorpus MUCL 9792 (assembly GCA_000732205.1). NCBI lineage: Eukaryota > Fungi > Ascomycota > Sordariomycetes > Glomerellales > Plectosphaerellaceae > Verticillium > Verticillium tricorpus. The sequence goes on along the minus strand of JPET01000002.1, from coordinate 95,760 downwards.
CCGGATACTCCTCGCTGGAGTGTCTTGCCAAACACGCCCCCAAAACACACGGCCTCTCTAACTACTGCTCTTTAACGGTCGCCCTAATAACTTATTTCTCGAATTTTACGTACGGGAGGCCTATCCGTTACTCAGAAAAGAAAATAAGATATCTATCCGTATAAAAGCTACGCAGAATGTCATTGTGAAAGTGGCCGCACCATACCTCGACACGGTTGGGAGTATAAAAGCTGGCCGCTAGCAAATGCCACTCTTTGATGGTTCGCACGGGGATAAGCGGAAGGTCTTCATTTAGTCAGGTCTCGGGGTTCTTTACACGAAGAAGTCCTGGTGGGTATCTCAGGGTCTTTGATGTTGAGATTCCATATTTTGGGCTGCTCTTCACATGAGACAAGACGGGCTATCGCATCTCGGAGCGGGGGACAACTCGAGAGTAGAGATATGCTGATGCTGCACTGAAAGCTAGCAAAGTTCAAAACGAAGCCACCACCAAAGGGGCGAGGGGAGTGGAAGCGCGTGCCGGGTGCGACGGAATCTCCAAGGCAACTGTGATGCACTACGCAGTGTGACAGTGGCGTCTGTCTTGCAGCAGCTTTCACCTGAGTGCGAGTGCTGAAACGATGCCAAGCGCCAACAGGTGTTGATCACCTGTGGCCCGCCGTCCGGCGCTCGGTGGTGCCTGGGCTCAATCCAGAATGGGCGGCAAACAGGGCAGAGACGGGACGAGAAGGGAAAACTGGAGAAGGACGACCTCAAGTCATCTGCTTGACCGTAGCCCCTATCCAGTTGCCAACTCTTGTCCTAACTCTAGTACTGACTCTAGTACTGACTCTAGTACTGACTCTAGTACTGATTTCAGTACTGGTTCTCCTACACACACTGCATATCGTCTTTTCTGCTCGCACGTCTGCATTACGCCTCGGTGGCTCTCCCGCCCATCGCGCCTCGAGATTGACGTTGGCTCTGGTGCGCGACGTTCCACGTTCCACAGGGGACCCCAATGCGGACGCCGACCAACGGCCGCTCACCGCGGAGAGACTCACCGCGAAGAGACTCGCCCCGGAGAGACACTCGCCCGAACACTGGCGACCTGGCAGGCGTCTTCAGCCTCGAAGGGTTCATCGACGGACTGCCGCCATGGGCCATGCACCAGAATGACGACGTCAAGGCGAAGGCCGTCCTAGCCCAGCGCAAATACACCGACGACCGCGCGCCCATCGGCGAGCGCATCTACGTGAACGTCGTCGTCCTGTTTCGGGCTCTCTTGCACTTCAGCGTCCTGAAGCACGCAAGCTTCTTCTATCATGAGGTCTTCCAGGCCTGTGCGTTTTCCGCCTCGAGTCCCTCCATGATCGAGGACCTGACCAAGGTCTACTCCAGCAGGCGCCGCGCCTGGGTGCGCCAGTTCGGCCGTGAGAGCAGGCCAACGCTGCTCGCATCGCTCGCCGATGAATGGTGTGCCAGATTTGCAAATCCGAGCCACCTGAGGATCTCTGACGAAAGCATTCAGCGGTCCTTTTGCGGTAACCTAATGAGCCACTGGGCTCATCTGATAGCCAAATGCGATCTCCTCGACTCAAACCACTGGCCATACTCACGTACACATGTTTCGCCGTTCCAAACCGACGGGTTCTCGCCGAAACGTGACGACAGCCCGCCGCGTTCGTACCGCAAACGAGGAAACGAGTCTGGTGATGAGACGGGCGACCCAACCAGCAAGCGACAATGTGCCGAGCCAAGCGCATGTGCGCCAGCCTTGTCTTCGCCCAGAGACTCGCGTCCCAATTACCCTGCCGCCAGAGCGCTATTACCGAGTCTCCCAAGGGGGGCACCAGAGAGCAGTGGCTCGAGGTGGACACCTCATGATATGGCTGCGAATATTCCGGAGCAAACGAGACCAGCCACGGTAGAGAGGCAGACACCAAAGGCCGGCGACCAAATAGAAGAATCTCCAAGACGCCTCGATTCGGCTGAGAGCACCCGGCCTAATCTCGACGAGCGACTGAGCGCGTTTGCGCAGCGCTTGGCTTCTCAGGACATGTTATCGGAAATGGTCATGGGCCACGAAAGCCGCATCATAAAACTAGAGGCCCCAGCTGTCAGCTCGGGGGGGCCATCTGATGAACACGCCGAAAGGGTCGAGGCTGATGAGAGACCCGTCCGGAGTGAGCTCGACAGCCTCGGCGCGACGGTCGCCGAGCTGGCGCAGCGTCTCTCCGAGAACGAGGCTCTCGTCAAGGCGCAGGCCCGACAGATCGCGGCGCAGGACAAGGTCATCGCCGAGCTCAGGCAGCAGGCGGTCGCCAGCGAGCACCTGGACGTGCTGCAGCGCGACCATGCGGTGCTGAAAAATCATATCAAGGAGTTGCGGGTTCCCCTGGTGGCCCCTCCCATGGACCACACGATGCAGGACCGCCTGCAGCACTCGCTCGCCTATGCCAAGGCGATCCATGCTAGGGAGAACTTCAAGACGAAGGCGCAGATGCTGGCGTCTGCACAGCTTGTCGTCCAGCTAGAGAAGGCCGTCCAGTCGCTAGCCGCGGTAGGGGAACCGTGACATACCGGCTTGCCCGTGCCGATGACTAGTGCCGGCGACTGAACGAGAGCGCGGCGTTCCTAATGGAGTTTTGAGTGTTTCCATAACATCAGCGCTGGTTGCTCCGCCTGCCTACTCAAAGCTAGCATCATGCCGCCTTGCGAGGCTCATCGTGATATGATTCGCATTGAAGGTCATTATGATATAAATCTAAAGTGTGTCAGTTCACGCCAGACAAAGGAGACGCTTGTGTGCTGCGCAGTCGCTCCACCCCTCTCGTCACGTCCTCCCGACCCCCAGCGCGTCAACCACGGCCGAGTCCCTGCGAATGATGACGGCGCCGGTCCTCACATAGTCCGCCAGCCTGCTGACCTCCCGACCCCTGTGCCCGTCGCACTCGCGGCACCCGCGCCGCGCCATCTCGAGCCCGACCACCCCGTCCATGACGCCGTTGGTGGCGGCGCTGCCGACGGTCGCCCCGAGCCCCGTCCAGCTCGTGCGCTTGCCGTCCCGGCCGAAGCGGCTGCTGCGCTTCTTGCACTCGGCGTACGACGCCATGGCCGCGAGCTCGCGCTTCTCGGCCGTGTCGCGGTCGATGCCCATGACGTAGTCGAGGATGCTGCTCTTGCCGGGCGTCGTGCCGTCCATGGACGCCGGGAACAGGGCCGCCAGGTAGTCAGCGAGCTGGCCGGGCGGGCGGCGGAGGGCGGCCGCCGCGGCGGGGTGGGAGAGGGAGACGGCGTGCGTCGGCGGCTGCGTGTGGATGAGGAAGACGCTGCCGCAGAAACGGGCGTTGTGGTCCTTCTGGACGGCGCGCAGGACGCCCAGCTGCGCGAAGGGATCGGAGGGGAACGCAAAGTGCTCGATGTGCGGCCCGCGGTCCTCGACGATGGGCTCCTCATGGCGCGGCGTGCTACCAGCGGGGGCGGTCTTTTTGGTCTCGCCGAGGGGTGTGGCGAACTCGCGGACGGCGGCCCCAAAGGTGAAGATTTCCAGTTTAGAGAGCTTCTCCGGCTGGAGGTCGGCGCTCAGTCGTGTGAGGACCGAGGCCAGCGGGATAGCGCCGGTCGTGTGGGAGAGGAGACGGCAACGCGGGTAATGTGGCTGTCGAGCAGGGCGGCACGCAGCTCGGTGTAGAGAGCTCGCGAGGCGGCCGTTTGCAACGCGGGCATGGCCCGGTGGAGCATCGCCAAAATGACGTCGAAAGGGAGGCCGTATGTAGGCGTGTGGATTCCCGTGATGGGGTGAGTGAAGAGACGGGCCAGCAGAGGGAGGGTGTGGTGAGCAAGGTGATGGGCCCTGAGGGAGTCAGCGTGTGTTCCTCCGTAAGGGGAGGCCTGCAAAACACGTACGTGGTCCCTATGCCACTGACAAATATCCATCGTTCGTCCTCCGCCTCGCTGTCCATGGCCAAGCTGTCAGACCCATCGCAGCTGATGATGACGCTGTCCTCGTTGAGCAGCCAGCTGAGGCCAAAGACCACAGCCGACGACATGGCCGCCCACGTCGCAAACACGATGCCAGGCATGAACAGCCAGACAGGCACGACAGACAGCAGCATGCCGACCTCGACAAGGCTCAAGCATATCTGCACCATGATGTCCTTCACCTGAGCCCCGGACAACCTCTCCCCTGGGCGCCGGGTCAAGCTGCCAACCAGCGCAGCCCGCAACTCGGGTGTCATGGCCCACAGGTCCCGCAGGTTATCGCGCAGCAGGCCGAGCACGGGTTTCTGGGCGAGCGGGAGCGTGCCACAGGCGCCATCGATGAGTGCCGGGATGTACGTCACGGGCGGGCACGGCTGCTTGCCGGTGGACGACTGCAGGCGTGGCGAGCTCGGTCGTGGTGACTGCAGTGGCGATGACTGGTACGACGGCGTGCGCGAGAGCCATGGCATCGTGGGCGAGCGGCTCAGTTCCCGAGACGGCGTCTTCGCTGAGATGAAGGGCATCGGGATTGTTGGCGTTGCTGGCGGGTTCGTTTCGTCGATCTGCTGAGGGGGGGAGCCGGCTCAGTCAGTGGACGGGCACACACCAGTGTCGCTGCTGTCACCGGGGTCTGTCATGCTTTAACGGCCTGGGGATCTGTCGCATTGTTGGGAGCCTTGTTGTCGATCTCCCTCGAATGCCAGGCCATCCGGGGTGTTGGGTGATGTGCCGCGGGTGGAGAGGTAGCTGACGGCGCCCGAAGGCTAGATTGCTCACATTCCTGACCCCAACTTGTTGAATCGCCTCACACCCAGCCACGGACGTGCCCCCGGATAGCCAGACTGACTCGACCCGCCAATATGTTGCGCTCACTTCCACAACTGAGGCTGAGGTGGCTGCGCTTTCATGTGAAGGTGGACACCTTTCGAGACCAGTCCACTGAGACAGATACGTGCCGCAAAGACGAGTAGGCTTCCCCTTGGGTCGTGACATGACAGAGTGGTGACCGTGACACTGGCCGAGAGCGTCGTCCGGTTCTCTTCGATCCGGCAGGCAAAAGCGAAGAGGCGATTGAAAACAAAGGATTGAACCCTGCGTGACATTATGGTCATCAGAAAAAAAATCTACCAATGCAAATAGCCCATCCAACGCCGGGGGTGAGGCAACCCTCATGCCCATTCGTATCCAAACACGCACGCTCAACCAGGGCGAATGCCGCCGAGGAGGCCAGGTCTGGACGCTTCCCACGCGAGCTCAATCACCTCATCGCTCTGCCCGGGCTTCTCCGCCCGGTGCACATATATCTGGCGCACGCCGCCATTCTTCAAGTAGTCGGCGTCTTCGAGCTTGTACGTCTTCTTCTGCCCAGGCTTCATTTTGTTCCGCAGGGGGCCGATGCTGAAGTCGTAGAAGCCCGGGTTGTCGTTGGACCATGTGTCCTCCATCTTGCTCAGGTCAATCTTCTCCAGGCCGTCCCGGTAGACGGTGATGGAGTAGCCGTTCGTGAGGACGGTATCCGCACCCATGCGCCAGCGCTGCAGGAAGCAATCGCCACACACGTGGGTAATGGCGGCCATGAGGTCGACCGGGGAGTGGTACCAGCTCTTCCAGTGGTGCACGCTTAGGGGGCTGGGTCCTCCCTCGTAGAAGCCCGAGGCATCCCTTGCCATGTCCATCTGGTGCAGGTCAGGCAGTGGCGTCAGCTTGGTATGCGTGTGTTTGTAGACGCATTCGCGCACGAGGGCGTCGCCCTCGCCGGTCTTGGCTTCGTTGAGGCACGTCTCGAGCAGCGGCTCGAGGTCCCGCGCGAGGGGCGCCGACAGGAAGACGCCACCGCCGCCAAAGGCCATGTAGCCAAAGGTGCGGACAGCCCTGAAGTCCTCCGAGAGAGCACCGACGTAGGCCTGCTGCGTGTGGTCAATGTCGGACAGGGCGACGGTGAGCTTGTGGAGGGAGGGGAAGAAGGTGTCGTCGTCGAGGATGGCGACCCACTCGGTCTCAGGCCCGGACGCCCTGACGAGGTCACGGATGATGGTGAAGTGATTCTGGCCGACGCTGAGCTTGGCCTGGATGGGCTGCACGAAGGTGGCGTGCATGCCGCGCTCGGCGTAGCGGGCAGCCAGTGCGTCGAGGTTGGGACGCTTCTCGTTGTAGTCGGTGACGACCCCGACCAGTTTGGCGTGGGAGCCGGCCAGCCAGAAGGCAAAGGTATCGATCGAGTCCTCGTAGCGCTCGTACGAGGTGGCGACGCCAAAGACGTACTGGGGATAGGTCGACTTGGGATATGGGCGCGGGACTCGCAGCGGTATGGGGTCGCACTTGCCGATGTGGACGGCGTCGCACGAGTTGAGGTTGATGTCGGTCTTGGTCTTGAAGAGGGGGTCGGCCAGCTGGGCGACTATGTCGCGGTCGGCCGATCTGGTGACGACAGGCTTGATGCATCGCTTCGTGTAGACGATGTTGTCGGTCAGGTTCAGCTCGAGCTTGTGAAGGTGCCGCAGGGCAGGCACAGGACAATCGGCGTTCCTGGCCGGCGGCGGGGTGCCGGCGCCAGCACTCGACGGGGGGCCATTGTGGGCGGCGAGATCATCGGCGCCGAGGCCGACGCGGCCCTCAAGGCAGCTGATGAGAAAGTAGACAAAGATGGTGGTGCAGAGCGCAGAGGCCAGGCTCCTGACGGTGCGGGTCTGGGGGATTCTGAGCTTCATGGTGGCGGAAGCATGCTGGCCGGCGCCCAGGTCGTCGCGTCTAATCTCTCCCTTCTTGGCGTGTCGGGCACCAGCGCAGGTCCTGTAGCAGGATGTGTCGGCTCTCAGGTAGGGAGAGGGTGGTGAAGAAGCAAGGTGAGGATGTCGGCGAGAGGAAAGCTGGTCAGGATCTGGATCAGGGTCGAGATCAGGAGAGTGACGGAAAGGTGGATGGAGAGTGCTGGAGCAAGCGGGCGTGATAGAGCAGCGATAAACTGATAAGGCGCCCGGTAGAAGCGAATCCGGGTCGATGGCGGCAAGTGAAGGAAAACGGACCCTGAAGCTAAAAACGGACACCAGTGTGGACCACGATGCGAAGGCAAATACAACCAGCCCGCTGCTTGTCCGCCAATTCGTTCCTGCAGCAGTCTCACCGCAGAACGTTGTGTTTTTCAGGGACCTACTGCCTGCGACACATCAGTGTGTTCTTGTCTCGCAGTCGAAGCTTCAGCACTCGCGCATTCCGTTGATGGGACGGTGCGTGCCTTACGGCAGAGTCGGGACGGTGGAGCCTCCGTTCCTCTTCTGGGCGGTTGCGTCATTGCCTGTTCCTGCCATCAGGCGGCAGGCAGGCTGCACCCACCTGTTCAGGCTTCGGTACCTGGGCACCTGATGGAAGAAGGTACCACGAACTCCCGCTCGCCTTGCTCACAGTCCTCAGTGTCGGTCGGGGCGAGCTAGCCCGGCCCCGCCAGGCAAACATCGGGCGGTGGACGGCCCACTCGGCCGCAAAAGGCGAAATGAGCATGTCGGACGTAGCACCAGACTCGACGTGCCTCGCTGCGTTCATCTGCGCGAAACACCTGGCCGGCCGCACCATGCGATTAATGTTCTGAAATGAGATCACGAAAAATTCAGAGACACTCGAAACAGACGGCGACTCGACACTTGACAGCACAACCTCCTATACCAACCGCCCTGATATGCTCCGCTCATTATTTTAAGCCGAGACATGAAGCGCCTAGCGGCTCGCATTCCTCACCCCCAGGTCATCGTGGAGAAGCTTAGCATGCCATTCCCCAGACCGGCCTGCTGCCGTGGTGTGTTTTGCTGTCTCACCCGGCACACATCACATGGGTCACGCTCAGCACGTTCAGTCAAGTTGGAAACTCAGTAATCATATGCTGCAAATCGTTCGATTCTATATGCAGTTGTATGCACGCTTGGATCAATATATACAGGAATCAAAACCGTAGACCGACGTATGCTTCCCGGAAAAAATAGGATACACGTTCTCATCCCGATCGGAAGAAGAGCGTCCGGACGATCAGCCACAGGCCGGTGCCGGAACGCTTCATGCCATCAACAACAGCCCGAGTCGCTTAGAACTGGGCACGGCCGACGCGGCGGAAGACCTTCTCGGCGTTGCGGCGCGCCTTCTTGGCCTTCTTAGCCTTGAGGGAGCGCTTGCGGCGGCAGGTCGTGGGAGGAGTGGTGGGGGTGGAGGGGCGGTGGGTGGCCGCGGGGGAAGGACGAACGGTAGCCAGGGTGGTGGAGGCAACGGGGGGCGCCGGAACGCCGATGGTTGGAGAAGACAGGGGACGGGGGCGCTCTTCAGAAGTCGTCCTCGCCTGCCGTTGCCGGGGGCGGGAACGAACACCTCCGGAGGAGGCGACGGGGGCGGCCGTGGTGGTGGGAGCGACGGGAGCGACGGCCGAGGTGGCAGCACCGCCGGCGGCAGTGGTGGGAGCGGGAGAGCTGCCACCGCCGGCGCCGGACCAGACCTCGGGGCCGGGGATCTCGTAGCTGGTGTAGCCACCGTACAGGTTGAAGGTGATGCCCTTGTCGGCGTAGGTGTAGTCCTTGTTGAAGTCGAAGCCCTGGTCGGGGACGGCGCTGCCACCCTCGGTGACCTCGAGCTGGACGCACGAGGGGTAGAACTGGGCGCCACGGGCGGGGTTGGAGGCGAAGCTGACCTCGGACTCGTGGTGGGCGATGATCTCCTGGCGGACGAGGTACTTGCCGGCGGCGAGGCTGGCGGGCAGGGTGAAGTCCTGGAGGCCGTGGTTGGCCTTGATCTTGTCAACGGCCCACTCGCTGCCGTCGTAGCCGTCCTCGGCGATCTTGGTCCAGATGGGACCGGTGCCGTCGCTGTCGGTGTACTCGGCGATGTAGGTGATCAGGGGGCCCTCGTGGGAGCCGTCAATGATGTCGTCGTCACGGTTGTCGTGGTACCACTCGAAGCTGAGCTTGTCGCCGGCGGCGGCCTTGGCGAAGCTGGGGACGGCGGTGCCACCGTTGGGGCCGCAGACAATGTCGGGGCTGGACAGGTCCTTGACGGGGCTGTTGTTGGGGGGAGAGCGGATGTAGTCCTTGCGGCCGTCACCCTGGTCAACGCCGTTGACCCAGATGCCGTACATCTGAGCGTGGGCGGAGACGGTGGTGGCCATGGCCAGAGCGGAAGCGGCGGTGAAACGCATTTTGATTGATGATATGAAGATCGGGTTGGTTGGTTGTTTGTACCTTGTGGGTTGAAGTGAAAAGTTGTGGGTTGCAAGTGTATCTGCGTAGAGAGCGTGGAGGCGAACGTCGAGTTCGGTGAGATTGCAAAAGAATGGCACAGCCAAAAAGAGAGAGACTGGGAAGTTCTGGAAAAAGAGTGAACAAACAACACTGGAAGCGAGGATGAGGAGGGAAGGAAAGAACAAGAGCAACAGGTCTGGTGGAGGGTGAGTCTTTATATCGAGGCCTGCCTCACGGCATGGCGAGAAGGCCCTTGTCGAGCCACCATGTGCCCGCGGGAGACCCTAGCCGTAACAAGCAGCTTGCTCCTCGCCCAGGGGCGGCGCCGGGGGTGCCAGGCCATCTCTCCATCGCCGGTCGGATTAGGCATTAGGCAGCGCTGTCAGTCGGGTTGGCAGTGTGCGTATTCACGATGCGGGCCCGGGGTCGTCGATGGAGTCGGTTGGTCGAGATTGCAGGCGCCGGCCACCAACGTCTCAGCAGGCCGCTGGGCCCCTGGGGGCAGGGGTCACTGCAGGAGACCGCAAATGAAGTGGGAGGCTCATCTTGATGGGCCAGCCACAGAGCAAGCAGGCAGACAGAAGATGGCTGTTCGGCGCCAACCGAGGAAGCGAGGAGGCGTGGCGCCCGTTCGATGGGGCCTGTCGTGGAAATCTCGTTCACGACGGACGTCGTTTCCCTAGCCCGGTCCCCAGCAACATGGCACCTGCCTGGCTAGCAACATGGGACGAAATCTGAAACGGGGGGCGGCAGAAAAGAAATGCCCCACGTCCGGTCAGGTCTTTGCAGGGGTTGTGTGGGTTCCCGGGCGCGGGGGCGCATCGTTCTGGCAGGTCTTCCCTGACCGCCCTTACCGCTTCTGGGCCGCCACCAGAGCCACAGCACCACACGTTGGCGCGGAGTCCAGCCCTTTCCCCCCTGGACATACCCTGTACATCCCCTGTGTCTTCTCTCGAGGCATCCTGGAATGCCCCTTAAGATGCGCCATATCCCATCGCCTCGAGGACGCGCAGTCCGTCCGGTAACCTTGTACCTCCTCCCCTCCTCCCCTCCCCCCCAGTCTGCAGTTTCAGGTCAACAGCACCTTCATGCACCTTGGCCCTCAGGAAGATTAACGCCAGCCCCGGTTCTTTTCTTCTCTGCTATTTCGATCCCCGTCCGCCCCAATCAGACCACGGGCTATGGGTATGACACCTGTCGTCGTGATGATGGGGTGATGGTCTTTCATCTCAAGGTCAGCCCTCAACCCTGTTGTTGTACGCGCCGCCAGCCGCTCTCCTCTACAAGTCAGTCAGGCAAGCGAGTAAGGCAGGCACTTGCTTGCAGCGGGCCGCCAACTCGTCGTCTGCATTTCACAGCTCCATTGATCGACATTGATGCTCATTCACCACAAACGCGCCTCCAGCTCTAATCGAGACGAACAGCAGTCTGTGCTCCGCCAACCAAGCGATCGCGGGTAGCATTGGACGATCCACCCGCGTATCCCGCAATCCCGTCATCGTAGTATACTGATCTCCAGGCCGGACGCCGATTATGCTCACGTCAGCCGATCGAGCAGCTCTTGTCGTCCTTTGCTTAGCGTGGCGCCGGGCGCGCTGTTGAGGCCGTCGCCTGGCTTCTCTTATGGGAAGCCCTCATCTGGCAGTGCCAACACTGTTTTGCATCCCTCGGCCGCCATCCTCGCGAGCCATCCCCTTTCTCGCTTCTGCGCCGTGCAGATTGTGGTCCTCGTTTATATCGGAAACGTCCCCAACACGGCCAACCCCCCCCGGCCCCGACCCTGGCTCCCGGCAGGGGCATGGATCCGTGTCCTCGGCCCCTCAGGGGCTCGACCGATAAATCGACCAATTGATCGCCCCGTTGGGTCCATTACACGCCATGGTCAGTTTGGTCTTGATTGCGAGTCCTCCTCCTCCTCTGCCCCCTTTTGGCGGGTGGTCAGAGCCGCTGGCGAGAATCCACACCTGGCCCGGCTTGTCGTCCCCAGCGCTTGGCATATCAAGCATCGTGCCGACTGGAGACGCCTCCTGTCATTGAGCTTGACAGAGCTTGGAAATGCCTGGCATCCCCTGACCTCGGGCAGCAGTGACGGCAGCGGTGGACCCACGACAGGAGTTGCAGAGGCTTCTAGATCGCGATCCTCAGGGCTGGCGTGCCGCCTGACTTGCGGATCCGGCAGTGCTCAGCTGTGCCAACTCCTCAAAGCCAACTCTTCAGCGCCTATTAGAAGCTGCGCTGTGCCGCCGGCATCAATAAAGTTGTGAACATACGGCGCTGTTCGTCTAAAACAGGACCGGTGTCTCCAACAGGACATCTAGTTCAGAGGGTGGAACCAACACAGATCAAAAATCTTGCCTGGTACGCCCGGGTTCTCAAATTGCTCGGTCGCAATAGGAGATATTGAAGAGAGTTGTATTCCGGCGGAAAAGATTACGCCGCCTACACAAAGATCTGCACGAGAGGGAAATGTGCGTCAAGTTGTGCAGGTATGCCTCTGCGGAGCAAGTTGCTCAGCCCGAGCCCTGTTAAGCCCAACGCACAGATGGAGCGTCAGATGTGGCTAGAAACCAAGTAGAAGGAAGCTGCTTAACATATCAAAGTTTTAAGTGGCGAGGAAAGCTCTGCACCTTTGGTTGTGTTCTATCGAGTTCTAAATCCACTGCTCGGCTTTCATAACCCGAGTTACTGGAAGTCGTTCATCAAGATGATCCAATGCTATTTTCATGTGCAGCTCGTCTTTTCAATATTGGCGGTCGTGGCTGAGACGGTCTCTGATATCTATCTTTCCCATGTCATACGACTCTAGTTGGTATACCCATCAGTTATTGCCTTCCAAATGCAAAAAAAAAAAAAAAAAAAAAAAAAAAAAAAAAAAAAAAAAAAAAGCTCCTTAAATCGTACCTACATTTTTAATATCATGATTTCAAAATTGTCGATGTTTTAACATTCTACCCCTTCGTTAAAACTTTTTGATACATTTAAAAGCAAGGAGGGGCAATTGCCTGGGAGGCGTGTCGCCCACGATCCAGTAAGCGCCGATCCTGTCGAAGCGATGATGGCCTCACACAGCCACGGTGCACATTGAACAACGCGAAGTGTCTCTCTAGTCTCATCCGGCAGTCAATTTGCGAAGGACAGAGATTGTCTTGAGGCGGCCACTCCGACTCGTTGATTGCGCGCAAAGAGATCTTGCAGACGAGATTCGGGGTTCATCTAAAGTATAAATCTCGCAAGAAGCTTATCTTTCGAGCTGTCACTCCTCCTCAAACGAACACGGCTTCTGATAGTTCACCCCGACGACAGCAATACTAAACATGCTTTACAAGTCGCTCGTTGGATTTGCTCTGGCGGCTACTGCAGCCGCCTCGCCCTTGGCAGACCTGGTGGCACAACTCACCAGACGGACCACCAGGGACCCCTGCGACGGCGGTCGGGTATTCGTTGGCTGGCTGGACGAGTCGAAGGGCATCATCCCCCAGTGCAAGTGCCCGAAGAGCCAGGTCTGGGATAAAGAGCGACGCAAGTGCATCTCGCCCCCTCTCGCACCGCCGGTGCTGGGCGCAGGGCAGAGGATCATTTGCGCAACTAATCCCAACTCGTACACTAATTATGGTATACTCCCTTTCAACTCTCACGAGAGGCACAACTAACGTGCGGTAGATGAAGATAATGACCTCTGTCTCAACAACGGCCAGAACGTCGTCCTGGCCGTGCTGAATACCCTCAGTGAGGTGCAGTTGAAGCAGCAGATTCTAGAGAAGTGCAAGAAGAAGCCCAAATGCCCAGCCGGCCAGATCTGGAGCGAGAAGCACAAGAAGTGCAAGCACCCTAGTCTGCCCGGCGACGGCGCTCAGAAATGCAAGAAAAAGGGCGGCAAACCCATCTGCGCGAAGACACCAAGCAACTATTGCGATTACGGTGGGAAATTCATGCCATTTCTGAAGGATTTTGCTAACGCCGACGATGTCGTCCAGACGAGGATAGGGACCAGTGCCAGGACGACGGGCAGAATTGCCTTAAGTGCCTCGACCTCGGTCTTGGAGACACGGTTGGCAAAATACTGGATGGGCTGTTCGCAACAGTTGATGAGGCCTTGGGCGCGTTGGGCCGGGGCTGTGTGCTTGATGGGCTCGGTTGTGTCTTGAACGATGCCGTATGGGACAAACTTGTTGGTGATGGTGGCCTTGGTGGTGTGATCTGCGGGATTCCGATTATCGGAGGGATCCTGGGGACTTGCCCGTGAGTCCGTCGGAAGAAGAATTATCGAGAGGATATCGCAACCTGCACAATTTGGACTGCCAGAGATCATATACTTCAATGTAGGACCCGACGCAGTTCCTTGTCCATGCAGCAGTCCTGTCGTCGGCGCATCCTTCGCTGATGACTAAGGTAGCATTGACGCCCATGCGCATCGGCGTCGGCATTTTATTAGCGCCGAAGCCGACAGTCGTGAAGTCAAGCCGTCAGCATGGCCATCGCCGTTTCCAGCATGGCATCAATCGACAGAAATCGTCTTTTGCGATCGAGATGGCTTTCGACGCTCAAAACTGTGTTTGATCATACTCTATTTATGCATGACGATCAAACAAAATGACTTCGGCAGCTTCAGTCCACCGTGAACCCCCCGAGGCCACTTCGCCAAGCCGCCCGGAGTTCCTCCAGCCCGAAGCCGACGTCACCCGGACGGACGCCCCGTCACATCTCCCGCCCCGAAGAAGCCAGCGATCGTGCAACATATGCCACCGCCGCAAGGTCCGCTGCGACAAGCAGCAGCCGTGCTCCCAGTGCAAGCGTGGGGGTCTTGTGTGCCAGTACCCACATGCCGAGCAGCAGCGTCGGGTGCGCAAGTCCAAGACAACCATCGCCGACGTGGCCACCCGAATCTCAGACCTGGAACGGACCCTCGTCTCCGTGTCGCACAAGAATGCCACTGCCACTGCCACCTCTGAGCCCAGCACGTTCGGGCTACGACCCCGCAGCACGCCCCGGCCGGATGGCGCTCACTCGACGCCGAGCTCTGGACATGGCGACGCACCGGGCGTCCTCGTACAGAAGGGCTCGTCCAGCCAGTACTACAACGAGATACTGCTGTCTCGTGTTCTCGATGAGGTATGCTGACCCCCGTGCCGCGCCCTCCTGGAATCCCAACCCCGATGCTGTGCTGATGGCAGAGCAGGAACAGGGCATCCAGACCGTCCTGTCGACGCCCGGCAGCGACATGTCCCAACCAGCAACGGTGCCGCGGTTCAACCCCATGGGCATCTTCTCCGTGCCCTCATCCTCGCAACCGCTCTCTAGCTTCTCACCTCCCAAGGCGGTAGCGGTGGAGCTCTGGAAAGCATTCGCCGACAGGGTGGAGCCCTGCACCAAGGTCCTTCACATCCCGACCGCCGAGGTCATCGTGTACACGGCCATCGACAACCCGGGCGAGACCACCCCGGAGAAGTTTGCGCTGTGTTTTGCCATCTACTTTGCGGCTGTGACCACGTTTGACTTAGACGAAGCGCAAAGCATCCTCGGGGGTGACCCTGCCGTGAGTCTGCAGCAGTTCAAGACGGGCCTCGAGCAAGCCATTGCGCACGCCGACTTTCTCGAGAACCCGACCGTTACGACGATACAGTCGCTCGCCATTTATCTGGTACGCGCCTCACAGTCCGATAGCTCTGCTCGTCGTTACTGACTACCCCTCTGTAGTCTGCACTCCGAGTCCACAACTCCGGCCGGGGAATCTGGACACTGGCCGGGCTCGTCATCCGGGCTGCCCAGTCTATCGGCCTCCATCGCGACGGCACGAAGCTCGGCCTCTCACCCTTCGAATCAGAGATCAGACGAAGGCTCTGGTGGTACCTCATTTGCCGAGACGAGCGGGCCGCGGAGGATTACGGCCTTGAGAAGGCTCGGCCCATCATCGCCGGCCTGACCTCCGACATAGACGTGCCGCTCAATGTTCACGATAGCGATCTTTACCCCGAGATGGAGGAACTGCCGCCCGCCCGCCCGGGGTGGACCATGATGACGCAGTCTTGCATCGGTGTCTCCATAGCACTCGCGTGGGAGGAGAGCGCACAGCGCGTCGCCGCGGCGGACGAGAGGCCGGGCGAGTCGCTGCGCAGCGGATTTCTCCGGGACATAAGGGCCCGCACGGAAGGCTACCTCAAGCACTGCAACCCAGTCATCCCGCTGCAGCGGCTCACCCTGCAAATCGGCAGCTTCATCTTCCGCAAGCTGGAGCTCATCACGCGGCAGCAGATCCAGGTGCAGGCCCAGCCCGACGAGCGCGAGGCATTCGCCACGGAGGAGAACCTCACCGAGGCGCTGGAGATACTCGAGGCGGGCGCCGCCTTGAACACCGACGACCGGCTGAAGCCGTGGCGGTGGTCGATGCGCCTCTACCCGCAGCACCACATACTGCTCTACGTGCTGTGGCATCTTTGCGTGCGGCCGGAGGGACCCAACCGCGACAGGATCTGGGATGTGATCGAATCCATGTTCACCCACACCGAGCGAATAGATGCGGGGTCCGTGGGCGGCGGCGACCTCGGCCCGCGGTGGGCCATCCTCTCGGCGCTGAAGGCAAAGGCCTTGGCGATCAGGGCCGATCGGGTGGCGGGCGGGCCCACCACGGAGGTCGAGGCGGTGCCACGGCCGGACACGCAGGATGTGGCCGGCGCCGTGCCCGACGCGGGTGACGTGGACTGGATCGACGGGATGCAGATCCTGCCGGACTGGACGACACTGATGAAGGATTTTCAGATGGACAATAGTTTCAAGTTCGGCTATTGACCGGTTGATCTTGAGAAGAGGTTCGCGTTGACTGTGCCGCGAGTGTATTTTAAAGAGGAGAGTAATTACAAGGGATATCATGGCCCCAATCTATTTCCCCGGCCGTCCCGTCTATGCACCACTAGCCAAAGAAGCTGTTCCAAACGCCGATACCGTCACAACACACCCCATCCGTGCCACCCGCCTTTAAAACACCGCGAGCAGCTTCCACCCCGTGTGGTGGACCCTGGCAGCCAGGATAAATGAGGTGCCGACTATGCAGAAGACGCCGGCGAAGATCTTGATGCCCCTCAGGCCGTCGGGCATCTCGATGATGGCGCCGTTAATGGGGTTCGTCGTCAGGCCTCCGATGGCAGAGGCGAAGAAGACGAGGCCCGTGCGGAAGCCGATCTCGGGCAGGGGCGAGACCTGGGCGACGAGGGGGGCGATGAGCGAGACGTAGGCGCCCGAGCAGAAGCCGAAGAGGGCGGCAAAGGCGATCAGGGCGCCGTCGGTGGCGGCGGGGATCCAGAGGGCGAGGATCCAGAGGCCGGTGAGGTAGCAGACGACGACGAAGATGTTGAGACGGCCAATCTTGTCGGCGAGGATGCCGGCGAAGATGCGGCCGAAGAGGGAGGCGGCGTTAAGGATGGGGATGAGATACTGGACGAGGTTGGGATCCATGCCGGACTCGAGGGCCTGCACGGGCAGGTAGTTGATAGGCACGTAGAGGCCGAAGGTGAACAGCGTCAGACCGAGCGTGATGAGAACGAACTCGGGCTCGCGGAAGGGCTTGAGAAGCTGGGCCTTCGTGATCTTCTGGGGGCTCGGTGGATGGAGGGCGCGGACGGTGAGGTTGGTGACGACGAGGAGGCCGAGGATGAGGAAGGCGCAGATGCGCATGGCCCAGCCGTAGCCGACCTCACGGATGAGCCGGGTCACCATGATGGGGAAGATGACGCCGCCGAGACTGGAGCCGGTCGACAGGATGCCGAACGCGGCGCCGCGGTTAACGTTGAACCAGCCGTGGATGACGCTGAGGGCTGGCTGGAATATGGCGGCGACGCCAATGGCGGAGCAGACGCCCTGGGCGAGGAGGATCTGGTAGTACTGGGTCGCCAGCGAGGCCATCATCAGGCCAAACACGTGCATGACGCTGCCGACGAGGATGAGCTGGCGCGGGCCATGGGTGTCGTAGAGCTTGCCGATGATGGGACCCGTCGCCGTCATGAAGAAGATCTGAAGAGACGGGATCCAGGAGATGGTGCTCGCCGAGTAGCTGCTGAGGAGGTCATTCTGGTAGTACTCCTGGAACGCGCCCACACCTGGTTTCGTTAGCACCGCGCCGTGAATGGAAGTTTGGAACGCGAGTGGACTCACTGTTGACCCAGCCGAAACTGCAAAAGGAGGTGCACCACACGCCGAGCACGACGAGCCATGCAGCCAAGCCCCCGTCCGGGGCGTCACTGCCCGGGGGTCCAGCAGGCACGGCGCCCTTTTCCCTGTCGGACATGGAAGCGTCGACGGTGGACGGCCCGTCGGAGGAGTAGTCGGGGCGGTCGGGAGCTCCGGTTGTGCTTTTGTCATCGGTCATCTTGGGCTCCGTTGATGAGCCGAGTACTGGTTGCGACATGACTGCTATATGATTGTTTGACGAAGAATGAGCTGCAGCTGTGAGGTCTCATCGACTTGTTGATGATCAGATGCAGGCAGGTAGTAGCCGCAACTGCACAGCAGCTAGATAAATATATACGATCCAAGGGTCTGGGGGTTCGGGGGTCCGAGGGTCATCCGCGGAGGTTTTTTTTCCAGGGTCCCTCGTGGGATCAATGGTAGGCGTTGGCCGAGACGCCTGGACTGTGAGTCAACAGGCCGAAAAGAGCAGGCATCTAATCCTTGAAGGCCGGACATAGCGTGCTCGCTCTCGGCCTTGGATGAAACCCCGTGGTTGATGAGTAGAAATCACCGGCGGTGATGACATGGGATGGGGTGGATGTCGGCGTCGGCACGAAAATAGAGGCCGAAGCCGATAACCCGGCAAGGGTTTTCGGCGCCGAACGATCGATATTTATCAGATCGCCAGATCCGGATCGATAAAAACGTCACCCCGTCAGCACTAAACGCATGCAAGTGCTTCGATGCATGAATCGGCTCTAGTCGGTATACGAAGGTGCCCGTCGGCTCACGATCCATAGAAGGAACACCTCGACAGTCCTCAGAACGACGGGTCTTCGGCCAAGTCACACGGCGTCGCAGTGCCGCCATGGCCCTCCACCATGGCCCTCGGCCACTGCAGCCAGCGCTCCCAGCCAGGTCCCAGGGTCATGACGATGCTGCGCAGGAGGCGGCTGCCGACAGAGCCGACAATCCAGTGGCGGCGGCACCAGTGCATGAGGACGGCAAAGTGCGCGAGTACGAGCAGAGTCTCGGGCCGCTTGGCCTGCAGCGACACGATGAAGTCGGGCGTGATCATCTGTGGCCAGGAGAGCACCATTCTGATTGAACTGTCCATGAGCTCTACGGCCGATGGCGTCGGCGACAGGCCCTCGGCGCCCGGGGTCGCGACGGCGCAGTTATCGTAGGTGGCCTGGATCCTAGCGAGCGCCTCCCAGTTGCCCTGCTTCTGTTCGTCGTCCATGCCGAGACTGTCTTTGATGAGCGCCTGGAGGGACTTGGTCTCGGCGCCCTCGCTGAGCTGGTCGGCTATGGCCATCCCGTCCCGGACGACGGAGGCAAGCTCAGACTCGCGCAGGGCGGCCCAGGCGGTCGAGGCGATGACGCGGACGCCGCGAAAGAGGTCGATGTAGCGGATAAAGTCGTCGAGAACGTCAACATCGTCCTCGACGCGCTCGACGTCGCAGAGCAAGTTCATGCCGACCATCCAGCCGAAGACGATCAGCTGCATGCAGTTGTCCGGGGTCGACTCGACGTGGGTGGCGTTGAAGGAGGACAGGGCGTGGGCCTGGTACTCTCGCGCGAGGAAGACGTAGTGCGATGCCCTCTGCGGGTGCAGCGACGCCAGGTGCTGCGCCGAGAATGCCAGGATCACGTTCATCAGATAGGGCTTATCGAAGGCCCCCTCGATGAAGCTGTGCGGGGAAGGCATCTTGTCAAAGGCGGGAATGGCGCCTGAGAGGTAGTGCTGCAGCAGACGCAGCTGATCCATGTGAGCGGGCGGCACCACACTCATGTCATAGTGGCTGACGAGCATGGCCGGCATGTCGAGCGGGTGCTGTGCCGAGACGCCGGGCGACAGGCCGGCCTGGTCGGGTCCGGGGACGGGGCTGGGCCCGCCCATAGTGCTGGGGGTGAGCGCCTGGAAGGAGCATGGTCTTCTGGTGTTGGTGCAGTTGATGCAAATGGGATGCGTCTCATCGCACTGCTCGAGTTAGACAGGCGTCCAAGTGAGGGACAGCGGTGAAATAAATGTGCCGTACCTTGACGTGCCTTCGCTTGCACTCGGCACACCCGTGTCGGGACTTTCGATGTCCACGGCGAGGGGCCATGGCGGGGGATCCGAGTCCGACGATGGATGCAGTATGAGGATCGGGGAAACACGAAAAGATCCTGACGAAACCGAGAGCGGGAAGAGAGGCTTTCGCGCGGAAAGAGAAGTCTCACCGACGAAATACGTCTATTCCCTCGTACTTGAGTGAGCCGGCCGACGGACACGCCGAGGTGGGAACAGTTTCGCGAGTGGCGCCGCTCCCGGGCCGTCTCACTACGGAGCCAATAGGAAGGATGAGAATACGGAGTTTCGCAAACAAACGCACTAATACCGTATCGAATACGCGGCCAATCAGGGATGGCCAGATCCGCGGAATTCTCGGATTGTCATTGGGTCAAGGCACTCGACATGTACTGTCTGCCCATTGTGATATTATCAGTGATATTAACAGTGATGCCAACAGTGAGGCTAAGAATATGATACTTGACGTGAAGAGACCTTGTGCTCGTCATTTACTTCATTCAAATGATGTCCGAGACTATACTCAAACACAGCAGGAGCACGGCCGCCGCACCTTACACCCGTTCATCCCCCCAGTAGTAGGTCCAGATGTCGATGCCCAAAAACTCGTCCTTGTACTTGCCCGCGGCCTCGTCGCCCGCCGCGCCCGAGCATACGAGCAGCGGCATGAAGTGCTCGCCGCCGCCGTCTGGGTGCATGTCGAAGCTGTGCGGGAACCCCCTCCAGCCCGCGAGCCGCCGCGCGCGCTCGTCGCCCTTGTCGACCTCGACCGCCTCGGTCAGCACGCCGTTCCACTCGCTGACCTGCCGGCCCAGACGCGACGACGCCGCCGGGTCGCCCGACATGAGATCCCGGAACTTGCGCATGTTATGGAACGACGCGAACCCGGACCCGACGATGGCCACGTTGGAGTCCCGCAGCCTCTCCAGCGCGCGCCCCATCCGGTGGTGGTCCGCCGCCGACTCGGACGACAGCACCGACAGCTGCACGATGGGGATGTCGGCCGCCGGGTGGATCAGCAGGAACGGGATGAAGACGCCGTGGTCCCACCCCCGCTTGGCGTCCAGCGCCGGCTCGAGGCCCTCTGCCGCCAGCGCCTGCTTCACCTCCTGCGCCACGTCCGGCGCCCCGGGCGCGTCGTACTTGAGGCTGTACGCCTCGCGCGGGAACCCGCCGTAGTCGTAGTAGAGGTCGTGGTGCGCCGCCGACGAGATGGTCGGCCTGTCCTCCGACCAGTGCGCCGTCACCACCACGATGGCCCGCGGCGCCTCCGCCGTGTTGAGCCGTAGCAGCTTGGGCACGCGCTTCGTCAGCGACGACACGATGGACTTGTGGCCCGGGTCGCCGAGAACCGGCATGGGGCCTGCGGTGTCAGGTCAGCAGGGGAGTAGAGCGCCGGGCTCTGGGTGGCCGGACGAACCTCCGCCGTGTGAGATGCAGATCACGGCACCGCGCGTCATGTTGGGCCTTGTTGATGGGGCTGTCGATGAGAAGGTTCGTGCTGTGAGGTGTCGGACGGTTGCAAATGTGACGTACGATGCGACGAGGTACTTGATGGGCTTCACGAGCTGTTGGAGATGCATGGCCAGGGGGGTAGGATGCTTTAAGAATGATTGCGCCAATCCAAGGTCACTCGACTTGCTCGTGAGGCTGAAGTATACCTTATGTAGTACTCCCCGGCCGTGAACCAGGGCCGCGACCAGTCGTGTGCATGGCGCCATTCGCTACCGGCCCGGCACTTTAGCTGCCATACTGCAACTAGCGAGCCGCGCGGGAGCTCAGTTGAGTAAGGGTCGAAAAGTGCGGGAGACGGCCATTAGTAACCATATGTCAGCGGATGTCGGCATCAATCCCGCCCCGGTCGTCTCACTGATTACGTAGCAAGCGCGCGCGACAGGACGACTTTCACTGTTGACAAGTCATGATTGCTACCCAGGACGTCGACTCGGACAGCCTCGCCCAGACAGCCTCGGCTGTTGTGTCGCATTCACCACTCGAATCCTCATGCCATTACCAACACATCCCTCCTGCCGTTCCCGACGGCGCGTACGCGGCTGCCAATGTCCAGCGGGCTACCCTCGAAGACTAAGAAATGATCGCCGCTCCGTGCGCCCTGCTCTTTAATCCCCAGCAGCTTGAACACGTTTGTCGACACGAGGTCCAGCGCCTCCTTCTCCGTCAGCCGCCCGCCGCCGTTGTGGTGCGCGATGCCCGCGAGCAAGGCCAGATCGCGGATCAGCCAGTCCTCCTCCAGCCCGATGGCCGTCGTGACGCCCGCGTCGACCAGCGCGTCAATCGCCGTGCCGTTGGTGAGCGGCGCTCCCGTGAGCGCGCGCCGCTGATCCCACGACGTGGCGTACGACTGGAGCGGTGCCAGGACGACGCCGACGCCGGCAGCCGCGAGCTCGGCGGCCACAATGTGCGCCTCCGCCCCGCCCAGGACGACGACCCGGAGTTTCGTCGGAGAGGAAGTTGCCGACGTCGCCGCGAGAGCGTCCTCTACGTCAGACTTGAGTCGCAGCACCGCGGAGATGGTGTCGGCGCTGTGCACCGTGAGGACGAGCGGTACGTCCCCGTCCACGACATTTTTAAGGAAGGCCTGCTCCGAGTGCGGGTCGGTAATCGTCTCGTTGAACGTGACGGCCTCCAGAAGCGCCTTGCGCAGGGCGCCCACGGCGGTCGAGATGGACGGGGTGTCCCCCCGCTTGGCGTCGAGAGTGAGAGTGTAGTGCACGGCGACGTCTTCCGACCACACGGCATCCTTCTCTAGTGCGTGCTGCGCGTTAGTGAGGAAGCCCACGCTGGTGCCGCGGTGCGTCAGGCCGCCCGAGAAGGTGGGTGCCGAGATGGCCCTGGTGATGCCGTATTGGTGCGCAACCCGCAGCTTCTTCGTGTCGAAAGCCAGTCCATCGATGCCCCTGCTGAAGTCGGGGCTCGCCCCGTTGGCCGTGTTCTTCTCGTAGTCTATCGCGTTCAGTCCGATCAGCGAGCCGAACGCCGTGAACGAGTGTGTGAGGTAGCCGTCCTCGAGTGCGATGAACTGGTGAGAAGAGGCTTGACGAGCGGCATCGACCTCGACGATGCAATGCCCGGCGCAGGTAATTTCTCCGTTCGACACGACAACGTTGACGGGCCCCTCGGCAGACGACGTGTCTTGGTCGTCCGAGAGCAGGACTCTGGTGACGCCGGTGAACACGACGTCCTTGTGCTGCGCGGAGGCGCCGTCTACCGGCACGGTCGAGTCGGGCGCCGTGGGTTCCTTCAGAGGCTTGCGAAGCTCCACCGGGTTCTCGTACTGGGCGAACCCGTCGATCCAGACCTGCGCAGGGGCAGCTCCTACACTGAGCGGATCACTGTCCCAGACGACTAGGTCTGCGTCGAAGCCCGGCTTGATCTTGCCCAGGCGCTCTCCGAGGCCGAGGAGCTCTGCCGAGGCCGTCGTCACGCTCGCGAGCGCCGCATGGTAAGGGAGGCCGTATCGATAGGCCTTGGCTGCTTCGAAAACAACATGCTGCGCGTTGATGACGGGGTTGTCGCTGACATAGACCGGCGTGAGGCCCTTGTCCCAGAGGAGCTTGCCGGCGTACTCAGAGCCGACATAGGCTTCGGACTTGTAGTACATGTTGTCGGCGAACAGGGCGGAAGCGGGCGGGCGCCCTCCCCAGGCTCGCTTCAGTATCTCGGGTACCAGGAAGGTCTGGTGGGCGTGGTGGAACGCTCTCAGCGGGAACTTGAATTCGTTGGTATGGTCGATGAAGGCCTCCAGGTCAGGGATGGTGTAGCAGTGCGTGTTGACGTGGACCTGTCCCCGAAGCACCGCTCCGAGGCTCTCCCACTCGAGCTCCTGCGGCAGGTAGTCGTCGACGCTGTCGATACCACGCCTCTCGGCCCGGTCACACCAGTCATCCTGCTTCCGAACCAGGGCGGCGGCCTGCTCGAAGGCGTGGCGGAACTCCCAGCTCTCGCCGAGGCGCGAGAAGGGCCCGCGCCCGACCTTGCCGTACACACGCTTGGCGTTCTCTCCGCAGGCCATCTTCATGTAGCGCCAGTTGCGATCGGGATCGGCCAGCATGTCGGCGGCCGAGATCTCGGGACGTCCGTCCTTCTCGCCGATGGCGTGCTTGAAGACAAAGGCCTCGCCGCCAATGTTGTTGCCGGAGCCGGGTAGGACCAGCGAGGTGGTGACACCGCCAGACTTGATGACCTGGAACTGGGGGTCGAGAGGGTTGAGGCCGTCGATGGAGCGGACATAGGGGGTGATGTCGCTGGAGAGCTCGTTCGTGTCCTCGGTACCGGCGAGGTCGGGCAGTGAGCTGACGCCGACGTGCGAGTGCATGTCGATAATGCCGGTGGTCAGCTGGCGACCCTTGGCATCGTAGACGAGGGTGTCCTCGGGGAGGGAGTCGGTGGGGATGCGAGCCTTGACTTTCTGGATCAGGCCGAACTGGACAAAGACGTCGCCCCGGACCCACGAATATCCCTTCCCGGACCGAGCATCCTCGGGCGTGGTGCCCTCTGCAGGTTCTCCGACCCAGATGGTCGCGTTCTGGATGAGGGTCGCCTTGTGGCCGTCGATATAGCGCGCGTTCTTCGAACGTCCAAGGCCGACTGGGTCCTGGGGCTTTCGTCGAAGCTTAGAGCAGGTCTGGAGATCCTGCTCCAGGCGATCAATAGAGAGATGGGTGCCCCGCCACGATGGCAGGGTCGACAGCTGGTTCCATTGAGCGTAGACGAGGAACACGAGACAGGCCAGTCCAGAGACGGCCAGGAGCTTCAAGCCACGACGACGCCGAACCCAGACGTGCCGACATCTCGGTCGTGGGGCCATGGTAGCTACATGTGGTGAGCCGACGGAGCTATACTCGTAGGGCGGTGGGGTCGCCTTGGTGTCTGAGGACTCCATGGCCGTGGTTCCTCTGATCGTTTGCTTCGAGGATATTCGGGAGTGATGAAATATCAATCAAAGGAGAAGGCAAGAGCCTGGGTTATTGTATGGCTACATCGTGGGGTAGTATGACTCCGTCGTCGGAGCTCGAGCTCGATCACGCGGGAGCTGTCGCGTTTGCGTCATGAGGGTGAGTCGTTGCGATAGCCTAATATACGGGGCAACTGACGTGACGGTTGCTTAACGGGGTGCCGCCGCACTGTGGCTCTCGTCTCTGGGAAGACCTCTTTGGAGGGGGCCAGGGGGGGCAGGGGGAGCTCTCTAGGGCAGGCTTCGGCAGCTGTTAGGCTGTGTTCTGAGTTTGAGGGTCTGCCAAAAGTCTGCCTGGAGCTTCCAATCAAGCTTCGAGAGGGGGGGTGGGAGCTTTCGATGAACACTGCATCCGATCCCAAGCTCCCCTTCTCTTGAATCAGGATCCAGGACCACGCAGAGCCGGAAATGACAGCGAGACACTGTGCCCCACAGCATGTGATGCACTTCCCTTCAGGGCCGTGGGCAGTGGGCAGTGGGTCGTGGGTAGGCACCTCATCACCCAGGCAGGGACAGCAGCAGTAGTAGACAGCGGCCCCCCCGCCCAGACAGCTCACCGCCCCCCCTGTCGAGCTGCCACCCCCGGCCATTTCCCAGCATGGCTCCGCTGAATCAGGGGTAACTTGAGAGTCGAGACCGCCCCAAGCACGGAGAGACGACACCCTCAAGATCTACTACCGCCGCTTTCGCTTAGCGGCAGCCAGCCCTTTCTGCCCGTGCCATCGAATCGAGGCCGCCTCGCAAGCCTCCATCCAATTGCTCTGGCCTGCCAGGCTCGTCCAGTGAGAAGACGGGCAGCAACAGCCCTGCGCCACACGTCAATCTCCTCCCCTCCTGCATCGAGGAGCATCGCCAGTCTCCAGCAGCAGACAACCACTCCAATCCCGGAGACACGAGGCCTCCCCTTCCGAATCGAACCCTGAACCCTCGAAGAGACACCCTAGACACCCCGCGACCGCAACCCCAACGCCCGCCGTCCGTCCCGCTGCTGCCGGTGCCGCTACCACGATCACGACCACGACCACAACCACGACCTCTACCGCCACAGCAGCATCCCGCCCGCCTGCCCACCTGTCGTGTCACTCCCCTATCCCCTTTGCCCGCCACACGTTGCCACGATGCAGACCGAATGACCGGCGCCCGTCATGTACCACGAAGAACCAGCTGGGCCCCAGGGCCGCCCGGCTTCCGCCAGCAGCGCCGCCCTGGGAGCTGGTCCCGCGTCGCCCCCCGACCTGACGGGCCTCGAGTCGTCCAAGTCATCCTCCTTCCAGTCCATGTCCCTCCACTCCGACGACAACAGCGTGCTCGACGACGTGAGCCATTTTGAAGACATTGGCCTCGAGGACGACGCTGCCATAGCCACCAAGAGCTACGCACAACACCTCCGCGATCCCCACGCCCGCCCGGCTGCTGCTACGCGGCCCTCCAACCCCTACGGCCGATCCTACTCCTCCGAACGCTATCCTCCCCATCCCGGCTACGCCGCCGCCGCCGCCGCCGCCTCATCAGCTGCTCCTTCCGCGAACGCGAGCCTCGCGAGCCCCCTCTCGCCTCCCGCAACGCGAGACCTGGCAGCAGGCGCCAAGGGCCGCAGGAAACCACCACCCGAGATAGGCCCTGCCCCCCGCACCCGACCGACCCTCTCCACGCTGCAGACAGATCCGCGAGCCTTCAGCACCCGCAGCACCAGCCTCAATGCTCGCTCTGCCGACGGCCACAGGGGCATGCCCCATCCCCGGGGCTTCCTCAGCCGTTCCGCCACGTCCCTGCCCTATCCCAACCGCCGCCATCGCAGCCCGAGTCCCAACATGTCCCTCGTCCCTCGAGACCCTAACACGCTCATGCGCCCACGCCGCGGCAGCTGGCAGTCCGACCGCGAACGCAAGTCGGCCGTCGAGCTGGAGAACGAGTGTGACGAGGAAGACGACGACGATAATATCCCCGAAGGCCTGCTCCTCGACAACGTCCCCATATCACCGCGCCCCCAGGCCGAGCGTACCCTGAGCCGATCCTCCTCTCGCGCCCCCTCCACCGACCGGGCACCCAAAGAACGCGTGCGCAGCCTGGGCAACGGGACCCCCGCCATAGCCGTGGCCCAGGGCTCCCTCAAATCCCCGACCTGGAAGGCCGACGCCGACGCCGCTGGACGGTCAACCTCCCCATTCGGGGTCCCAGACCGTGCGGACCTGCCTGAGCCTTTCAAGGCCCGCGCCAAGAGCTGGAGCGCCGCACTCTCGGAGCTCAGCGCCGAGGCCAAGGCCCTGACCGAGAAGCTCGAGGAGCACGCCGACGACGCCGGCGACGGAGACGGCTTTGCCTACGTCCGCGGTCGCAAGGAGCAGCGCCACAAGTCGGCCCTGCCGGACCTCCCGTCGTTGCGGCAGTCCAACATGATGATGGACGCAATGCCCATGTCCAAGGAGAAAGAGGCCGTCCTCGGCCGCACTCGGCCCTCGTGGCTGCCGCCGAAAGACCCGAACGAGGACAAGAAGCACTGGAAGGAATACGAAAAGATGATGGCACGTAGCGCCGAGTCCGAGCGTCGGCGCGAAGCCGAAAAGATGACCAAGTCTAACGATCGCGACGTCACGGCCAACGGCCTGATGCGCATATGGGAGGACAGCATCATCCCCCGGTGGCCTGACGCCATTAGGGAGCGGCGCACTCGTGAGCTCTGGTGGCGAGGCGTGGCCTCGCGGAGCCGCGGCGTCGTCTGGTCGCGTGCTATCGGCAACGAGCTCGGCTTGACCCCCAACTCGTTCAAGGCCGCCCTCAGCCGAGCCCACGACGTCGACAGCCGCGTCAAGGCAGGGAGGGGCGATACCGAGGACATTAGGAAGGAGGCGTGGCTTTCCAAGATCAGAGAGGACGTCAACGAGAACACCTGGCGGGACCTGCGCATCTTCCAGGTCGGCGGGCCGCTCCACCAGAGCCTGGTCGACTTGCTCTCTGCGTATGCCATGTACCGCAGCGACATTGGCTACGTGGCGGGGTGCAACGTGAGCCCCTCCCCCCCCCCCATCCTGTCGTGCATCCTTTGACTAACATGCGCAGACCGTCGGTGCCCTTCTCTTACTGAACCTGCCGAACCCCTCGGCAGCCTTCATCGCCCTCGCCAATGTCCTCAATCGCCCGCTGTCGCTCGGCTTCTACGCATCAGACCCCGGCGTCAAGTCGTCCGCCTACAACCTTGTCCTGCAGACGCTTCAGGTCAAGTCTCCAGGGCTCCACGAGCACCTGACGCGCAATGTCCCCGACGCCGACCCGGACCTATACCTCAGCAGCCTCTTCACGGGGCTCGGCACCTCGCACTTAGCCATGGACGAGTGCGCGCGGTTGTGGGACGTGTACGTGTTCGAAGGCGACGCCCTCCTCGTCCGCGCCGCGACGGCGATCCTCCTGCGCCAAGAGATGGCTCTCCTGGGCACTCGCGATGGAGACGAGGTCCGCAAGCTCGTCGAGAGCGGCCCGACAAAGAACGGCAAGGTAGCACTGGCAGGCGGCTCGGGCGACGAGGAGGGCTGGATGCGCTGGCTCAGGGAGGCAGGCAAGGCATGAAGCGCGGCCGGACGAGCCGAGCCGAGCTCCAGACGGGCTACGTGACCTACGGCCGACTTGATGACTTTTTAGGAAAAGGGCGGGAGGGGGTATGAATTGCTGCGGTTTGCGTTGTCGGAGTATCAAAGGCGTCACACATATATAGGCAGTTTGGTGTACGAGACGATAATGTATAGAGAGACGAGGAGACGTGGGGAAATCTGTCAACGAGATTTTGGGAATCACCTCATCGTCGTCACTCAATGTGATGTCTCGCACTTCAACGACCCCGAGCGTACGTTCACTGCGTGTACCCAGATTCTTGTGAGAAGCGATGCCATGCGAGGCTTCTAATGCTCGTACAAAAATGACATTTCAATGACCAGTCCATTATCCGCCCTGGCTGATCCCCCGCCGCATCGCCGAGCCGTCGTTGTCGTCCTCCAGATGAACGCGCCTTACCGAGAAGCCAGCCGAAACTTTTGCCCACGCCAGGCCACCATCCTACTGCAAGATCTCCTCCGACTCCTCGATGACCTCCTCCACAATCTCCTCGATGGTCTGCTCCTCGGCGTCCGGGTCGGCCGTCTTGGAGGCGAGCAGCTCGGCGAGCGGGTCCTCGGGCAGGCCGAGGTACGCGCGCTCCTCCAGAAGCTCCTCCTCGATCGACTCGCGCCACGCGAGCCACTCGTCGAGCTGGCGGCGCCGGGCCTCGACGACCTCGCGGTCGGCGGACGCGCCGCGGTCGGCGTCCTCCTGCTCGAACGTCTTGCTGTACTCGCGGAGGTTCTTGCGGATCTGCTTCTGCTCGTCCTTGCTGAGGAGCGTCGCGGGACGCGGGCGCCACAGGAACTGCTTGAACTTCTCCACGTGCTCCTCGCGGAGCTGCTCGCCCTTGAAGTCGTAGATGTGGTAGCCGTTCTCCATCTGCGGGGGGGTGTTAGCGCGCGTGCTCATCACATTGCATTCATTCGGGACCGACTTACGCTGTGCTTCCAGGACGACGACCAGGTCGCGACGAAGCGGCCGGACGGGTCCCACTCGACGTCGGTCACGCCGTAGTGGTCGGCCGTGTTCATGAGCTGGAGGTTGGCCGTCAGGTCCTTGTCGGACTCGGGCTTCTCGCCCTCAAAGTCGAGGTCGAAGAAGTCGAGGTCGGAGCTCTGCGTGTTGTGGACGGTGGCCACGACGACGAAGCGGCCGCGCGGAGACCAGTAGATGGAGTTGCTGTTCTTCTTGTCGAGCGTGCGCAGGTGCTTGAAGTTGCCGGGCGTCGGGCCCTTGTTCTTCTCGGGGCAGAAGAAGGCGACCGACGTCTTGGGCGCGACGGCCGTGGGGCCGGCGGGCTCGGTGGTCGTGATGATGACGAAGCGGTCGCCCTTGGGCTCCCAGGCGAAGTTGACGACAGTGTCCTTGATAGTGTCGACGACCTCGACGGGCACGCCCTTCTCCTTGATGCGGAAGATCTCGAGCGTCGTGGCCTGCGACTTCTTCGACTTGGAATGCCTGTCGACCTTGACGCACAGGAACGAGGCATCCGACTGCCAGTGGAGCTTGGCGTCGCTAACGCTGAAGAGGTTCAACGTCCTCACCACCTCCTTGGACGGGATGCTCATGAGACCGACCTTGGCGGGGTTGCTGCCGATCTCGGGGGTCCAGTAGCAGAAGAGCTGCTCGTAGTTCTTGACACCCTCGCGGCGGACGGTGGCGGGCGCCCAGTCAAAGTCCATGACGCCGTCGATCTTGATGGTCGTCTTGTCGAGCAGACCCATGCGGGGCAGCTCGTAGACGGAGATGGAGGAGCCCTGGGTCAGACGGGCGACGTACTTGTCGTCCGCAGACCACTTGAACGCGGGCCAGGGGGACTTGCGCTGCTTGGCCACGCCGTCGTCACCCTCGGCGCCGGGGAGGTCGAGGCTGGCGAAGGATCGAAGAGGCTTGGAGGTCTCGATGTCCCAAATGACGTAGTTCTTGCCGTCGTCGTCGACGGAGAGCGCGGGGTGGCCGTCCTCGGGAATGGAGATGGGGCGGGCGGACCAGGTGACGATGTAGTTCTCGTTGGGGGAGAAGGCGATGAGGTTGACAAAGGGGTGCGCGAACCGCCTTTGCCTGGACCAGGAGGCGCCGCCCCAGAGCTGAACACCTTGTGCGTGGACCGAAGTCAGATATGTGCCGAGGGGTGACCACTGGACGAAGCTCTCGGTCCAGTGCTGGCGGTCGACCACGGTCTCGGCCGGTTCCTTCTCGTTGTTCCAGCAGACGCCAACAGACTCTCCACGGTACATGACGAACTGGTCGCGGCCGCGGCCGCTGGGGTCCTTGAGCCACCATCGCAGGTGCTCCTTCTCCTGGAACTCCTCAATCTGGGGAGGGGTGTATTCCTCGTCGACGCGGCCCTCGCGGCCGTAGCGGTCGATGTCGGTCAGCTTGTTGACACGCAGAGTGTGCTTCTTGTCGAGCGCCACCATGTCGAGTCCACGGACGGCGGCGGCGGCCTCGCCGGCAGAAGAGTACTCGACAAAGGCGAACCTGTTATGAACGTGTGAGCAAAACTAAGCCATCCCATGCGAGAAGAGCCGTGCGCCTACCTCAAGGACAGGCCATCCTCGCCCATGGGCATGAAGATCAGGTCCTCTCGCGTCTTGCCAACCTGGTTCAGCTTCTTCAGCAAGAACTTGACCAGCTTGGGCTTCTGCTCCTCGGTGACGGCGGGGAGGCCATCGATGACGACAAAGGTGTCATAGCCGTGCTCCAGCTGCACCTCGTACTTCTCGCGCAGGTCGGAAATGTCGATCTCCTCCTCATCGAAATCATCCTCGTCAAGATCCGCCTCGCGGAGGTGCTCGTAGGACGGCGCCATGATTGCGGTCGGGTTGGCGGTGTTTCGTGCAGACGAAGCTGTCGTGTGGTGGTCGTGTTGGTGCAGACGAAAGGATCGTCTGGTGGTTGGGGAGCGGTGTCGACCTGAGGTGAGGTGGTCTGCTGTTGCCCCGCAAATGTAATCGTGGGATCTCGATGGATGGTGGGCGCGCCGTGGGCAGGGGGGCGCTTTTTCCTTCGGGACTGGGCAAGACGATCTGTCGAAGATAGCCTATGTCAGTGAATGGTCGAAGCCGTAAGTCGATGTCGTGGCAGGGCTGTCTTTGCGCACCTTGAGATCTGGCTGCTGAGGGGATTCGCGGGAGGGCCGAGACGTTCAGTCTTTTTTTCGGCTGGCAATTTTTCGGACACCGGGCAAGCAGCCAAATGTGTGGGCTCCAGGGGCAGTTGCGCTGAGAGGCGTGGGAGGGACCCCGCTCGGCCCCGCGCTGGTCACATGACGCATAGTTCAGCCACCGTCCGCCGCCGTCAGCCACAAGACCAGCCCAAGGTGAACGAACGGTGAGCTCAGGTAAGCTCCGCGGGCCCCACCAACGAGGAGGGACAGGGCAGGCTGAACCAAAAATTTCCAGAAGCTCCTGGATCACCACATCGGGGGTAAGGTACCAGGCATATCGACGACCCCTTCTGCCCACACACACAACACCCGACGAGCAGACCAGCGGCATCACCATCACACCGAGCCGTACCACATCCCACGACATCATCACATCATGGTATGCTTTCTTCGGTCGGTGTGCAAAGCCTGTCCACCACCTTGCTAATGTGCCTCTGCAGTCGTCCTTCAGCCCGACCCAGATCTTCGAGGATGGCACTACCGAGGAGAAGGGCGAGAACGCCCGTCTCTCCGCCTTTGTCGGCGCCATCGCCGTCGGCGACCTGGTGAAGAGCACGCTCGGCCCCAAGGGCATGGACAAGATTCTGCAATCCGGGTGCGTCTGCCTACCCCTCCTCCCCTATCACCGGGGTCGATATCGGTGGACACCCTCGCTGACAAACGCTCAGCTCTACCGGTGAAATCATGGTCACGAACGACGGCGCGACGAT
Organism: Verticillium tricorpus MUCL 9792; assembly: GCA_000732205.1. Taxonomy (NCBI): domain Eukaryota; kingdom Fungi; phylum Ascomycota; class Sordariomycetes; order Glomerellales; family Plectosphaerellaceae; genus Verticillium; species Verticillium tricorpus. The sequence continues at coordinate 63,914 of JPET01000002.1, read as the reverse complement.
TCTCAAGTCCATCGCTCTCGACAACGCCGCCGCGAAGGTGCTCGTCAACATTTCCAAGGTGCAGGATGACGAGGTTGGCGACGGAACCACCTCGGTGGCCGTCCTCGCCGCGGAGCTGCTGCGTGAGGCCGAGATTCTCGTCAACAAGAAGATCCACCCCCAGACCATCATCGAGGGCTACAGATTAGCGAGCCAGGCGGCCCTGCGCGCGCTCGAGAGTGTCGCCGTCGACCGCAGCAACAACCCCGAGGCGTTCCGCAAGGACCTGCTCGCCATTGCCCGGACGACCCTGAGTTCCAAGGTGCTCGCCCAGGATCGCGATCAGTTTGCGGAGCTCGCGTGCGATGCCGTCCTGCGACTGAAGGAGTCTTCCGACCTCAGCCACATCCAGATCATCAAGAAGGCCGGCGGCAAGCTGAGCGACTCGTACCTCGACGAGGGCTTCATCCTCGACAAGAAGATTGGCGTCAACCAGCCCAAGCGCCTCGAGAACGCCAAGATCCTGGTCGCCAACACGTCCATGGACACTGACAAGGTCAAGATCTTCGGCGCGCGCGTCAAGGTCGGCTCGACGAGCAAGCTGGCCGAGCTGGAGAAGGCGGAGAAGGACAAGATGAAGGCCAAGGTGGAGAAGATCAAGGCGCACGGCGTCAACTGCTTCATCAACCGGCAACTCATCTACAACTGGCCCGAGCAGCTCTTCACGGACGCCGGCATCATGTCGATCGAGCACGCCGACTTTGACGGCATCGAGAGGCTCGCGCTGGTCACGGGCGGCGAGATCACGTCCACGTTCGACCACCCCGAGCAGGTCCAGCTGGGTCACTGCGACCTGATCGAGGAGGTCATCATCGGCGAGGACACGCTGATCAAGTTCTCCGGCGTCGGCGCGGGCGAGGCGTGCACCATTGTGCTGCGCGGCGCGACCGACCAGCTGCTGGACGAGGCGGAGCGCAGCTTGCACGACGCCCTGGCTGTCCTGTCACAAACGGTCAAGGAGCCCAGGACGACGCTGGGCGGAGGCTGCGCCGAGATGGTCATGGCCAAGGCGGTCGAGGGTGCGGCCACACGGGTCGAGGGCAAGAAGCAGATGGCCGTGTCCAGTTTCGCGACGGCGCTGAGGCAACTGCCGACCATCCTCGCGGACAACGCGGGTCTGGACTCGGGCGAGCTGGTGGCGCGCCTCCGCAAGGCCATCTACGACGGCATGACGACGTACGGCCTCGACCTGATGTCGCCCGGCGGCGGTGTCGCCGACATGCGGGACCTCGGCGTCGTGGAGAGCTACAAGCTGAAGAGGGCAGTGGTGTCTTCCGCCAGCGAGGCGGCAGAGGTGGGTTTTCCCTTCTCCCTGAGATGTCATTGCATGCAGCGACTAACAAGATTGGCAGCTACTTCTCCGTGTTGACGACATCATCCGCGCGGCGCCGAGGAGGCGGGAGCGGGCTTAGATGGACGGGGCAGCACAGGCAAAACGGTGTCGTCTTGAGGGGTTCACGAGTTGATGATGATTGAGCGATGGAATCCTTGAACGGACGATTAGAGGTCTCGCGCAAGTAAGGTAGATCCCGACAGCATGGTAGACAAAAGGAACCCCTAACAGGCGGAAAGCCGTTTCGTACGATCATGTCAGGGCCCCCAAAGGCTTGGCTCATTCTCGTTGTCTTGGGGATCGTGTGCGGCACAGCGCCCAGGCCGGAGGATACGAGATGTGGCCGCGACCCGTCACTGAGCTTTCCCCCCTTTCGGGCATTCTAGGGCAGCCCTAGCGACCTGGGACGCCCGAAACGGTCGAGGAGCGTCAACGGGGGAGCGCCAGGCGGCCGAGCCAGCGCGTTTCCTTTACCTAAGGCATGGATGGTGGTGGGAGCATGTCAACGTCGGGATTCACGCTAGTGCAGGCACCCATTATGCCCCCGGACATGGATTGGGCCAACAGGGCACGGGGCACCGCGGGTTAGCGAACGCCAGAGCTGACGTTGGCGCAACACGAGGTGGGATTGATGAGATGACAACCCGAAAGGCGAGGCCTCGTGAAGATCCAACCACGACATGTAAGGGCCGTACGTGTAAGGGGCGGGGGCGAGGGAGATTCCATCGTCCCATTACTAGTGCTGATCCTACCCACCATCGCGTCCGACCATCGTCATTCCTTTTCTTCCTACCCACAATGTGTCTCTCGAGCCCGGCAGCGTCTGCAAATGGATTTTGCGCTCCTCGGGTCGCTTTCTTTTACGGCTCTTGATTCTCCTCTGCCTCTGTCGTCTGTCGGGCGTTGTTGTCACTGACCGGCCCGATGTTGCCATCCCGACCTGACGCCTCCAACCCTGCTGTACAATCCACAACACCAAGCCAAGACACCACTCAGCCTTGCCAGCAAACAAGCTTTCTCACGTAGCTCAAGGGGTGGCCAGAGAATTGCTTATGATACCATTGAACCTGACCTGACACCTCTGACCTCTGAGGAACCGAACTTGCGCCCGGTGCTGGGCCATTCGAACTGCCGATTGCACCTCGGGCTGCTGCCTTCGGTGACCCCATCATCCCCGGACTCTCGGTGGGGATGACGGCGGCGCCGCAAAGTCATGGCACTTTGGCCGTGTGGTCAGTTGCGTTCCCCCGCCGGCGCCCCTGGGCCTCGAGATGCGCCTTCTTGGGCGCGGCCACACGAATGCATTGATTGACATCATCCAGTGTGTTTCTCGGATGCATTTCGTTTCTTTCCTTGCGTTACAACTCGAGCGCGGCGTTTGGTACGATGCCCTCGCCCCCATGCGCTGCGAACGCAAGCTGACCGCTCGTGCAGAGAGGCCGATTCACTTTGCCATCGTGGGCCTCGCAGCTTCGGGACTGACCTCGACAGCATGGCTACGCAGAGGAAGAGGCAAGGCGCAGCCGGTCGACTGGGACCAGCATGACGCCAACCCCCCGGCCTACTTCAGCACGAAGCAGTCATGGCGAGCACACGTCGACTCGGTCCTCGATACCATCCGGACACGGTCGTTCCAGGCCACAGCTCTGGCAGTGGGCGGCATCGTCGCTCGCGTCCTGCTGACCTGGCGCATCATCCGCACCGTGCACTGCTCCGACACGAGCTTCGAGACTCTCCTCCCCTTCCTCGTCGCCGTGTACGCCGGCGGCCTGCCGAAGCCCATCCAGCTGGGCCAAACCGTCACCGAGCGGCACGGCTGGCGAGGCCAGCTCGCCTACGCCCAGTATCCGCTGCTTGCGCTCTTCTGGGCCCATGCCGCCCGGCTGACCGTCGACCTGACCTCGCCATCCGCCGGCGCCATCTGCCCGAGCGGTGTCCTCCGCTGGGAGCCGTACACGCCCCTTGCCCAGTGCATGGTCGTGTTCATCGACGCCATGCTGGTCACGCACCTGGCCAAGCTACGACTGGACTCTGCCAACACCTGGCCTCGGATTGCGCGCGTGCTCCTGGCCTCGGCCGGGTTCCTCGCCGTCTTCGCCCTGTTCTCCTTCTACAACGAGCGCAACGTGCGCTGGGCGCTCCTGCTGGACTGGGTTGCCCTGCGGGATCTGGTCCTCGACGGATCGGCTGCGTGTGTCGCACTGCTCTCGGGCATTCATCTCGTCTCTGTCATCCACCCGTGCACGCTGGCGCTCACCACGACATCTACCGTCGTCTACGTGCACCATCTGGCTCGGATAGTGGCAAGCATACCCCCAGTCAATGGGTTCCTCATGCTGGTCGCGACTGTCAGCGCCGTCACCAGCATGGGCGTTCTGCTGAGCCTAGACGCACAGGTGGCCGTGCTCTCGGGCATGCCCGCCAGTGACCTCCGCCTCGGTCGTTTCCTCACCAGCTGCTACGTCGTCCTCCTGGGCGTTTTGTGCGGTGCCTACCTCATCTTTTACCCCGACATGGTCCTCGGCGGCGCCGTCTCTCTACCGGATCTCATCAAGTCGGCCCACGTCCGCTCCGAGGACTGGGTTGCCCAGGCCAACCAAAGCAGAGGCCTTTCGGGAGCCGTTACGGAGTACCGCCGGCGTCACCACGTGCCGCCGCCTCCAAACTTCGACAAGTGGTATGCGTATGCGACCGCGCAAGGCTCCGTCGTCATTGACGACTTCGGCCAGATCAGCGCAGACTTGCAACCGTTCTGGGGCACATCGCCGGCTGCCCTCCGCGAGCAGACAAGGCATATGCTGTCGTACACGCCGTGGCTCAACGTGGCGGGCATCCGGATCCGGGCTGGAAAGGTCAACATCATGCCGGGGGTGCCCGGATCGCACGCGTGGATGGTAACAGCCATGCGGGAGATGATTGAGCCGTTTGCCGAGCACTTGCCCGACCTCGACTTTGCCATGAATCTCAACGATGAGCCGAGAGTGGCCGTGCCGTTTGAAGACATGCAGGAGCTTCACGCGAGAGGGCAGCATGCTCGGTCCAAGCTGGCGGAGCGGGAGGAGCTGCAGGCCTTCGATGCGTCCAAGACACCCGAGTGGCCGGACGTCAAGCTGCGTGAGAACATGGAACCCTCGCCCTACTTTACAAACGAGCTGCGAAACCAGATCTACTACAACTTTGTAGCGCCGGCGTGCCCACCACAGTCAGCAGCTCGAAGCGTACGGTGGTGGAGTCGCAAGGACGCTTGTCCCGGTTGCATGACGCCTCACACGGTGTCCATCTTCGAAGCCGACGAACGTGTCGTGGTCGACTGGACCAACGCAACAGATCTCTGCCACCAGCCCGATCTTGCCTACCTGCACGGGTTCCTGCTGTCACCGGCGGCAGTCGTGCCAACAAAGATGGCGTTTCCCGTGTTCAGTCAGACTAAGGTCGAGGGCTTCGCCGATATTCTACTGCCATCGCCGTGGAACTTCAACGACAAGGCGACATACGATGGAGAAGAAGGGGCTCCATGGGTCGACAAGGAGAACACCATGTTCTGGCGTGGGTCCGCGAGTGACGGATACGCCGCGCGAGGATCGTGGCAGACGTCGCTGCGGGCCCGGCTCGTCCACGCCGCGGCGCGATTCTCGTCTTCAGGGTCCCGCTTCGACGGCAGCAGACTCGCCGACCAAGGAGAGGGCCGGCGGCCGCCGAAGGTCGACATTGGGTTCGTGGACGATTTCCAGAAATGCCACCAGGACGACTGCCGCTCTGAGCGGGAGACATTCTGGGGGCCCGGCGCCGAGAGGTCACCGCTGGAGCGGGTGCCGTTCGAGCAGCACTGGCGGTACCGGCATCTCGTGGATCTCGACGGCGCAGGCTTCAGCGGCCGCTTCCTGCCGTTTCTGCGCAGCCGGAGCCTCGTGTACCGGACGGGCCTGTTTCGGACGTGGTTCGGCGAGCGGGTACACGCGTGGCGGCACTATGTACCCGTGGACGTGCGCCTGCACGAGCTGTGGGATCTGCTGTGGTTCTTCGGCGGGGACGAGAGAGGGGCGGGGGTGGCGGAGGACATCGCCATGGAGGGCAGGGCGTGGGCGGCTAAGGCGCTGCGCAGGGAGGACATGCAGGTATACATGTTCCGGCTATTGTTGGAATGGGGGAGACTGGTCGACGACCAGCGAGAGAGTCTGGGATACGCCGCGTGACGGCCGGGGCGTTCGTGTTTCGGGAAAGGGAGGGACAGTTGATACCACTGAAGAGACAGAGACGAGAGAGACATTCTGAAGCATTCGTCATTCGCCATCCATCCATCATTGACAGGCATCCGGTTTGATCCTTGATCAACAGAGCCCCTACCCTGCTCGTGCCTGGTTCCCTAGCGATGTGATGGTGGCTTGCGGATCTCATGCCTGGGCGGTCGTGAGCCTCGGCAGCCCGGCTACCCCACGGTGGTGTGACGGGGCACGCTTGAAGGATGCAACGAGGACTTGTTGGGGAAACCTGGTGACTGACGTTCGATGGTCAGGCGATGGATGTCGTATGCGTGCTGCTCGTGTGTATGGCATCTCGGTGTCGGGGGATGCTCGATCCTGGATCATTCAAGAGAGCGATACACCGCGAACGGTGATAAATGTGACTGTAGCGGGTTGCGGTCCGAAGCCTGGCAATCACATGCCATCCTGGAGGTCCAGAGGTCGCGCTGATGGTGACGGTGAAGGGATCGGATGGCGGAACGAATAGCCCCTCCGGACAGTGGAAAAGAGGGCTGCCCACTGGGGACGATCTTTCCGACTGCAGTGAAGATATGTCCTGCCCGAGCTGAATAGGCTCAGAGTGCCTTGCATGCCTTGCAGACGGAGTGCCAACAGACCGATTATCACATGTCTTCGATTCGGCACCGCGTCTGACCACAGGAGGGAATCAGGTCGGTCGGCCAGCATGTACCGCCCAGCCGCCCTCCCCGGCCGATGCCCAGGCCCGGAGCGCCGACTACTCCCCAACAAAAAAACCCTGCGCGGCCGGGAAAATGTCTCTGCATCCCCAACAGAAAACGCACGCCCACAGGCCTGAACGGAGAAGGTGGAAGAGGCGATCCAACTTTGCAGCAACGAGGGGGGAAAAAGGGGGGGAAACTTCGCCCCTCATTGCTGCGATTTTTTGCGCCCTTCTCCACATGCAGCACGCCAGATGCCTCCGTCTAAGACGCCGTTTGTGATGGTGCAAGGATGAGCGTGCCGACGCATTCCCCCGCTCGCCCTCGCCTAGTCCGTTCGTCCTGACACTGGACACTGGCTTCTAGAATTCGAGGTAGTGGGAAAGGAGCTTGTGCCCGATGCTGTGCTCTGGCAGTGGGCTTCGATGCCCACTGGACTGCCATGCCGGAGACTGACTCGAGGGAAGAGGCAGCCCGTCCCGCTGGCCTCTGAGACAGACCAGGGAGAGACCGGGATGAAACGGCCCAATGGCAACGAGAACGAGCCTTGGGCGACCTGCCACGCAGCCGGGACGATCGATGAGCAAGGGATCTGAAGTCTCGGTTCGGTTGCGGGCCTGCGGTCTTTGAAAGGCCTCTCCGTGATTCGCCTGGCCTTTGAGACCCTTAGGTCGTCCCCGAGATGTCTGCATCTGGACTCGATACTGTGTGCACCCTTCGAGTGCACGGGAGCGTCCACCGATGAGTAGCGGTGTGTAGGTCGCAACGATCCAGGCGAAGAGGAGAGGGAGCGGCGAGGAGACCGCTGGAGCTGGCGCTACTGATCAGCCGGCGGCGCGCATCTCGCTCCGCTGCCTGAAGCATGCTCGTGCAAGGTGCGTGTGTGTGTGAGAGTGTGTGAGTGCGCGTGTACCTGTCTGGCACTGTCACAGGCCAAGCACATCTTGATGCGTCGTCACAAGCCAATCCCCCAGACACAAGAAAGACGAACAGTGACAAGCCTGCGATAGTGCTCCATGTAGCGGTGCCGTCAGCGACGGATTATGGGATTGGGTGGCACCAGGAGCTGACCGTGGTGTTGGTGCAAAGACTGGGAAATCGCGTGGGACGGGCGGTACTTGCGAACTGATATCAGCAAACCCTTGGAAAGCGCAGATGGCGGGGAAATGCGCTCCGGCATGGCGGGTTCAGGGTGGAAAGCTTGACAGTGTCGAAGTACCTCCTCTAGCCCGGTCGACCCTGCCATCTTTTACCTCCGATCCCCTGGCTGCTGCCACCCCTGTGCCTGTGACCCCACGTCTTCTCAACAAAACGTTGGGGACCTGGGCCGCTCTTGCTGCGCTTTCGCGGCTGCCGCAGTCTGGCCACGACGGGAGGCGATGCCCTCTTGGAAGGTGTCTCCTACGGATTGCCCTGTCCCATCTAGGTACATTCTGGAATAGTAATGGGAGATGCCCGAAAAAAAGGAGTACATGACACGATAGCACCGCCAGGTAGCGCCACGCAGACCCCGCCGCACTGTTCAGGACTTCCCATCCTCGTCTCATGCCGAACTGACGGCTGTCCCTGCTGTCCCTGCTGTCCCCTCCTCTCCTGGATTTGCCGCTCGTGCCCCGGCTGCTCATCTATCTAAATAACTTTTCCTTCGCTCTCGAAGACCTACCTCGTTGGCCTCCTCCCCCTTACCCTTTCCTGGTCGTGCCGCATCCTCTTCCGCCCTCCCTCTCCCGTTCGACATCAACCTGGTATCCATCTTCCCGAGTTGACGTCTTTGAACACGATCATCATGGCTGCGACCACCTCCTCGCTGCCGGCGAAGGCCAACCCCCAGCTGCGCCGCACCGCGACCTCCAACGCGGCCGACGCCGACTTCTCTTCTCCCTCCACCGCCGTCGCCTCGCCCTCCGACTCGCCTCGCCCCTCGGCGTCGTCCACCTCTCTGTCTTCCCTCTCCTCCATCGATGCCTCCGGCGAGAAGCCCAACTACGGCACCCTCCTCGACACGTACGGCAACGAGTTCTCCCCTCCCGACTTCACCATCAAGGACATCCGCGATGCCATCCCCAAGCACTGCTTCGAGCGCTCCGCCCTCAAGGGTTACGCCTACATCGGCCGTGACATAATCTGCCTCGCCACCACCTTCGCCATCTGGCACAACTTTGTGACGCCCGCCAACATTCCCTCCTACCCCCTCCGCGTCGCCCTGTGGGCCGTCTACACTGTTCTCCAGGGCCTCTTCGGCACCGGTCTCTGGGTCATCGCACACGAGTGCGGCCACGGCGCCTTCTCCGACTCGACCCGCGTCAACAACGTGACCGGATGGTTCCTGCACTCCGCCCTCCTGGTGCCCTACTACAGCTGGCAAATGTCCCACAGCAAGCACCACAAGGCCACCGGCAACATGGAGCGCGACATGGTCTTCGTGCCCCGCACTCGCGAGGAGCATGCTACCCGCCTTGGCCGCATGACCCATGAGCTCGCCGAGCTGACCGAGGAGACTCCCATCGCCACGCTCCTGCACCTCCTCGGCCAGCAGCTCGTCGGCTGGCCCAGCTACCTGATCACCAACGTCACCGGCCACAACTACCACGAGCGTCACCGTGAGGGCCGCGGCAAGGGCAAGCACAACGGCTACGGCGGCGGCGTCAACCATTTCGACCCCCGCAGCCCCCTGTACGAGAACCGCGATGCCTGGAGGGTCATCATGTCTGACATTGGCATCGCCATCGCCGCCGCCGGCCTCATCTACCTCGGCAACACCTTCGGCTGGAAGAACTTGGCCGTCTGGTACTTCATCCCCTACCTGTGGGTGAACCACTGGCTCGGTATGTGCAGCGTCTCGTTCGCTCCCCTGTCGTAATCGTCAGCTAACAGCTTCTCAGTCGCCATCACGTTCCTCCAGCACACCGACCCCTCGCTCCCTCACTACACCGGTGAGCAGTGGAACTTTGTCCGCGGTGCCGCCGCCACCATTGACCGCGAGATGGGCTTTGTCGGTCGCCACCTGCTGCACGGCATCGTCGAGACGCACGTCCTGCACCACTACATCAGCTCGATCCCTTTCTACAACGCCGACGAGGCCACCGAGGCCATCAAGCCCGTCATGGGCCAGCACTACCGCGCCGACGTTCGTGACGGCCCATGGGGCTTCATTCGCTCGCTGTACACGTCTTCGCGCATGTGCCAGTGGGTCGAGCCCAGCGTCGGCGCCGAGGGCGCCGGCAAGGGCATCCTATTCTTCCGCAACCGTAACCACATGGGCGTCCCGCCTCTGGGCCGCGATGACGAGCAGTAAGAAATGGCAGACGGTAGGAAGATAGTCGGTCCAGTCGTGGATCCGTAGCCTCGGGGTGATGGTAGCACGCACAGCGAAAAAGTCTGTCGGCAGAACATCCCCACGCAGGAGGCATGTATATTCGAAGCGTTCCACATCAGCGGCTTGGAGTTTTTCGTTTCTTCTGGGTTTGTCTCGTCTTGAAGGGTCCGCTTGGCCAGGTTGGTGTGCGTAGCAGTGGAGGTGTCGGGCGGCTGGTGTTGGGCCAAACCACGGTAGGCTCATCATCGGCCACCTCGTCGTCTCCAGTGGCGGCCTCCCATGCCTGGCTGAAATTGCGTCTGCTTTCCGGTAGCTGGATGTTAGAGATAGAAGAGACAGAGAAGAGAAGAAGAAGAAGAAGAAGAAGAAGATTCAAAATGAATCTGAACGAATTGACGATTTTGCAAACTGTCGTTGCCCCACTGCCTGGCTGTGAATGTCGTGACTACGACCGCTATTAGCAGGCACCGGCAGCGCGGTGCTTTGGATACGTCCATCACGATATGTAGACCTTGTCAGCCATCATGGTGGTTGCTTGGTACCTTTGGCAAATGATGACCCAGCGCCAGGTCATCACGGGATGGACCAGAAGAGAGGGAGGAGAAGTGGTCTGTCGCTAAGAACATCCGGGGGTGCCGGTCGTTTTCAGGACCCCTCCTCAAAGAGCGGAAAGCGGGGTGGTGGTCCATTCGCAGCGCGTCACGCGGACGACACATGGCTTGACTGATTGGGGGTCACGATGCCCCGTTGGCACTTCTCACTGCTGGATCGGTCTCGTAGGGAGAATTTTTGAGGATTTACGTATTCTTTCGTGGGATCATCAAAACATAATACTGTTTAAAACCAAAGGATGACGTGACAAGAGAGAAGAGGAGCTCCCAACACGACATAACCTGGCTCAGCCAATCGTCACATCGATGGCGTCGCTCTTGAACTGACCGCCCGACAGCACCGAGTCCCCAAACTGCAGCTTGTCAAGCTCCTCGGGCGTCAGCTTGTCGGCCGTCGTTGGCCAGACGCTGGACCAGGCGCCCTGGACCCGAATGGTGGCCTTGCCGCCGAGCTCGTCGATGGGCACGGCGGGCTCCTTGAGGACAAGGTCCTGGCTGCGACTCTCACCCGGCTGAAGGGTGACGAGGTTGGCGGGCGGCGGCGGCATGACGCGGCGGAACTGCATCACGGGCAGGTCAAGGGGCGCGTCGGCGCCGGAGGGCGTGATGGAGAGCAGGCCCAGGGCGATGGCCGAGGGGTCGAGGGGGGAGTCCCAGGTCAGGATGGTCAGCGGGCCGTCGTAGTTGTTCGTCACCTTGACGGCCAGGGTCGGCGGCGAGGTGGCCGTTTGGCGGATGTCGACGGCCAGCTTGGAGAGCGCGTCCGGGTGGTCTTTGCTGGTCATGGTCGTGGTGGCGGCCGGGGTTCCACTGCTGCTCTGGCTCCAGTACGTGATGGCGGCGACAATGGTGAAGACGACAATGAGGGCGCGGAGGGGGTTCGTACGGCTTTGGGAGCTCATGAGGCCGGATTCCTGGGTGACTGTTCGGTGATTGTTCTGGTCAAGGGAGAAGACCGAGACGCGTCGCCTGGGGCGGAACACTGTTGATGTGGTGCTACCGTTTGCTGCCTAATGACGTCAAAACCAGAGGCCTCTCGTGCCTGCCCTTTTTGCTCAGGTTGCTGCTGCACCGACTGTTGTCTCCTGCCTGGTTCCTCGTCCACAATGGAAGTGCCGCTTCTCTTGTGCTGCGCGGCGAGACCGAAATCGAACCGGGGGACTTTCCGTCTGAACAGGAAGGACAAAAGACAGATCGACAGTGCTACCAAGCTGCGCTAAACCGAAATCCTAGTCGGATCGTGTTGATCTTGCGGGCGGTTTCTGGATGACTGGACGAAGGATGGAAGAACAGACAGCCACCTGTCAGGGCCCAACGTGGGCGACGGGCGGGATTTACGTGATTTGCAAGATGTGCGACGGGCACCCCTGGATCATCCAGATAACGTTGCGTCGTAGCATCTAGCTGCCCCTCCTATCCGACGACAACCCCTCATTGCCTACATCGAGGATCTTGCGGCCGACTCCAGAACCGCCAGTGCCCACCCAGTACCTGCTTCATCCAGTCGAGACGACACCTCGCCTGATCGTTGACGACGCAGACGGAAGCCCTCCCAGTTCTGGAGAATGGACGAGACGAGTGGAGGCTGCCTATCGGAGACACCACCTTGTCGGGCGAGGGAACCAAAGGGGAAGGTCGACGACGGCGCGCCACTGGCCGGCGGAGCATGTCGACCATCACCACTCCCGACATGACTGCCTCTCCTCAAATTTCCGACCTGCTGGCCTCCGGCAGTCTCTCGTCCAAGACATGGGCTACCCCACATCGGGCGGCTTTCCCGTCTTTCATGCCGGCAGCCCCCTGTCTCGCCATTGCGGCTGATCGTGTCGGACGGCGAGCATCTAACAGGCTTAAACGATTGCTCCTTGCCCGTTCTTTTGCTCGCTGAGCTGTGGACTGGATGAAGGGCATGTTGGTGCGTCGCACACGATCCTTGTCGTTTGTTGCTTGGCCACCTTGACCCTGACCACTTGAATGTCAAATGGGCGCGCCCAGACCGACTGCCGACGATCTCGGAGATGGCGCGTGGGGTTTGTATTCTGCGAGTAGACCGTTGCGGCGCCTTCCTCACTTGCGATAGCGTTTGCTCCCCCCGCAGCTTCATCACGCCCGACAAAGACTCGGTCCCAGCACGACGGCACTGACTGCCGAGTCAAGGAAGACAGTCTGCCCACCGCGTGCTGCCCGAGTCACTCCCAACGTTCATCGCCACGCAGGATCACCGTCACAGGCTCCATCTGTCGCGCCGTTCGAGGCAACAAACGTGCCGTTGCGATCAATGACACGCATGTCTCGAACGAACGGGTCATCCGTCTTTCAAATCATATTCTTCAGCACGTCGGCAGAAGACCTAGGCAAACACAAAAATAAGACAATCCACAGTTGGTCGTTCCCCGACCGCCAAGGACAAAGCAGTTGAAGAGGCGCGGTTACTGAAACTATGCCCCTGGTGGCGTGTTCTTGACAAGAGCTTGGATGCTTCCGGCGGCTCGTAGGCCACGGGGCCAGCTGGCGCCCTGGGACAGTCTGCATCCGCCTGCCGGGATCATACCCCCTTGTTCACGTGCGGGCTAAACGTTGGTGTCAGAGCCGGCTCCGCATTATAAGGCTTGGCTGTCGATCTGTCAACGATGCTGTGCGAGTCGTCCTTGTCTTCATTGGCGGACCGACTCGACTGCGATGGTTGTCCAATCACTCTGTCGACGCACCTTGGTTCTTCCTTCGCTGCTTGGAAGCGCAGGAGACTCCTCATTGGGAAGGGCCTCGCAACGCCGATATAGGCCGGGTTGTCGATCCCCCCCATATGCCCATCTCCCGGCTCCGAAGCCCCTTTTATTTTTTTGTGATAGAGCTAACCTTCCGAATAGAGGGATGATTGGCATGCCTCGGCCCATATTCCTTTGTTCACAGCGGGTTGCAACGCGGCTGCGCACATGAGAACAGAAGACGTCTCGGATGCTTCCGCCTCGTGCCAGTGAGGGAGGATGTTGTCATGCCTCATCATGTTGCCGGTGAGGTCGTGGGCCACGCATTTCCTGCCTCGAGTCGATCAAGGACATACCGCAGTGAGCGACGGGAAGGTGAAGTTTCGACTTTCGCGGTCGTTGGCTGAAAACATGGTCTGGAAAACTAGTACAGCCTGACCGGCGGTTACACGATCTCTGTAACCATCTGCCCCGATGCTAGTCAGCTTGGCTCCTCCGGACCCCTTTCGGCCCCCTTGGGCCCCCGTACCATGACTGGCTTGGTCCTTGCGAGGGACTCCTGTCCTCCTAGCTTCCCCATCTCGTTAGCTTCCAAGTCGGATATTGCTGATCTTCAGCGGTGCGGAACTTCGCAATGGGGAGAATAGTGTCTGCGTGTGACAGCGACTCGTGTATAAGAACGACTGTGTCCGGCTGGTTGTCGAGCCTGGTCTCCCTCAGCATCCCAGTCTCAGCCATTTCACTCTTCGTCCCTCCTTCTTACCCTTCCCGTCCGGCCCTGTTTGTCCAGTCCTACCCACACAGTCCTTGCCGTCGTCAATATGAAGTTCCTTACCGGTCTCTCCGCCCTGGCCTCGCTGGCGAGTGCTGTCTCTGTCGACCTCGCCAAGCGTGACACCCCCCTCGAAGTGAAGCTCGAGAACTCGGGCAACTCGGGCGTTAAGGCGTACCTCACCAACAACGGTGCCGAGGCTGTTAAGCTCTTCACCACTGGCACCTTCCTCGACGAGAAGGCCGTCGAAAAGGTCGAAGTCTTTTCTGGCGGTACGTTTCCCAACCCAAATGACCCCCACAATAACCATGGCCATGTTACTGACGAGACTTTAGACTCCAAGCTCGCCTTTGACGGCATCCGTCTCACCGTCTCGACCCAGGGCCTGACGGAGGACTCCTTCAAGGTCGTCAAGGCCGGCGAGACCATCGAGGTGGACTTTGATGCCGCCGAGCTGCACGACCTCAGCGCGGGCGGCGCCTACGAGATCTTGACTAAGGGCGCCTTCTCCATCGCCGAGCTCGACTCGACCGTCATCTCCGGTGTCCTGCCCTACAGCAGCAACACCATCAGCAGCAAGATCGATGGTCTGCAGGCTGCCAGCGCGCACAGGAACTTCCAGAACAAGGCGAAGCGCACTACCGTCTCGGACGACTGCACCGGCACCCGCCGCTCGACCACCATCACGGCAATCAACAACTGCGCTTCGCTGGCATCTGCAGCCCGTGAAGCTGCCACGTCGGACACGGATCGCCTTGAGGAATTCTTCAAGAGCAGCAGCTCCAACGTCAGGAGCACCGTGGCCGCCGTCTTCGGTCGCATCGAGGATGAGTGCGGCAGCACGACCTCGGGCATCTCGACGTACCACTGCACCGACGTCTACGACTCGTGCGCCCCCGGAGTCATTGCCTACGCGCTCCCCTCGCAGAACTTCATGGTCAACTGCGACGTTTTCTTCAACCAGATGCCCCCCACCAGCAGCCGCTGCCACGCCCAGGACCAGCAGACCACCATCCTGCACGAGATGACGCACCTGAGCCAGATTGCCGGCACGTCTGACTACGGCGGCTACGGATACGACTTTGTCCAGAGCCTGAGCCCTGCTCAGAACCTCAACCACGCCGACACCTACACCCTGTTCGCTCAGTCCATCTTCGCCGGCTGCTAAACGGGCGATTGCACCGTGTTGCTCACCGCACGGCAGGGGAGGGTTCGAATATCGACGGGAAGCGTGCGAGATGGCCTTTCTGGGCAAACGCGAACAGACCTGGAACAGCGAGCGAGCCTCGCTGTTTTATTTTGATTTGATGTACATAGTTTTTGGCCTCTACCCGATTGGACGGGCATGTTTGGCTTTGATCTCATGGGGAGGCCAGGACATAACGAAAGATATCATGTTACATATGACTACCCTCTTGTGGCTTGTGCCTAGGTACTCTGACATTGCGTGCGAAAGAGTGAGCAAGCGATGTCTAGCAACGCATGACCTTTGACTTGTTGCATGATTTGTACTCTGGGTAGGAATTTCCAGGGGATGAGATGTAGCAGGGGCGCATTAAGGGCGTTGGTGAATGGCAAGCATGATCGGGGCTCTTAGTCGGATCCCGCGAAGATGGATGTGAGATGTCTTTTAACGGACGAATTCGCCTCGAGGCGGTTTCCGAGCAGCTGCCACCTGAGAGTGGGCCCGAGGAACAACTGATGAAGTCAACGACGCGAGACCACGGGAGATGCATCGCAAGATTCAGCTGGCGTGGGTTACTCAACAATCGCTCTGCAGCAAGCCGGGAAACCTTCGGGCTGGCATCATGGGAAGTCTGATTTGTAATGTGCGTGTTCCACCAGCTTGCCAACTTCCGATCCTGCACCCTGCATTGTGCCGTTCGGTCAGGTGTCTACAACGAAAACCCCGAAGTGGCCAACGGGTCGTCTCTCAGGCTGAACCGGTCTGATATTCCCGAGACAGGCGGGCGGTTCAGACATTGGGTACCTGTCTTCGCCGCACCAGGCGTAGTCAAGGCTGCAACGCTTCGTCCAGACTCTCTGGTGGTCGAAGAGCGGGTGCCATGTCTTCGGGGGAGGTGGGGACCCGAGGCTGCTCCCGCACCTAATGCTGCATACAGGCACTGAGATACTTCAGAGGACGTTGAGAACACATCGATCGCGGTACGAATCGGCAAGCTGACGAGTACTCCAGTGTATCGATGCATCTGGGCCCCTCGCCCCGAGAAGCACGGGCCGCACACGAAAGTTTAGGGCACGTCTTCGTTTCAAGTGTGCTCGTCGCACTGTCCCTGAGCTCATCTTCAGGTGTAACCATCACCGGATCTCACAGTGCTAATGAGACGGGCACCCTGAATGCTGCACCACGTCAGCCCCCACTGTGGTGTGACCCTCCCTGAGCCCAGGCATGGCCCCTTCCTCCACAAGAACCGGGGCCGTGAGGTGACGGAAGGCAAAAAACCAGCCGCTGATCAGCCAACCCCCTTCCAGGCACCCTTTTTAGCACTGATTCCCGGGGGTCGCTCTCACCACATTCCATGCCACACAAGACCCAGCTCACCCCGACCTCCCTCCATCTACTTCCACCGTCTTCTCCTCCAAAACCATCCCAACCCGACTGGCATCCGTACCATCCATCATCAGCTCAGGACAGGTACGAGCCATCCATCGTCGACCGCCGACCACGTTGCTTTCATCACCAGAAAGGACCTCTTCCGCGGCTGGTTGTCGAGAACCACACCTGCCCCTCCAATTCAATCGACCCTCTGGACCCATTTACGTACAACCTTCTCCAGACTGCCCACCCACCCACCCACTTGCAACTCGCCCAATTGCACAACCACTCTCCATGTCTCGACGCGATCACCTTCAACCCTTCCAGGCCTAAATGTGACTCGAAGACCCATCGAATCGCATCATGCTCCGACGACCACCAGGCGAAGGGCGGTCCGGAGCCCACCAGCGAAAATCCCTCCTCGCCCTTGCCGTCCTCGTCCTGACCTGCCTCCCGCTCGTCGAAGCTCAGCAGCAGCATCAACGCGCCGACTCCCAGCCACTGGCCCACGTCCAACAGCTTCACCAGCCAGACGACGGACAAGCTGGCAGCAGTCACGATGGCTTCCACGCCCCGGTCGGCGACGTCTGGGCCGAGACTGACAATGACGTCGCTGCCGCCGACTCCCTGACCTCCAAGCACCGGGAGGACATGGTCATTGACAAGAAGAACAAAAACAAGAAAAAGAACACCAACAGCAGCAAGCAGCAGAAGCACAACATTCACAAAAACATACCAAACACAAACGATGCGCGCGCCGTCGCAACTTTGGCTCCGGCTCAGCCCGTGGGAGCACCTTCCTCCAAATATCGTCCCAGCGCCCACCTCAACGGCGGGTCTGGAATCTCACCGCCGCTGCGAGCGCGGAGTCTGGAGGAATGGGAAGTGGAAGACTTTATACTATTGGCGACCGTCGACGGGGACCTCTACGCCAGCGACCGTCGCTCCGGCGCTCAGCGCTGGCACCTGGAGGTCGAGCAACCCATGGTCCAGACCGAGCACCACCGCCTCAACACGTCGGACCTAGACGAAGACCACGAAGATGTTGACCATTACATCTGGGCCGTCGAGCCCACGCGGGACGGAAGCCTCTACATCTGGATGACCGGCGCGAGCGAACCCTCGCTTGTACCCACCGGTCTTACCATGAAGCGCCTCGTCGAAGACCTGTCGCCCCTGGCCAACGACAACCCGCCCGTCATCTACACCGGTGCCAAGAAAACCACCATGATCACCATCGACGCCGCCACCGGTAGGGTCCTCAAGTGGTTCGGCTCCAGCGGCTCGCACGTCAACGAAGAAGAGAGCTGTCTTCGTCCCAATACTCTCTACAACGCCGACTCGGAGGAGTGCAGCTCGACCGGGACCATCACGCTCGGCCGTGTCGAGTATGAAGTCGCCATCACGCGCAAGGATGGGCGCGCCATTGCCAAACTCAAATACTCTGAGTGGACGCCCAACAACTTTGACAAGGATCTCGTCCAATCCTACCGCCGGACCCTTGACAATCGCTACCACAGCAGTCGCCACGACGGCCGCGTCTACGCCTTCGACGGCGATGACCGTCCCTTCTTCAGCCACCAGTTTGCGGCCCCAGTCGCGCGCGTCTTCGACGTTTGCCGTCCTTGGGGTGCCACGCCGGACAAGAACCCTGACCTCTTGGTCCTCCCTCAACCCGTCCCGGCACCCAAGAGCGAGCTCGCCGCGCGCATGCGAGAGAGCCACGTTTTCCTGAACCAGACCGATGCCGGCAGTTGGTACGCACTGTCCGGCTTTTCGTACCCACTGATTGTCGACTCTCCGCCGGCCCTCACCTCTCGGCCTGACTGGTGGTCCTTCAGCCGACCCTGGCATCTGCTTAGCCAAAGCCAGAAGATCGATGCCATGGTTGGTAGGCATGACTTTGAAGTGACCCATGAGCGTGGACAACAACAACCGCCGACGCTGCCAGGCGGTTCCGTGTCCCATCCACCGGTAGACCCGCAGAACGATGCCAGCTTGCCATCTGTCGTACCCGACGAG
This sequence comes from Verticillium tricorpus MUCL 9792, assembly GCA_000732205.1. Classification (NCBI taxonomy): domain Eukaryota; kingdom Fungi; phylum Ascomycota; class Sordariomycetes; order Glomerellales; family Plectosphaerellaceae; genus Verticillium; species Verticillium tricorpus. The sequence goes on along the minus strand of JPET01000002.1, from coordinate 45,638 downwards.
GTTGTGGACCCGCTGGACCCACACAACCTTGTGGAAAAGGTCAAGTCCATCCCCCAGCAGGCCGCGAATAGCGTCGTGGACCTACTGAGCAACCCTGTGCTCATAATCGTGCTCGTCGGCGCCTTCTTTTTCTATCACAAGGATCTGATTCGCTGGTACAAGAGTAAGTCGAGCAAGTGGCTGCTGCAGCAAGACCAGCGTTCCGAAGCGGGTGATCCGACGCCTGAGTCCACACCCGAGCACTCTCTTGACAACCAGGTATCACCTACGCCGGAGCCCAGTGCTCACGATGTCAAGCCTGAAGACAAGGCCGCACTGCCGGATCCCTCCCAGCCTGCCTCGGACAGGATTGTGCCACTCGGCAATGCAGAGAAGATATCCCCTGTATCCGAACCGGACGTCCCAGCTCCAGATGCCGCGGACAGCACTGAAAAGAGCGAGGACGACAAGGCGAGCCCGTCCCCGCCCACCTCTGACCCTCAAGACTACAATGAATCGTCGACCAAGGCCGAAGTCGAGCCTGGCACGCCCGTCGAGAAGAAGAAGGCGAAGGCCCACCGCGGCAGAAGGGGCGGCGTCAAGCATCGCAAAGGCGCCGCTAAGAAGCGGGAAATGTCTCAGTCTCGCGATGATGATCCTCCTGCCACAACCGTCGAAGATGCTGTCAAGAACGCGCAGAAGCTCGGAGGCTCGCCCAAGCTAGAGCCGGACGTTGTCACCGTCGCCAATGACATGCAATCTGTCACGGGGCCTGTCATCAAGCTCGGCAACATCGAGGTCGACACGGACAACCAGCTCGGCACCGGCAGCAACGGCACACTCGTCTTTGCCGGCAAGTTCGACGGCCGAGAAGTCGCCGTCAAGCGCATGCTTATCCAGTTTTACGACATCGCGTCTCAGGAGACTCGACTTCTTCGGGAGAGCGATGACCACCCAAATGGTAGGCAAATTGTGTGGCGCTGCGTTCAACTTGCTCTAACACGTCTCCAGTGATTCGATACTACGCTCAAGAATTCCGCGACGGCTTCCTCTACATCGCCCTCGAGAGGTGTGCCGCATCACTCGCCGACGTTGTCGAACGACCTGGTCGGTTCCCCAAGGTGGCCGCAGCCGGCAAGGCAGACTTGCCAGGTGTCCTTTACCAGATCACGAACGGCATTGATCACCTGCACAACCTTCGCATTGTCCACCGAGATCTGAAGCCGCAGAACATTCTTGTCAACACGGGCAAGGATGGCCGGCCCCGGCTCCTCGTCTCCGACTTTGGTCTGTGCAAGAAGCTGGAGGGCGGCCAGTCGTCCTTCGGCGCTACGACCGGACGAGCCGCTGGCACCACGGGCTGGCGGGCCCCTGAGCTGCTCGTCGATGACGACAAGGACCCCCTCACGGACGTCAGCATCAACAGCGGCTCGGGCACCGTTCTCGTTAACTCGGAGATGCTGCCCAACCGCCGGGCCACTCGATCCATCGACATCTTCAGCCTGGGTCTCGTCTTTTACTACGTCCTGACCAATGGCCTGCATCCCTTTGACTGCGGTGACAGATACATGCGCGAGGTCAACATCCGCAAGGGCAATTACAACCTGGCACCGCTGGACGCTCTCGGCGACTTTGCGTATGAAGCCAAGGACCTCATTGGCAGCATGCTCCACGGAGACCCCAAGCAGCGGCCCTCGACGCGCGACGTCATGGCGCACCCCTTCTTCTGGTCTGCGAAGAAGCGACTGGCCTTCCTCTGCGACGTGTCGGACCACTTTGAGAAGGAGCCGCGCGACCCGCCTAGTGCTCACCTCAGCGAGTTGGAATCTCACGCAAATGAGGTCACTCGAGGGGACTTCCTCCGCCACCTCCCGCGCGAGTTTGTCGACTCTCTGGGCAAGCAGCGCAAGTACACCGGCGCGCGTCTTCTGGACCTCCTCCGAGCACTCCGCAATAAGAGGAATCACTACGAAGACATGCCCGACTCCCTCAAGCGGACCGTGGGACCGCTGCCCGAGGGCTATCTAGGATTCTGGACCGTAAAGTTCCCGCAGCTGCTCCTGGCTTGCTGGAACGTCGTTTGGGACGTGAGGTGGGACTCGACGGATCGCTTCAAAGAATACTACGAACCGGCCGGCTTGTGAGAGCGGGATAGTGGACTTGGAATGACATACACTCGCTTCAAATGATTGCAGTAGCACACAGGCTCTGGTATATTTAGCTCGTTCGGAATGGCTCCATGACTTGGCTGATTGGATCATCATCCATGAATAATTTGACGCTTCAACCCCACTGCACCAGTACCTTCTTGCCCTTGTTGCCCTTTTTCTTCTTGCCGCCGGCGCTCTCGCCGCCCTCATCTTCGCGCTCCGAGGGGTTCGCACTCGCGTCGGCGCTCCCTTCTGCGCCCGAGCCCCAGCTGAACCCCGTATCCCGCGTCACCCCAAAGTCTCTTCGGACGCCGCGGCCCGTTCCGTACCCGAAAATGGTGGTCGTGGGCTTGGCGGCTGCGGGCAGTGCCGGGAAGTTATCCTGAGCGTTGCCGCCTCGCGTCTTGGCCCTTGTGTTTGCTTGTGTGTGGTTGTTGGGGCCGATCCAGGACGGGCGAGACGTGGAGGCGGATGTAGAGGAAGACGTTGGCGTCGCCGCGGCAGCTGCCAGGGTGGGGAACGCGTTCGAGGGAGGCGGTCGTGACGCCGGCGCCGCGGACCAGGTGGTTGCGGCGTTGGACGTCGAAGGGGTGGGCCCGCTGCTGCTGGCGCCGCCGGCGCTGGCTCGGCGTGTGCTGTTCTTGAGCCGAAGAACGCGGTTCGAGTGTTTCTGGCTCTGGTTAGGAGCGGCTGACGGCGTGACGGCGGAAGCCGTCGCAGCGGACGCCCATCCGCTTGAGGCTGTCGTGGCGCCCTCCATGCCGCCGAGGCCCGGCAGGGAGGGATAGTCTTCGTTGATGGCGCGCCAGTCCTGCCAGGCTTTCTGGATCCCCTGTGCTTTCGTCTGATCCTCAAACAGGTCGGCCACCTCGCGGACTAGGGTGCCTAGGGCGTTGGAGGATGTGTCGACGAACAGCGAGAAGAAGGCATCGATAAGCTGCGGGGCCGTCATCTTGTTTTGGCGGTAGGAGGAGATGTGCTGGCGAAAGGTGCTCATCTTGGCCTGATCGTGGCCGAGTAGTTTCGACGCGCGTTCGATGACAGAGCTGTGACGAGCTGCGCGGGCGCGGTCCGCCGGAGTCGAGGTTGACGAGTCGCTGACGCTGAGTTGGCCCAAGGCGTCTGCGGCGTCGGCCGGGCGCTGCGGTGCCGACGAGGAGGCGACATTGGCCAGACGAGGTGGGGTGGAGGCGTTGGTCTGACGAGTCGAGGTAGCAGCCGACGGAGGCGGCGCAGACAGCTGTCCGCCAAACGTGCGGTTGGTGACGGACTGCGCCGAGTGGATGGCGAGCTGTCTCTGGTAGGCGATTTCGTCCCGCCGCATCGGCTGCGCGGAGCTCTGTGGTAACGGCTCAGCGTTAGGATCCCGGCCCCGTCCACGCCCTGCGCGGCCCTCCCTTCGGTTGGCTCCGCCGCCTCTCCTCTCCTCTTGGTAAGCGGGCCGGAAGTCAAAGCCGGCCATGTCGACGATCCTCGCATCTCTCCTGACGTCCTTGGACAGCGTGTTGCCGTGTTCGCTCAGCTGGTGGGCCTTCAGGTCGAGCTCGGACTCGAAGACGACAAACTTGCGCTCCTGGCATTCCCGGTCGAGACATGGGTAATGGTCTTTCGAGAAATGCTGCTCGAGGGCTTGGTAGTTAAGATAATAATGAGGGTGTCGCGAGTCCCTGCGGTCGCAGATGAAGCACCTCTCGTGCTTCTCGCGGCAATGGTCGTAGAGCTTGTCATCGTCGTAAAAACGCTGGCCGCAGAAGCCGCAGAGCGGGTGTCCCTTAAAACCTGTCTGGTCGAGCGCGCCTGGTTGGTCGTCGCCATGCCTCATGTGCTTCTCGAGCTCCTTATCCGCAAACAACTCGTGCTCGTGGGTAAACACCTTCTTGTTACGCGTGCAGAGGTCACACATCTTGCGCTGATGGACGGAACGCACATGTCGGTGGAGGTCAGGCCAGCCCAGGCCGGCAAACACACAGTCGTCCGCTGGGCAGTTGTACCGGAGCAGGACGACAGTATCGCCAACAATTTCTTCGCTAGCGTATTTGATGCCGATGTTGTTGTCGAGGCTCGTAATGTCGGCATCGGTGTAGTCTTCAAAGCGCTTCATAGGATCCTCTGTGAAGATGACAAATGGAGCAGCCGTCTGGCAAGCGCACAGGGTCAGCAGTGGATCGCAGATGAGTAGCAAACGAGATACTCACTCGGCAATGGGGGCAATCTGTTGTCTTATACAGCGCCCTCATGCGAAGACCACAAATATGGCAGGTCTTGTGGTTACACGGTGCGATGGAGTGGAACTTGATAGCGTCGGCGCAGATGAAGCAGACCTCGTCGCCTTCGGCCGTGCTGGGAGCTCCCTCCGCAGCCTTGCCGTCGCTCGTGGGAGGCGGAGCATTACCCTGTGTCGGCGGCTTGACGTCCTGTGATTGCTGGGCGGGCTTGGTGGTTGACCGTTGTTGGCTGTCGGTGCGGGTGTTGCTGCTACCTCGGCCCCGTCCTCGAGGTCCCCTGCCTCGGGGAGCATTGTTACCGCCTCTGGATGCGCCACCCTCCGATCGTCCTCTGCCTCGGTTTCGTTGCCCGCCTCGAGAGGCGGTGCTGTCGGGGGCCCCAGTTTCGGTGGAGGCCATGATGATTATAATGTCGGCCCAGAGGATAGGGAAGTCGCAGAGCTTGTGTGGTCCGAGAAGCCGAGCTGATAGTTCTTTGAAACGCTCAGATTTCCGGCGAGCGTTTAGGTGCTTCGTATATCTCTGGAAGTCCTCGACAATCTGGCCGGGTTCACCTCGCGGGTGTTCTGGGGACGAACAAAATATTAACGTGGGGTCGATGGAGCAAGGTGTGGGTGGGATTGGTTGGATGGAGGGGTCACTCACCGAAGCTTCTGGCCGCGAATTAGCCGATCACCCATGATGACTCATCTATATACGAGCGGGGGCGATTCGGCAAGGAGTCATCTGTCACTGTTGCACACAAGGAAGGGACGTCCGGAGTATCAGAACCCATGATCTTGATCTCGATAAAATAATGGAACTCGCTCTGCTACGGCTTTTGTAGCGCGCAATATCTGCGCATTTGCTAAGCGACCAGGCATTCAACCAGCCGAAACTCTGCAGTGACGGCCGGCCAATTGATGAATCAACAAAGCGCACCGCGTGCCACCCGAACCTGAGCTGCTGGCTGTCGTCCTAGATCCCTCGAAGCAGGCACCATTTACCATACATGGGTAGTCAGCTCCATGCTCAGAAGAAGCCCCCCTATTAATCGCCTACGCGACGGTTCGCTAGGAACATGTTTGCTATGATCAGCAATCGCGGGTTTTTAGGGCGGCCAAATGTCGTCGCTGAATTGATCTCGGAAATGCTGCGTAATTCGTCGCTCACTGCTCCTCCTCAACGGGATACAGGTGGCTGCCGATCAGCTTGTTCATCTGGAACATGTCGACTTTGGGTATCTTGAAAACAGCCTCCATCGGGGCGTCGCACAAAATCTGGCGCTTGTTGGCGGGATCTTGCAGATTGTTGCCCTTGATGTGCTCCCAGAGCTTCTTGACGACCTGCGGACGGGAAAGCTGTTCGCGAGGTTAGCAGACGAGCCACAGGGGAAGAAAGCATCGCCGGAGTCGCACCTGGGGCGCCTTCACCAGCTCCGCGAGTGGGTAGCTGAGATTGAAGGGTTTCTGGAACCCACCGCCGGCCTTACGTTTAGGTGCCGCACCTTCGCTGCCCTCGACGTCGCTGTCATCGCCAGTCTTGACCTTGTTGCTGCTCTTCTTTTTGGGCGCCTTTCGCTTCTTAGGAACGCTGGCCCCGCGTGTCGCCCGGCCGCGCGCCATGCTGTTCTCCTGTTCCTGGAGCTGCGCCGCCAGCTTTGCGTCTGCGTCCTCCGAAGAGGCCTCTCGCTTCTGTTTTTTCCGGGCTGGGGCAGGCTCGACATCGCCCTCGTCATCTGTGCCCGCCGCGTTGTCATTGTAGTCGTATCGTGCTTCCGAACCGTTCGACGACGCCTCCGCCTTCACAGGTGTCACTGCTGCTTCCTCCTGGTCGGCGCCTGTGAAGTGGTCAAAGCGTTGCTCGATCAGCGCCTTGATGGCGTCCTGGAGAAGCGGAGAGTCAGCTTGGGGCCTCGCGCCTTATGTGAGCCATGAGCGCAGGTGCTTGCCTTTTGATCGCTGAGGTCCTTGCCGCCGAGCGCCCGTTCGAGTCCGGCCCGTATCTTCTTGCGCGTGATGGTCGTGAGGTCTGCCGTCGCAAGGATGGTGTCGATGATCGCAGTGTACTGGGCCTCGTCGCCCGCGGAGACTGTGGGCATTCTATGAGCCATGGCAACGAGCGGGGTAGTAGAGAAGATGGTGCTTACGTTGAGAAGTCATCGTGACAGGGTTCCTACGCGATTGCTGGGAGCGATTCGCGAATGGACAGTGGAATACCGATGTTCGGCGCTTGAAACAAGGCGAGACCTGAGGATACGTGGGGTAGGTAACAGTGCTGTCGGTTGGCGATCAAAACATGGTGATCCAAAAGGTAGGGAAACGTGTGATCATAAGACTCGGAAAGTAATCGGCCGAAGAATAAACTGAGATGAGGCAGGTCGGTCAGTGCTCGCTGCTCCTTCACGACAATCGGTCGTTCTGGGTCCCTTCCTCGATGTTCAATGACGGAGGTGCGACACGATTGCTCGGCAAGATTCGGCAGGGGCGATATCTTCGAGCGAGCTAGATCGTATCTGTTTGGGAGGTAAGGATAGAAAGGCCATCGACGAGCATGTCGAGACCTGAGGAGTGGCTGTTACCGCTGTACGGTGTACCGAGTCGTTTGTGCGATGCAGCCATTCCCAGCTCAGCAGTGCAACCATCTATGGCTCCGTCACCAGGCGCTAGGTAAGGCGGTCGCGTGTTGGCAGCCCAGCCCGTGAGGCGGATTTGCTCCGCTAATGGCCCGATCCAATCACGCGCTAGAATTGGAGCTGTAGTCCGCGAGCGGAATGCTAAGCCTCCACCATTACATAACACCGATAATTGCAAAGACGGGTCTCCATCTCGGTCGGACGATATTCAGGGGCTGGAACGAGCTCCTTTTTATATCCTATGCGTACTTCTCTGCCAGCCTGCAGCCTCTAGTACGACCCGCGATAGAAAATGAACTTCATCCGCATGTTGGTTGACTTGAAAGCCGTCTGCTGGTCGTTGCTAGTGTCGACCATGCTCGGATCCAGAGTCTTCTCGATGTACTCCCTGGCCTTTGCATTTGCATCCCTGCCCACAATTTTGTCAATCACCTTTGCACCGCTCCTCTTGCGTGCCTTGGCTTCAGTTGGAGCCCCGTCGACGATCCACTCGCTGAAGCCTTTCCGGACGTTGCTGCCATCGTCTGATAGAACCTCGACCGCTCCATCACAGCCTTCGAGGACGCTGATGTTGCCCCAGGCTTCGCCAGTACCCTCTTTGAAGCTGTGTTCGCCCCATGTGCCGAGGTTCTGGACTGTTTTTTCCCAGTTCTGGGTGGTCCCGCGCACAACCCGGCCGGTCCAGTCCTTGCACAGCTTGACAAAAACCTCCTTGCTACTTCTAACCTGTGCACCAATCAGCTTCATGTCATGTCCGTGCCAAGATATAGGGACCAGCCTTGATGGATTTCCACACGAGAGTGTCGTGTCCTGTGTGGTAGAAATGAAACCAACGTGTACCCGAAGAGGCGTTCATGATGAGAATGCCGGGCCCGTTGTCGTCTGCGTCACCGCCGCTCTCTATTGCATATCAGAAGAAGTCGAGTCTGTCATTTCGGGGGACTTGCCGATTTTTATCGGATCCCAGTTCTTCCTGCTGAAGTCGCAATCATCCTTAGTGAGATTGGATGTGTTGACTATGCCTGCGTGGGGAACAGGGGACAGGTTGTAGACAGATGGTAAGGCAAGCTGTGAGGGAATAGCTGCCATGTGATCGGCCTGGAAGTTGGGTAGTGCCAAAGCCCAGTGCCGAGAGAAGCAAGTGGCACAAATTGCTAGAAGAAAGACCTGGAGAAATGAACTCATGTTTATTTGCGATGATTATGGATGATGATCCGTAGATATTTAGTCGGCGCGGGGGGGATCGCTTGGTGAATGAAGTTTGAAATGCTTTCTGGCCGGGCGTATGCTATGCAATGATATCAAGATGAGTAAAAGACTTCACCTAGACTGATTATACGCTGGTAGGTGCTCACTGTAGAAGACAGCTCGTGATTCAGATCCGTTTGGTTACGGCAATCGCTTGGTGTAGGCACCCCTAAATACTTTCCTGCTGTACTACTCTAGAATGTCAGTCGTGTCGTCAGAGAATAAGCTCAAAGTCTAGCCTATTGGAAAATGGTGGGCAGCAGACTATTGGTGAACCATGATGCCACCACTTTAGTGGTTATCGTTTGACGCCTTCTGCAGGAGCTTCACGTGAAATCGTGACACCCTCTTCGCAAGACCATTTATTTAGTTCGTCTTCTGCACCTTCGTCAGTGGACAGATTCACGTTGCCTACATTTGTGATGGAATTATAGCTGGAATCACGTTATGTTAAGGGATGAAGAGGAGCCGACAGGTCAAGAAATAAGGCTGTCTTCCTTTGTTGTAGGTACGGGTAGCATTACACTCCGGGCTACTAGCCACAACAAAGAGTGCGAAGCTGTAGTCTGAGCCACACCAATAGAGCTCCGTGTCACTGTTAGCTCTCACTCAACAGTGGGACTGTTACTCAGTCAGAGATCGTTCCAGTTAGTATCATGGCCTTCATCATGTTTTAAATTCTCATACAAGGCCTCTGACTGACGACCGCATGCCTCAGTTCTGGATGTCGCAATGCAATGAACCCCCCATAGGCAGATGGTGGGACAAATCTTATTGGATATGCCTATCATGTGTGTTTGCTAGCTTCATTGCTTCAAGTGCCCACATAAAAAAACATTCCCACAGTCCAGCTGTTGATGCTCCAGCCTTCGACGCGTGACGTAGAATCGTAACATACGACCCGTACCAATAGCCTCATGTAGCATATTAAACGAGTACGCGCCACTCCTGAGAGCGGATTAAAAAGTTCACTGGCCGCACAGATGAATCAGGCCCACCACGATAGGCGACAAAAAGCTGCCTCTGTGTTTGGGTGTCCTAATCGGATCGGAAAGGCCAATGTTGTTCATGCGAAATTGTTGGCAAGCATCTGCTCTCAACACCCATGCTTGAATCCACTTCGGACTGCAGACCTAGACCAATATCGACCAGATTTCAGGTCATAGCGTTGTCGGGTAAGTGCCCCGGCTGCTGCGTGCATCGCAAGCGCCAACAGAGCGCCGCCGCAAAACTCCACGTGCAAATATCGGTGGTGACCCTTCTGGTGACTTCGACGACCAGTCATGAAGCAAACAAGCCAACAATCAAGCAATACGTATCCTGGTCTGAAGCCGCCAAGACTCGGCTATGTATATCGAGACCAACTGCCAAGCACTACGTACAGCCGCAATCATCGATGCCTGGTCTCATCATTTCTGTGGAGACTCCGCCAACTCCTTTCGGTCAATTTGGCTGTTGGTACCATTCTTGCCGACTGACTCCTGATAAACCCCATTTCTCCTCGAACGGGCCATGAAAAAATGGACACGGCAGCTCACTCGAATGAATATTGAAATTCTCAGCAACAGCTTTGCAAGCAACCCGAAAACGCCTCCCGAGTCGCTCACTTGCAAGCAGAATCTGGGATTTGGATAAGACCGATCTCGCTTTTATTTTGCGATGGGTTAAGAGGCCTGTTCGATCTAAGCCCCCCTCCAAGAAGAACATCAGCGACAAGCGTCGAACCAACCGCTCTGTTACCTTACCCGTCCACAAAAACTTGTGAGGCACAGCGGCAATCACAGCCTCCAGCATGATGAAAGACCCCTTGCCTCACCAGCATACACGACTCGAGGAAGACCAGTCTCGAACCCGGTGGCGATTTTGGGAACTGCCGCTTGACATCGACATGAAGAGTAGGATGACGCCTCTAACCCAGCGGGCTTGCAGCATGCCGAGTCTGTTCGCGAGAACCCTCAAGCTCGCCGCGCTTGTGCTTATCTTCCTGACAATATGCTTGAACCTGCCTTCAAGGCGACCCTACACCACAGACCTGATTCTGAAAACATCTGACCTCAGGGATGACTCCACTGTCAAGTCGATCCCTATAGGCGACGACCACACCCTCCCCGCGAATGACAGCGCCCGCGACCCGCCACCTTCATCGAACCACGTCATGAATTGTGACACCGACATTCTCAAACTTCGCGAAATCAGGGAGAGGTACGAGCTGGACGACCATATCGAATACGTCAAGCGCTACGTCCGCTTCACTCGGAAGCCCATCGAGCGCCAATCCTACACTTCATTACAGCAGAGCTTCCTGCCCGACGGAGGCGTGGACGAGACCTTCCAGACACTGCAGTTGTCTAAAAGTGATAGTCAAGGGGGGAAATGCCGTGATCCTTTGGAGGTCTCCGTTCCACAGTCGCCCTTTCCGGCCGATGTTGATCTCTCCGACTTCATTTTCGCCATTTCCACGACATTCAAGCGTCTCAGCCATCCCACAACGATACAGGAATGGACCTACTGGCTGACGGATAGCAACGGCAGATCCAATGGTGGCAAGCTTCTCCTTCGGCTTCTCGACGCCTCCGATGCAGAGCTCACAGACGTTACGCGACGACTTGCTGACGCCGGTATCGACGCCGAGGTGAGTGGATGGGACAGCCGGGTCGAGAAAGAGATGGCCGTGCGCTACCTCAATCTGGTTCCGATGCTTTTTTCCCACAAAGATTCCTCCGCCAAGAAGTGGTTCGTCTTGTGCGACGATGACACCTTCTTCTCGGCAATGAACAGCGTTGTCGCAAGGTTCAAACAGTACGACCACACGCAGCCCCTCTATATTGGGACGCTTTCCGAGAACATAGCTGCAGTCAATACGCACGGCTCCCAGGCTTTTGGTGGCGGCGGGGTCTTCCTCAGCCGCCCCCTGGCAGAGATTATATCCAGCGTTCAGGAAACATGCAGGACTCGGGCGAAGGTCAAACAGTCAAACTCCGGCTGGGGACCCCAGGGAGACATTCTCCTTCGCAAGTGTATTTACGAGAACACTGACGTACGTCTGACCCAGTTGCGGGGTCTTTGGCAGCTTGATCTCTCTGGAGATGCGTCAGGTTTCTACGAAGGCGGCTTCAAGCCATTCAGCATCCACCACTTTAAGGGCGGCAGCAACTGGCACACGACGTACCCGCTCAACACGACCAGGATCGCCCATACCTGCGGCGAAGACTGTCCCTACCAGCGCTTTGTTACTTCGGACAACTTTGTCATCACCAATGGTTACAGCATCGCGCAGTACCCTGGCGGTATCGAGTTTGATCTCAATCAGGTGGAACGCACATTTTCTCCTGTAGGCAAGGACAGGGGGTGGAACTTCGACTATACGTACGGCCCTCAGCGGCCCTCGCTCCACAAGACCGGCAAGAAGATGGCTTGGGAGCTCCGCGAGTCGCAAAACATGGAGGACGGGTCCGTATTGCAGGTATATATCCGGAAGAAGGATGACGACCGCTGGACGACGAAGGATGGAAAATTCATGAAAGAACTCGATGGTGTTATTGAGCTTGTCTGGATCCCAGCATGAGCTGTGGTTGCTCCAGTTGTATGAGTACAGAAGTAATGAATGAGATTCAAATGGGAAGGGAAGGGGAGGGCAGAAGCGGCGAGTGAGCTATCAACGTTGCTCATGATACTCCTTATATCTCGATTCGGTTCGTATGAACATGGGAAGAGGAGGGTGAGATGACCAAGAGGTCGAGTCATATAATCATCATATGTAGCTTCTACATGATGCGTGCCTGCACGAGCAGGGGATGGTCTTGCATTTGTCGTGTTTGGTGCCGATCTTTGGGTCTTCATCATTTAAGCAGCTGGCTGTGGACACGCCCTCACTGCCGGGATCTCCCCTCGCCTGATTGTCTCAATATACCAGTGAGCTTGGATGACTGGCCATTATCTGCAGTGGAGTCTGTTGACAGGAGAAAAAAACAGGACGGGAGAAAAGAACAGAGTGGATGGAAGGACTGGCGATTTGAGTGGACAGTATCAGGAATGACCGACGAGGAAACCTTGGATATTGCGCCAGGAAGACACCCACTATCTCGCCCCTCTTGCGTGGATAATTGTCAGTTCATGCGCACGCTCGATTGAGGTCTGCGCTGGCCTCGACGACATCAACACAGGATCAATAGGACAGCCCAAGCAATCTTTCCCGCATAGGGCAGGTAGTTTACCGGCGGCGAGTTGCACGATTGGGAAGGATCAGTGCCAGAGTCGCAATGAAGAGTCCAAACGCTGTAAAAAGACGAAAAGGACTGACAAGAGTGGACAGTATGTAACTGCCCCACGATAGCTGCCGCCTGAAGATGCAATCCCCCGGAACTGCTGCTGGCAAGGCCCAGTCACTGTTCTTGCCCCAGGTCGCAGCATCGTTAACAAATATGTGCGGCAAGCACGCTCAACGGCCTTGACGTAAAAAATTCCCCTTCTGCACCGAGTGCATCAGCTCTCCATGACGAAATTTCTCAGCCCAATGTCATGTGCTCCCAGCTTGAACTGTTGATCTTGAACTCCCTTGCCTGTTTGAAAGCTCCCACGCACAACGACATGATCGCCTCTAGATCGTCATCGCCTCTCGATCGCACTCGAGCGAAACGACTTCGATCAGCACAATTCGCAAGCCGACTACACTAGAACGACGGCATTCCCTAGGCCGCACTCGTATTCACGCACTAGGCGACTTTGCACCTGGGGAGCAACGATGCAGAGGGAGCCCAATCGCTGATCCGGCACCCGTCTCTCCACAAACCGATGGGACCCGCAACAGCGAGACATTCCAGAAAGCCGCCACGTGCAGGCAGAGCGCTGCGTCAATCACCTGAGTGCCATGTGATGGGTGCGCAGAAAAGGAAGTCGACCGCATTCCCTTCCACGCTTTACTCTGTCGATCACGACCGTTAAAAGGTTTCTCGTAACAATGGCAACACGGCACCAAAAATGACGACACGCCCTTTGGGCTGGCCAGGTAATGCGTGTGTAGCCGCTCCTGGGTTACGGCATTGAATAGTAACCATGCTCCGCAGCTGTTCCCTCCCTGCGCCTACACCGCATCGTTGGGACCCGACGCCCCTGATTGCCGTCGTGTTGAGGTCAGGTGCGCCGCGTAGTGCAACAGCCCCGAATGCCCATGGGTATTTATGGAGCAACGCTAGAAACCCAGCTATGATATCATTTGAACACGACTTTTCGGAGGACTCCATCTCGAATACCCCGCGCTACACGCAACATTGCAGGGGCATTTGGGGCTCTGCGCCCCCTGACATGACTAGCCCCGGGGCTACGTGACGTAGCCGGGAAATACGAGCCATGTCGCCGGACCATCAAGGGTTCAGAGCGCTTCTCGTATTTGCCAGGCACCCCGCTAGTCTGCCGTCGATCGGTCCCGGTTCGCCAATGCCGGCATTACGAGGAGATCATCGTGGAGACGGCCGCGGACGCCTCGGCACTTTGTTGTTGTTCGTGGGAGGCCTTCCGCCACGCCGAGATGCGACGTCGACGAGTATATGAGGTGTCGAGATCGCGGCGTCTTGGGCCAATTCGGACCATCATCAATCACTGCATCTTCTACATCACATCTCATCAACATCTCATCAACACCTCACTTCTACAATCCCGTATCTCGATATACACGCCGCACGAAATTTTCACCGCCACCATGTACTTCCAGAACCTTGCCCTTCCCTTCTTCGCCGCTGCCGCCTCGGCCGCGGCCCTTCCCGCCTCCACCGGCGCCATTCCCTCCGGTGCCAAGTTCACCCTGCTCGCCCTCCGCTCCGCCAGCCCCGTCCACTTCGCCGAGGTCAGCGCCGCGCAGAGCAGCCTGTTCCTTAACCTCCCCAACCAGAACGCCACTTGCGACGACTCTTGCGGCAACAGCACTGGCAGCGCTACCTTTTACCTGAACGATGACGGCGGCCTCTACCTTTACCGCGCCTCCGCCACTCCCCAGCAGCTGTTTGCTGACCGGTCCGGCATGGGTACGTCTGTCCCTCTTCTCACACGCTGCACTTATGCTAACCCGACACAGGCCAGGGCGTTCTCGGCTACACCACGGGCGCGCAGCCCCCTCCCCGCAACGGCGAGCGCACCGGCTGGGTCATTGATGAGTCGGGAGACCTGACGCTGGACGGCGCCAGCTTCATCGCGTGCCCCAACAGCATTGACGGAGCCTGGAGCCTCTGGGTCGATGCGGGCGTCGCTCAGCCCGCCGGCAACGAGGGCTGCCTCGGCATTTCCGCCCGTGCCATCGAGTCTAAGAACCCCGACAGCTGCCTGTACACTTCTTAGGTTCACTAGGGGAGTGTGCGGATCGTCATAATTTGTTTAGTATATAGCAAGACGTAATGTAATTGTCAATAACACAAGAGCTTGAATCGATTGCTTTCCTCCCTGATAATCCGTCGCCCAACAAATCAGAGGGCTTGTAGAACGAGCATGCGAGCTTGCACACCTGCGCCCCTTCGGTAGTCTTCGAGGTTGGCGCTGACAAAGTTCACCTTGCCAGCCGCAACAAGCTCCTTGACACGCTTCTCGTAACCTCCATTCTCCCAGATGGAGAACAGGATTGTCGCGACGAGGAAGCCGCCCTTTTTCAGCACCCTCACAAACTCATCAATGGCAGCAGCACCGACATGTCCCTCGGTCATGGTGCCGACGCACACGACAACATCATACGACGCGTTAGGTCGCGCAAGCGGCTGCGACAGATCTACTGCCTCGAGCGCTCGGTAGACGCCCAGCTTCTGGGCCACCTTCAGCATGCCGGGACTCAGGTCGACGCCGTCAATGTGCTTGGCGCCAACCTTGGCGAGCTCCACGCCGACGAGACCCGTGCCGCAGCCGGCATCGAGAATTTCAATGTGTTCACCCAGTCGCTCGACCCCCAGGCTCTTGAGAACATGCGAGGTCGCCACAGCGGGCGCCACGTAGTCGTGCTCAGCCTCGGCGAGCTCCTTGTCGTAGGACGACGCCCAGTCGTCATAAATGGCCTTCATCTCATCAACATTGGAAGCACCATAGCTGCGGCCGATCTGCGACATGGTGGGCGCGATAAATAATGAACACAAGCGCAATGCTCGAGTCTGATTGTGTATGCCTTGGGAATCACGGTCAGAAATCAGGGTCCGGGAAACCGGGCAGAGGGCCGTTCTGGGGAGTGAGCTAACAGGTTGACTGTGCTTCACAGATGGGGAGATTTGCTGAGTTGAGATTGTCACTGTCCGATCGCGTCTGGTGTACCTTGTGTGCTCTCGAAGGGATCGGAATGGAAAGGAGAACAGAACACCCCTATTTATAAGGAGTCTGGCATCCGAACGAGCTCCCGTCGACACGACACAGCGCGTAGCGCGTGGCGCTGGCCGCCCGACGAAGGCTTGGACTCGAGCTTCTCTGGCCCCCCCAACGTCACATTCCACGTCATGGCGGCCCGTGGTGCTACAATGCCAATCCTTCTGCGTCGTCCAGGAGGCCAGACATCCTGTTATTTTTCCCATCAGCCGCGCCGCTTTCAGTGGGCGCCCCCAGAGCTCACGTCACCCTCCACTGAAGTTGAGCCTGTTGCGCGATATACTTCCGTCGTTGCATGAGCTACTGGCCAACTACATAGGAAGTGCCCGCTCCTCAGCAGCTGCATACGCTATGCAAAGCTAACGGATATGGTGCCGCCCAAACGGGGGCCTGATTGGCAGGCGGGTCAGGCGGAGGCGGGGGGAGGTCGGTTTAGGCATCCCGCCGACGTGATTGCGTCTTGTGGGGCCAATCACTTCCATCCGGAGCTCCGTCCGCGCTACGGTCTGAGGTATGGGCCCCGCAAGGCCGAGGGCCCGCGAGGCCGAATCGACCATCAGCGTCGAGGCGTGCCTCGACTTCCATTGGTGGGCGCCGCAGTCTAACAGACGGTTGAACCTTGCTTTCCTGCCATACGATCCGCGTGTTTGGTGCGCCCTCTCCTGCCGAGCATGCATCACATGCATTGCCTGCCCCTCAGGTGTGGGGGTTTGGGGCAATCTGTCTCGAGAGGACACGGAAGCACGCAGGTGTACACGGAGGTAGCTCGGGGTCTTCTCCAGGCGGGTCAGGCGGCGTAGGGAACCCACAGGGTACATCAAGTTCCAATTCCATCCGCAACGATCGCCTCCATGGCCTCATCGTTCGTGGAGCTACAGAACTACCCCACTGGCGGCCAAGCCGCCGACCCCGCTTCGATCAGGTCGGAGATGCACAAGGGCTGAAGAGTGTGGAGGGGCAAGGCCGAGAAGTGGACTGGAGGGGTAGGCTGTGCCGCTTGCGCGAGGACCGGACAATGGTAGCCTGGCCGGACCCCAGAAGATACAATCGAGGCCTCTCGTGTGCAGTCCCGTGGCGAGAGACTTGAAGTCGATGATCTGCCATTGAAGGAGAATAGCTGGTCTGCGGGTGCGCCTGCTCTCAGTATTTAATTGAGAACGACGAACGAAAGCCAGCTCTATCTTCAGAGACCAAAGTCGACCCAGACTTCCTCGATCGGCATGCATCGCACGAAACATCACAACCTTGCCCGACGGCATTGTCCAGCTTGCCAATCTAAGTGGTGACGAGTACGAGCGGCAACCTGGGAAGACAGACCTCTGTCATCTGGACATCTGGGGGTCCACGTCCCTCCCCGCCGTTGCCCGCCAGAGTCACCTTCCACATTGGCTAGCCCGGGCTGGATTATTCTCGTACAGCCGTACACAAGCCGGACCGGAACACTGCGGTAGACATCCTTTGGACTTGTCCACATGCGTATCCACGGCACAGGATAACCAAGCACCGCATCATGCCGTCGTGGCGCAGGTCTGGTCGCTCGTCTCATTCCAAGGATGTCGGCAGTCGTGCGAGTGGTCAGCGGCCGGTGCGGCTATGGCGTCTTAGAGGATCATTTTCCGTGGGCGAATGTTGCTTCCCTCCGCCAGCCTGTATCTACAGCGTGATATGCACGCTGTGCGCATGGCTCCGCGAATCAATTGCCGAGCATAAAGGAAGGTTGAATTCGACGTGCTGTGTCTCTGAGGACTATCGATGGATCGTCACGCGTGTTAGCCTGGAGAGGGATCGCGGCAATGTGCCCATGGGGTTTTGTTGCCACACCTTCCAAGCCACTTCCATGTGCAACGAACATGCTAGAAAGCAGGCCAGCCGGGCTGTCCACGAAGGCGTAGTCGTGGCCCCCGCCTACCGTACCTCCGACCGAGGATTGACTCTGGACACAGTCTTGACGGCCGAGCAGAAGAAGCTGAACCACGGCGCGAGATAGCGAGTTGCCCCAAAGGCCCAGGATGCAACAGCAGTGGGAGAAACTGATTGTCTGCCACCCCAGATACAATCCCACTCACAGGGAGGTGGTGGAACAAAGCTTGCCCAAGATCGAAGAAAGGCTTATGCGACCAGTCGGCAACGTCTGGGAAGGATCTTTGCACAGAAGGATGGGAGCTGCTGGCTTCGTTTGTACCATCAGGCGCCCGGTAGCCTGATTGGACCGGCAGGAAAAGTCATCAAATCACATCGCATCACATTAACGAGGGGTCTGGGAGGGTGTGGCATCAATTGATCAATTGAATTTCAATTGCGTAGGTAGCTTTCAAAGTTTAGAGACACTGCGCATACCAGGGGTTGAGAGTCGAGCACGTGTACGGCGCGACGCATGCGGTCGGACCCGTGTGCCCATTTCCGCCGCACTGCTGCCACTGCCCCGCGCCGCCCACGGGAGGAGGGGGTGCGGCCGTCGTGGCGGGGGCCGGTGCCACCGTAGACGTCGACGAGGTTCGCAGGGTTGTCGGAATGCTGGTGGAGGAAGTGGAGCGGGCAGAGGAGCTCGACGAGCGCACGGAGCTCACAGAACTTACAGGGGGCTCAGGGCCTGGAAACATCGGGAGGTTAGGAACGGTCTACAGCACTGTGCTTTCTCATTGCTCACTCGATGACCCCGATCCCGCGACGGACGTCGTGATGGACCCGTCCTCAATGTAGACGCCCGAGAAGTAAAAGTCCTCCGGGGTATCTGGGTATCCGCTGCGCGGGAGCTCGAGCACGCCGAGGTGCCAGTCGGCCCCGTTGCTCGACGTGGACGCTGCGATGGGGGCAATGACCCTGGTCAGGGGGCTGGCGTTGGTCGAGTGCCAGAAGCCGACAGTCCCGGCGCTGAAGTCAATCTCGTACGCAATGTTGTGCCAGACGTCCGCGTCCCAGTTGACGCTCCAGTGCGTCTGTCCACCAACACACCATCGCAGCAACGGATCGGACGTCCCCGGAGCGCCGCTGAGCCAGCCCGACTTGAGCTCGGTGAAGTGGCTCTCGAAGAAGGCGATCTGATGCTCGCGTGTTGTCGCCGGCGGGTTGACGTCGCTTCGCTTGATGCTGAAGTGGTAGAAGACCTTTCCCTTGTTGATGGCAGCGCTTGTCTGGGGAATCAGCTCGGTGCGTCGCATGTTCTGTCCGTTCCAGTACGCCGTGTCGGTAAGCGAGATCTTGGCGCCCTGCTTGGATCCCGTGTCGGCCGGGTTCTTGTTGCTCGGCGACAGGTTGACGTATTCGGTGACTGGTCCGCTGCCGTGGATGTAATATTGGTACGGCCCGACCTGGTTTGACCAGCTCCATTTGTTGAGGTCCGTCGCAGAGGTGAGGTCATTGAACCGGCCGTCCCACAGCACCGCGGAGTGGCACTGCGAGACGAGCGAAAAGACGGCGGCGGAGGCAACGAGGAACTTCATGGCGGCGATGGGGGCGGGCGGCGGGCGTGCGTTGATGGAGTTGCTCATGTTCACTGTCGTCGCTTTTGTCGCTTTTTAAGATCCGGAGGCTGCGCTGCATCAAACGGGCCAAGGAGCCGGAGCCTCCGATCGTATAGTGCCCGGCAATCCGGCATGGGCGTCGCCAGCGCCCGGGCGCCTCGCATTCAGCCGGCAAATTGAAGGATGGCAGAGGTGCGACACGGTGACGAGTCAGCGCGAGTCCAATTGACGATCGCGACATTCCTCTAAATTGCCTGCTATGTGTGACAAAGTGCCATGTTGCAGGTATAGTAGTCGGAGTGCACGAACCCGCAAATGTAGTTCGGCTTGCCTCGCTGCCTGTTATTTTTCCTGCCCTCACGCTTCCTCGATCAGGGCACGGAAGATC
This sequence comes from Verticillium tricorpus MUCL 9792, assembly GCA_000732205.1. Lineage (NCBI taxonomy): Eukaryota > Fungi > Ascomycota > Sordariomycetes > Glomerellales > Plectosphaerellaceae > Verticillium > Verticillium tricorpus. The sequence continues at coordinate 26,247 of JPET01000002.1, read as the reverse complement.
AATCACCTCTGCAATCTCATAAAGTGGTCATTAATCGCAACGGTTAAGTGGTGTCTGCCCGCTCGCCGACGGTCCGACAATCAAACCCTGCGGCGGCGGGATGAAGAGATCGCAAGAAGGAAGACGAGCTTGCTGCACCATTAAGCGTTGCACTCCGCCGCAATCTGGGCTTGCTGGTGTCGGTTGTTTCCGCACTCTTTGGGCTGGCTTGGAAGCGACCATCGACGACGGTTGCCTCAATACCAGATTTTAGCTGTTGGCTACGATCGGATCTTTGGCCCGACTCCACTTACCTGAGTCGCTTCTTGGTTCACCCTTAGCAGCTTTTAGCAGATCATGGGGACTTGTAGTCTCCTACATTAGTTCATTTACGGTGGGGTGCTGTTCAGGAAGCTCCAGCTTCACAGCTGACATGGGCTTGATGCCGCCGCTGTATTGCATGGCTCTCAATCGCCGGCGACCAACGATCAGGCGCAGAGCCACCGGACTTCTCGGGGATGCAACGCACCGACAAGGTGTTTGGAACGGAGACGATGCAACACAGACTGCACGAGACGTGATAATGAAAGGGGAAGAGAGAACTACAGCTCATCGCGAATACTGATTCAGGCTTCTCTGACAGCGTTGTAGCCTGTACCGACCCGCTCTATATTGTCCCTGCGTTAGTCCGTTGAGATTGAGAGGTCTCTCGACAGCTGGCGTGCTTGGGGATTACACGGTGCGGATAAGGACGAAAACATTTGACCTGTGATCAGATTCAGGGCTGGTTGGCTTTTGTTGGAGGCTTTTATCCTGTTCTATGGGCTATCTAGACCGCACTCCCGACAGCCTTACGTGGAGTTACTATAGAAGCGGTCGAGCCTAAAGTGCGCCAGAAGCGGATCGCTGACATTGGTCAATATCTGCTTGGTGAGAAGCTCACCAACAATTGCTGCGTTTGTGACACCGGAATGCATGACAGCAACGGTCAGCCCGTCCAGCCCCGTAGGCCCCAGAATGGGATATCCGTCTTCAGGGTCGGGTCGAACGCAGATAGTATAGTAGTCAAACTCGAGGTCTTTGCCGTCCTTAAGCGTCTTCTGCACCTTCGCAAAGAGCTTGTCTGCCGTTTCTTGTGGGTCCTCGCCGGTATCACCACCAGAAAAGTCGGCACCGGAGCGAATGCGGCCGTCAACAGTCTGGCGCATGTGGAGCTCGTCTCCGTTGTACAAGGTGTTCAAGAACTTCTTGTTCGTCGGGCAGGAGTTTATTAGCAGGCCCTCTCGCCCCGTAAGAGGCAGCCTAATCTTCTCTGCCGCGAGAAGCGGCACGCTCCCAAGACCGGCTGCGAGCACGACGTGGTCGGCATGCACCTCTCCTTTGGGCGTAATGACGCCACGAACGCGCCCATCCTGCTTGAGGAAGCCCGTAACTGTGGTTTCGAGAACCTTAGCGCCCAAAGACTCGGCGTGTGCGATCAGTTGGATCGCAGCAACCTCTGCCTCGACGGCGCCCTCTTCACCGGCCAGAAGACCCCATTCCGGGATGCTATCCTCCTCCAGCCTGGGCTCAATGTCGCTGATATCGGTATGGTTGACGCGGACAAGATCGTATCCCCATGCTGAGTGATTTTCTTGATACTTCTCAAGCTCCTCCGGCGGCAAATTCCAGTTGAGCGACCCGCCCCAGGTGAATGGAAGGTTGGGGAGCTCGTTGCTGATCTCCACCCACCGCTTCATGGAGCGGTGGCGGAAGTCGTAATAGAACTTAGGGTTGCCGGACGCTGCATTGATCCAGGCAAAGGAATTCGGTGTTGCGACGCCGCCAAGATCTTCAGCGACGACCGTAACGTTGGTCTCTTGGGCGAGGTGCCAGGCAATGGATGCGCCGACGATGCCGCCGCCTACAACGACGATGTTGGAGACGGGCTCGATACTCATTCTGGTGATCATCAAGAGGAAGAGATCAGGTGAGAGTAAAAACTATTACTACAAAGGCCAGCTTAAATACCAGAGCCAGATTCTGCCGAGGTTTTGCTTAATGCCATCACGTGGCCGATCACGACAGCCAAGCTGGGGGTCGTGTGCTATTCCCGTCCGCCGTCATCTACCGACATGTCTCCCCATGGCAAATGATTCCCCGCTCACAAGGACCAGGTTGCTGAAACTGATAAAGACTGTCCATTGGGAATGGGTTGATGTTGTAAGTGGCCTTGAACTTCCCCGCTTCAGCGTGCGGGAGATGCAATGAGAGGCCGTGAAGGCGGAGGAAAGAACCCGAGCACCTGATTAAAGGCGCGCGTCCACTGCCTTGCGTGCCGCTGTCGATCCCGAACCCCGCCGTGCTGCAGACCGTAGTAAGGTCGCCCAGTGCGAGCCCGGCCCAGAAGACCGCCAAGGCCGATGCGGTCGACTAAATTCGTTCTGCGCTCCTTGAGGCGAGGCGAGGCCATCGACCTTTCAGCATCGCCAATCGCGCCGACCCCGCGTGGTGGCGCTGGCCCACCTCAGCAACCTTGACGGCTCGAAGGCTGCATGAGGTATCACTTGCATTGTAATCCCCAAGAACCCGTGCCATTGGAGACCGAGATGTCCAACTATGAACCTAACGCTACGCCGTCTGGCATGAACGTCATGGAGCCTATTCAGGAACTGGCGATGCTACCACCTGTGAGGCTGAAAAATGAGAAAAGGGGAGCCGAGGCCAGCCTGTGTCTGCAGCCCTGCCAAGGTTCGCATTTCTTCGAAGGCGCCTCAACTCTTTGTCCGACCGAGGTAGTTGGCGACCGGCCAGAGATAACCTTTGCGGGATGCAGTCAACTCGAAGGTCGCGTGTTGCCTAGATGATGAGGAGGGAAACCTCGGGGATGTAGTGCTAACTGGTCTGTTTACCGCCGTCATCGTGAGGTGTGTCGGGGGGCGTCGATGAAGGGAGCGGTCATTGAGGCACATCGGGTTAGGCTCAGCTTGCATCGGAAGGGCAAAAGGTTCAGCCTTTGACCTTGTCGTTTTCCAAACAATGTCACGATCAAACTTCCGTGAAGCATGGCATACTGCCATAGCTAAGACACTCCTGATTCTGGGTTTCTGCCTCGTTCTGGCGCTGCCATCAGACGCCTCCGTGATCCAAAGGCGCGTGGACCCCACTCAAAAGCTGCCCACGCGGGCCATGGTAAACGACCTTAAACAACGGCCAGCTTCGGATGAGTGCCAGACCCTAAGAAATTTAACCGGGTTCAAGTCGTTTAGACTTAGACACCGATTCGTGTTAAAATATGTCGGCGATCGGCTGCAATGAGGATATCTTGGAGAGGTTGGAGCCCGACGGAACCACCAAAGATTGTCGCGACTTGGCAGGTCTCGACAAAACCAACGTCTAGTGAGTTTCCCTCCAAAAAGCCTGCTAGAATCTACGCTGACAGCCGTACTAGCTCTCGTCAGCGCTGCAAAAGCGGCTGGCGCGCATAAATGTACAAGTATTACTTCTAGAAGGATTACGCAGATCTTGGTGATTGAAAGAATGGGAACACAGACTTGTATGAATACACGATGATTAAACTCAAGAAGTACGTCTGTGCATCTCAGACTGGTGGCTGGCTATGTAAGCCTGAAGAGGACGTGCTATGGAAGTACGTGATGTGAAAGGACGAGCAACTCAAGGTAGGGAGCCTGTACCCTGCGATCTATCCGTTGCTAAGCCGCACCTAGATCGTCTACAATTAGGACTAGTTTCAAATCCGCGCTTTGCGATTCGATACCTTGGATGACGACAGATACCAAGGGGACAAACGTCATGAGTGGCAGCTTGTTGGCGCCTCGGAGATCGGTTGAGAAATTACAAGGGGACGCGAGGCTGGAGGGTAGATTGGAGCCAAGTGGTGATTTTCAATTTGTTCTGGTGTTTAGTACCTTCGATTCCTAAAGAGTCTTCCAGAATTCGAAACTCTTCTGGACAGGGCTGGAGCGCTCAATGGACCCAAGGAGCGACTTCAGCCTAATCACAGCACGGTTGCGCCAAGCTTAACTATTACGACAATGCTTTTTCTCCCATCAATGCCATAAACCCTTGTTCAGCGTGAAGTCTGGGGACTATCAATCTGGATATCGGCAGAACTCGGGAAGCGAAAATCAGGTTCGCCAAGAAGCCGCTTCATCAGTCCACACGAGAGATAGCGACTAACGAAAGCTTTTAGACATGGTAAACAGGCACAGATAAGGCCAACCCAAGTCTCCACGACTCTACTCAGGGCTTCAGCATCTGTTCTGGCCACGATAGTGTCTGTACTTACGACCAAAGAATGCTCCATCCGTACGCGTGCGTGGGGTCAGCTGGCAGCCCAATGTCCAGCGTCGCGACCAGGCGAACAATGCTTACTGCGACGACACTGTAAGACCGTCAGAAAAAAATACAAAACGCGAGCTGCCGAAGTACGTACAACCCCCCTGTCATCATGATCAGCGCCACTGCCATCTTATACCGCACCGGAAGTCTCATTGACCAGAGAAGCCACGTGGGAAGAACAAGAATCACGACATCCGTGATGACGTTGAGTGTTGCCGCTGCGATTAGCACATTGGCTGTGGCCTGGCAAGCCTCGCTACCAGGGAGGTTGCAGCCATACAGGAAGGAGAGCCCGGCAGCGATGCTGTATGCTGTGACCACGAATATAACGCCATAGACCACCATTCGGAATAGATTCTGAACAGCGAATCGGAGGTAAAAGAATAGAATCGAGACTTTGACGAAGACAGTAGCGAGGTTATACGTGATGACACCGCCATACTTGCTCAGCTGCATGTCGTTAGGTGTTGCCTCAGATATCTAGATTGGACCTCACCTTGAGAAGTAGAGCAAGGTCTGCGGGCGTCACATTCTGTATGTACTCCCCGGCGCCGTATATTGCTTCTGGTCTTGAATTAGCTGTGTCCATCTGAGCTCCGAAAATTCCTTACCAAAAACGGTGATGACTGTTTGCGCGACGGAGAACAGCTGGACAGTCAGACGGTGGTTCTTGTCCGTCACTAATAGTATTCTAACGTACTGTTGCAATAAGAATCAGAGCTATCTTCGATCAGCATCGTCGGGCAGATCAGAGCCATCGGGCACTCACTATCGTCAACATGCCAGCGACGCACAATGTGATAGCTTGTAAATAGACGAAGACTGACGATAGGCAACGCCACACCCGGAAGTATGACGGAAAGAAGAAAGAGCTGTTGCCGCCTGGCCGCCCATTTGGAGAAGTCTTCGATCATGAGACGCTGGAGAGCGAGAGACTCTTCCTACTGCGCGGATGCGAGCTGCCGTGTGCCACCACAGGAGCCCTTCAGCTATCGACCGAGTCGTCTCGTCCTGGGGCATTGGTTGATTGGTATCGGATGACGAAAAGTCGTTGACACACTTGTCACTTGTCGATGGAGCCTGGGAGTTTTGTTCCTCCCCGCATGGAATTTGACGCTCAGGCCTGCGGTAAGCTTCAAGCTACGGGCGGTAGTGGCCACTGGCCGCATGGCTCTCAGCCTCGATGGAGGACACCTTGAACCTTGTCTGATGCTAGTTTGTGATCTGGTGCGCTCCTGCGGGGCAACCAGTAGTTTGATGCAGCATCCCATTAGAGTCTTTACTTGGCAGCATAGCTGTGTGGGCTCCTTCCCCGATCGCCTGGTGAGACTATTAGATCGAGCATCATGACGAGACGGCGTGCTGGCGTCACAGGGTCGCCCACGTGACCTTTCGGCACGACCCCACAACTTTGTCAAGACGATATATGCGGTGACCGAACTTGCCTTGTCTGTCTGACCACAAGACTACATACATCTCTGCGGTCACCTTCTTGGCCGCGAGTGAATCACGCTCTAGATGAGTAGCTGTCTCTTGGCTACCGGGCTTGGATTCCGCCCTCGTCAAGAATCTATCGGCCGCACACTGGTCATGCTACCGACATGCCAGCGATGGGCTCTGGCTGTTCCTGGCGAACCTGGTCCTGGTTCTGCGGTACCTCGTCATAGATCAAGCACACATTGAGGTTAAATCGAAGTTCTAAATCCTAGAAAATTATGCTACATCGTGTATCTGAAGCCCTCCCGGCCCTCGCACAGGAATCTGCCTTCATCCGCCTTCTTGTTCTGCCAACGCAGTGCGAGCATGGTGCCACAAGCAGCGACCACGGCCGCAAAGTAAATCGCCATGACCGCAATAATTCCGGGGATGTAATTCGGGGCGTCCTGCTGGCCTTTTGTCTGGTGGTTAGCAAAAGTTCCACTGGTCCGGCGGGAAATAACTCACGAAATACCATGCTCGAATAAATCCCCCCAATTCCGCTCAGACTAATCAACAGAGCGGTTGATATCGCCCGCCTCGCGTCTCCGACGATGTTATTAGCCTGCCACGCCAGAGTAGTGACAACGAGACCGTTTGCGCCTGCAACGCCCAGAAATGTACCCGCATACCGCGGTGTAGGGTGCTCCAGGAACCCCGTCATGCACAATCCCACGATGCCGATCAGGCCCTGAAAGATGACAAAGGGCCCTCGCATCCGCGTCTTGTCCGCGAGCCAGGAGATGGCCATGGCCTCGATGACGCTGAACAATGACGGCGGCGTGCTCAGGATGAAGCTCATCTGAAGACTGTATCCCAGGCCACCGCGGAGGATGATGGGGAGGAAGAACAGGAAGGCGTAGACGCCAACCGCGCCCGCGGAGTACATGATACTGAAGGCCCAGGGCTTCCAGTCAGACGCCGTATGGATGATGGCTTTCATCGTAACCTTTTCACGCTCCTCTGGTCCGCGATCCGCGGCGAGGCGAGCTTGAACGTAGGCCTTTTCCTCCGCCGTGAGAAAAGTGTTCTTGGGGGAGTCGGGAAAATCGATGATGATGAACCAAGAAGCGGCACCTGCAATGATGGTGAGGACGCCTTCAATGATGTAAATCCAGCGCCAGCCCTTGTAGGGGTGGTGCCTCGCGATCTGGATGATGCCGTAGGCGAGAATGTTGGCAAAGGCGGAAAGCGCGCTTCCCGTGAGGAAGAAGAGGGCCATGCGCTTCTGGACCTCGAAGCGACAGTACCACGTGCTGACGAGATAGACGCAGCCAGGAAAGAAGCCCGCCTCGAAGAGACCGAGGAGAACGCGGAGAACGGCAAGGCCCTGCCAGTTCTGAAGGAAGCCCATGCCGAGAGTGACGAAACCCCAGGCGAAGGCGTAGAAGGCAAGGCAGTTTGCAGCGCCGAGACGGTGGAGGATGGCGTTACTGGGAATCTCAAAGATGATGTAGGAGATGAAAAAAACCATCAAAACGATAGAGGCGCGGTTGCCCTGATCGAGGCCGAGGTCCTCATCCATACCGGCGATGCGGGCGACAGCCACGTTGGATCGGTCGACCATCGCGATCGTGTAAAGGCAGCCAAGGATGGGAAGGAGGCGCCAGTCGATCTTGCGCAGGAGACGACGTTCATACTTTGCGTCGCGGGTCACGCCCTGGGCCTCGACCGTACTGGCATCGTTGACGCCGATGCCGAGTTCGTCCTTGGACATCTCATCGTGAGACATGCTGTGCTTGTCCTCGAGGGCGGACATGGCGGCGGCGGGTAAGTCGACGAAGATACAATGAGGTGATGATGAGAAAAGACCGTGCAGGAGTCAGAGGAGTGGATATCTGGGGATTCATATACTACATATAGTCAAGTCATTCCCCTGCATCAGACGCGAGGAGTAGCCAAGTCTGGGGTAATGTTTGCATGACACCGACCATCGCCTGTCCCGTGAGTCCGGCGTTGGTTCAAGACTCCTCGAAGGAAGTGCTAGTCGAGACAGTGGATTGGCTCGTAGAACGGGGACTATGGCCGATCCATAGCCGAAGACCATCGGCTATGGTCAGTGATGGTGGGCCTAGCGCTGCTTTAGTGGCACATCCCCCTCATCCCCCTCCGCGCCGTGGTCTCATTCTGCTTCGCCAGGTGGATGCGAGCCGGAGTGAACCACAGCCAAGACCTGAGCCTCTGAAGGAACTTGAGTCACGGGCCGGGGTCTGTATTGGTTTCGGCGGGTCCCCGGGCGGGGCCCCGAATCCTGGTCCGTCACCACTACAGCTGACGCTGGAGATCTCGGTCCTGGGTCGGCAATGTCTTCATAACACCCACGCTCGTGCCAAACGAATGATAAGAAGACAAGTCTCGATGCAGTCATCAATGGAACAAAATGATGATGGAGCAGAGCGTTCGCAGACGGCCGCCAGCACACGTAGACGAGGTCGGGCGTGCGAACGCTGCAACAGACGCAGGACGAAATGCGATGGCTGGATCATTGGCACGCCATGCTCCGGTTGCAAGCACAGCAGCAAACAGGAGCAGTGCATCATGACTCAGTCCAGGAGACGGAGGTGAGATTTTGTTTCGCCTGAATGGAGCGTTACGCTTACCTCCGAATATTAGAGGCGCCGATGGAAGATACACCACGCACGAGAGCCCTCAAGACGCCGACATCGGTCTTTTCACACCAAGTCAAACCACGGCGAGTGCATCATCGTCCATATCTCATCCCCGTATGAATTCAGACGAAAGAATCAATGTCGCCAGCTCCATGCGTCAGGATGACCGTAGTCAGCCCAGGACCTCGCCATCACCAGCCACTGCCACAAGCCCACATGTCAAGCCCAGCTACGTTGGCGAGAGCTGGTATGCTTCGTACGTGATGCGAGGGTACAAGCCGGGACACACAAGCTTCCACAGGTCCTTGGATGACCGTAGTGAGCCGGTTCAGAGCATATCCAGCCACATCTCACGGCCGTATGCCGAGACCACCGAAAATCAAGCTTCATCGTCTCAATCACAGTCATGCCGCTCAGCGCGCGCGGTTCCTGATCTGCCGCCGTCCGACCTCACAGACCGCCTCATTGGAACATACTTCGCACGATTCCATGTCTTCTGCCCCATTCTTGTAAAGTCCACCTTTTTCGCGTCCCTCTCAGACGGAACACTATCGCCAACCCTCTTGCGCTGTGTCCTTTTCGTTGCCTCGATCCACTGCGACATGGAAGTTATTCACCTCATGAGATATAGTAACCGGCTCGCTGCTAATGTCGACTTATCTTCCAACGCTATGGCGGCGTTCGATTCGGACCAAACCTCAGACAGGACGAGCATGTTCCTTTCGTCTTACCTCCTGCACTATTGGTTCGGGAACCCCAGCACGTACAGGGACGCCCATTGGTGGCTCGCCGCGGCAATACGATCTGCGCAGTGCATGGGATACCACCGGAGCACAAGAAGCACGCAGATGCCAAAAGCAGAGAAGGCCCGGTGGAAGAGGGTATGGTGGTGCTTATACGTAAGTTACCTCAAGACGGCCCTCCTAGATACTGACTTCGGGCAGGTTCGAGATCGTCAAACTTCTTTGTCGACCGGCACACCGATGGTAATCAACGATTCGGATCACGACGTGGAGGAGCTGATGCCGGAGGACCTGGCTGACGAGACACCGGAGACGGTGCAATATATCATCAGCCAGATGGAACTAAACAAGGCTGGTAAGGGGCACCTTATGAAGGAAACCAAGGTCCGGTCTTGCTAATGAGGTAGCCGCTCGTCTTTATTTCGACCACTGCTCCCCTCAACGTCTTTTCCATAGCCGCGAGTCCTCCGTCCGCCACCTCGCAATGGATGATGTCCAAAGAACGCTGAAAGAATGGCACGATGCCCACCCGTTCCTGGACGGGCCAAGCAGTAGCCACCACTTAACCTTGACTCTTAAAGTCTGCTACAAGTACGTTTCAAACATTTGCGTACCTTGCTTCGTCGCTTACATTGCCAGCTACTACCTCATCAACCTTCACCAGCGCCTCCAACGCCAATCCCCAGGCCTGACTTCAAACCCTCACATATTCGAGGCAGCAGCAAGCGTCTTCAGCCTGGTAGATGATTCCCTTTTATACTGGTCACAGGAGCACTTCCCGATGATCTACATATCTGCGCTTTTCTCGGCCATGATGGCATTAGCAGTCGATGCCGCGCCGCCTGAGCCACAAGGCAACCAACTCCTCAAGACCCTCCGGCCGGGTCTCCTGGCGCTGAAACAGTTTGAGACAGTCTACGTTCTCGCGAGATGGATTCGCAACTTTTCCATGAACAATCTCCTCCGCCGGGCGAGTGACAGAGGGAGAGTTGGAGGGACGCCTGGGCCGGGGGATGCCTCAGAAGGCAGAATGGAGGACGTGTCCATTCCTTCGCAGAGTGTTATGACTGCTACCACGGGGGACTTTTCTGCCCCCGTACCTCTGCCTTCGGAAGGCACAGGGTATGTTATGGGGGCTGAGGGGTTCTTGTTTGGGCAGGATGGGGAGCAAAATTACGGCGAGGGAGCGAGGGAGGGTGGATGGTTTTGGTCAAGTTATCTCACGCAGAGCGGGTTCCAAAGCGGACTTGATGGAAGTGGAGGGACGGATTTTCCGCAACCAGACTCATATCCGTACCAGGCGTTGCATTTCCTAGCTGACCTGGGTATGGCGGGGTTTGAGCAGCCCTGACCGGCAGTTAAAAGTACCCCTATTGAAATAGTTGTAATAATTGTTAACACTATATGTCCTCGTGTTGCCGTTGCCGACACACATGCTCAATCTGCACGCATGTCCGTTTGAGATTCTTGGGCATGAGACTATATGCGCAGCCTGAACAGCCGACATTCAGTGCCACAAGTCAAGTAAAAGACCATCCATCATACGCTCAAAAACTGTTTCAAGTGCCTGCTGCGGCCACGCCAAGGTCATTCATCCCAAACTCCGCGGACAAACCGCCATGCTGGCTCGACCCCAGATTCGACCAAGATTCTTGGGCTACCGCCGACACATCTCATGCAGTAATCTGGGGTCGAACCCCGCACTCCTCACTCATCCGAGATCATTGTTGTCGAGGAGGGAACAAGCGGGAGTTCAGTGGAGATTTGGTACAGTTGTGGAGGTCCCAGCCCCTAACCATACCCGAAACTCCACCCTCCACAGCCGAAGGCCAGCCATAGCCGAATTCGCACTTGGCGGATGATGTTGCGGGAACGAGCCTCAACGGTGAAATGGGATGTAATTAAGAGGCGTTGAACCAGCTCCACGAGGAAAGTATATGGGCTTGATGTACAGCATAGAGAAAACTTGTCAACCCACGACATTTTGGAGTTCTTGGTGTGCTTTCTCTCTCATACAGCTTACCATCATGAGCGGTATATGCGGACGTGTTAGAGCCCTTCGACGAGGCAATGTTCTCCGTCGAACAATGAACTCCCATCAAAGCCGTTTCATATCGAATGTCAAGACCAAGTTGGATGCACCCAAAAGCAAAACAAACAACATTGGTATGTCAGCTGATAATACACGATTCGAACGTCTCATTGACATTCGGAGGTTTCATCTCGCTCGTCCTTGCAGCAGCCGGCATGACAGTAGGCTTCGGTCTACGCTCTCCATCCCAAAATAATTCATCCACTCTCTCTCTGAAAGACAGTCCTAAACTGCAACATGAAATTTCCCCCACCAACATCGCCGCCGCCTGTCGGGAGTTCACCGCCGTCCTCGGCCCGGACGCCGTTTCCACCGCCTACCAAGACCTCGTCGCACACTCAGGCACAGACTACCAATCCTATGCTTGGACTGAATCAACCGCCATCACCTCTCAAGTGATCCTATACCCCTCCACGACCCAGCAAGTTTCCGACATCGTCAAAATCTGCGCTCGCCGCCGCATTCCCATGACCCCCTACTCGGGCGGCACTTCCATCGAGGGCCAGTACATCCCCCATCGCCGCGGCGTCACCATAGACTTCAGCCGCATGTGCGCCATCGTGTCTTTAAATACAGATGACCTCGATTGCACAGTTCAGCCCGGCCTGGGCTGGGTCGACCTCAACGAGGAGCTCGCCCCACACGGGCTCTTTTTCCCCCCCGACCCAGGCCCTGGCGCAATGATCGGTGGTATGGTCGGAACAGGCTGCAGCGGCACTAATGCCGCGGCTTATGGTACCATGCGAGATTGGGTCTTGTCTCTGACCGTCGTCCTCGCAGATGGTACGATCATCAAGACGAGGCAGAGGGCGCGCAAGTCTTCCGCCGGATACGATCTGACCCGAACATTCATCGGAAGTGAGGGGACGCTGGGGCTGGTGACTGAGGCAACGCTCAAACTGGCGGTAAAACCTCCCCATCAGGCTGTAGCGATCTGTACGTTCCCCTCGTTGCGGGATGCTGCCTCTGCTGTCAGGGACGTGGTCGGGCGAGGTATTCAGGTGGCTGCTGTGGAGATCCTGGATGAGGTGCAGATGCGTAATATCAACTTGTCAAAGCTCACAAAGCTGCGCTGGAAAGAGGAACCTACGCTTTTCTTTAAGTTTGCGGGCAGCGACAGGCATATAGTCGAACATGTGGCAGAGCAGGTCGGCATTATGACGAAGGACCATGGGAGCACATCGTATAAATTCGCCTCCGACGCCGAGGAGAGGGAGGAGCTGTGGTCGGCAAGGAAGAACGCCCTCTGGAGCATGTTGGCACAAAAGAAAAACCCGACGGACAAGGTATGGACGACAGACGTGGCGGTACCATTGAGTCGGATGCCGGAGATCATCGAGGCAGCCAAGGTCGACATTGACAGGTCAGGGCTTATGGGATCTATCGTCGGGCATGTGGGGGATGGCAACTTCCACACGCTGCTGCTATTCCCCGAGGAGAAGAGGCATATTGCGGAAGGAATTGTCCACCGCATGATTGACATGGCAATCGAAATGAAGGGTACGGCGACCGGGGAGCACGGGATCGGTTTGGTGAAGAGGGATTACCTGGAAAAGGAGCTGGGCGTGGAGGCGGTCGACACGATGCGACTGGTGAGTACTATGCAGACCATGATGGTTGTGGACCGATGCTAACGATTTGAAGATGAAGAACGCTTTTGACCCGTTATGCCTCTTCAATTGCGATAAGGTTATCCGTATGGAGCCTTGCGTGACAGAATGTTAGGAGGTAGACATTGTGGATGACAATCCAGCTTCAACAACATAGGTGGTAGACAACTAGCATTCTAGAGGCCGCCTGGAGTTTCCTAATCTTTTCTTTCAATCAACATTGTAAGTCTGGATTTGTCCAAATAGCGAACTGACCCAGTCGCCAGAATATTTCCACAAAGATTGAAATAGTAAGGGATGATAAACTTAGCCAAAATAGCAAAACACAGCATTATCAACATGGAAAACAATAACCTCGTTCCAAGTAGGCGCATCTGTGGGAGAGAATAGCAACTTAACGTGGGTTACTATTCCCGCTGGTGCTTATCCGTGTGACGTGACATGGGCTCTCGTAGCCTTAACTAACAGCTCCTGCCCCTGACATTCCACCCAGACACCAAAGTATCATGGCCAGCACAATCACAAAGAAATGCCCGCAAACGAGATGCTCGAGATACTGTCGATGAATGGCTAAGTGATGAAGGTTGTGCAGACACACAACCGAGAAGGATTCCATCTGGCGGCTACGTGCATCCAGAACGCTGATAATAGGCTCATGCAGTGCCCTCCCTTCTGTAATGCCCTCCATCGTCTTGACGACTGCTTAAATTACAAGGAGATGAGTGGCGAGACGAAATATGCCCTCCCCGTCACCAGCGTGCTTAAATAGCTTTTTCGACAACTGAGATCAATGATATTTGTCTTACCGTGACCCATATGCAGGCCGCTGTTCACCTGCACAGCAAGACACCCTTTCATGGCGACTTCCAACTACTGATTACTCCGCCGGCTACAGGAAGAGGGCCGAGCTGCTCACTAATAATTGTGACTATGAGGTTTGTGACCGAACGGTTCTTCCCGGAAAGAAGCTCACTTTCAACTGGATCCGTCTCAAGAAGAATTACGACAAGCAGGCCTTTTTCTACGAGATATTCCCTCTCCCCTCAAGACATTCGAGCCCAAGTCCAGACATTGGTAGTGGCAAAACCCAGTGTATGTGGGCGGCCAGGTCCGGCGACAATCAGTGGTTTCTAGAGATTAACTTCTAGGGGGGTCCTCGTGAGGTTGCGGGTTTACGCCCGCGGTCGATCTGGGAGCGTTTGGAGATTTCTTTTGGTTTTTGTCACCAATTATAAAGCCACGTAGGCGACGACTTAAGTGTGACTACACCTCTGTGAATAGTAGACGCGGCCCCTTTTCGTTTGCTAATAGACTACAACAGTCGTAATCTCGTGATGGCCACTACCCTTGATCACCGGTGTTTCCGAGTTGCATGCTCAGGTACATTGTTCTTCCCATGAATAAGATACTAGTATACTGTTCTTCATCCCTCCAGGATTATATGCCTGCTTTGCTACCTTTCCGCATCTCCTCAACCTTGACCTTTTGTAGGGAGATGATAATCTTTCCAGAAGCGCTACCCTCCTTCAGTCTACCGAACGCGGCGGGAAGATCCTCAAAGTCAAAACTTGAATCAATGATCGTCTTCATCTTGCCTTCGCTCATCCACTGGGCAATTCTGACAAGGTCTTCGTGTGAGTTCCTGGTGATCTGTGTTTCCCATTTATACTTTGCGCCACCCATGAAAGAAGGGAGCATCAAGCCGGTCCACATGTTGGTCGCCGTAGCCGTGTTCATCCCTCCGCCGACGTATATGAAGTGACCTTTTGGCTTGGACACCAGAATGTCGTTGCAGCCATTGAAGAGGTCTGCTGGGGAGCCCCCCACGTTGTCTACAACGAGGGAAAAGACCTTGCCCTTCGCGCGGAGCATCTCCATGACGTTGGAAGTTCTGTAGTCAATGATTTCGTCCGCGCCGAGACTTTTGCAGAGAGGCACCTTCGCCGTCGAGCAAGTTACGGTGACATGGCAGCCCAGAATCTTAGCCACTTGGATCGCGAAAGTTCCGACACCGCCAGACCCTCCGTTCAAGAAGACCTTGTCGCCGGGCTTAACGTACGGTGCAATACTCTGGTAAGCCGCAAGTGCGGCGGTGGCGGTTGCACCGGCATGGTGGAGTGAAACCCCTGCCGGAAGCACGACAACACCCTCGTATGGCGCTACGACATACTCAGCGAGCGAACCGGTCTTGGCAGGGTCCATCCGGCCGAAAACGTGGTCGCCAAGCCCGATATCGGTGACCTTGCGACCGACCGCAACGACGCGGCCGCTGAAGTCCAAACCGGGCCTTCTGGGGTAAGAGACCATTGCCCGAGAGACACCGCCCATCTGCACTACTTTGTAATCGTGGGGGTTGATGCCAGCGGCAGCTACTTCTATGAGCAGTTCTGACTTGCCGAGGGATTCGGTATCAGGTCGCGTAGCCGTGACAATGCTGAGGTTGTCATTGATGTTGCCGGACTGAGAGATTTGCCAATAGCGGTATTGAGAAGACATCGTGTACTGTCTCGAGAGGGGATTGGAGGTGAGTTCCAGGTGCTTGTCTTGGCTAGTGATGAGAGCTTTCCTGTGTAAATGACCTGGACAGAGCTAGGCATTAAATCCTACTCGAGGTTCCCAGGCGCCATTCTCTCCTACAGTTTCCCGACGGCGTCAAAGTCCGTGTTAAAGGATTTGTTGAGGATGGGTCGGTAAGGCATGGCAGGTCGGCGATGTACAGGGACCCCTTGCCCAAACCCAATGGCTAGCAAGCTCTTGGCCATGCGATGGCTCGAGCGTTTTCTGAAAGTGGAAGCAGATTAAGATTATGAAGAGGTTGTTACCTAGAAGCGGTCCAAACAATAGGCTAGAATATCCGACTGCCCGCACTCGTACGACCACCTTGCATACCCACCCTTAAAATTGCAGGGATACTAAACGTCAGCTCGTGATGTCACTACCTTGAACTTCTAGTCTGGTTACAAAGTCATCAGCTCTGACCCCTCCATATTCCGGTTGTTCTTGGCCTGCTTGGAGGTCCTGGAACCTGCAGTTGATGGCCGTTCATTTTGTCAATCTTGGAGTTTCTACATAGCTATACCTACAAGTACCCTTGGAGTCGGTGTCGTCCTCGGCGAGCATCACCGCGCATACTGCGGCGGCATTTTCTTGTGCCTGTAAATCTGTCTCGTCTGAATCCATGGCGAGGCCGACATCCGCACGCGTCATCTCGCATTTGTATCATGACTATGCCGTTGCGTGACATTGCTGTGTCTAAACATAGCTATATAGCACTCAAAACCATGGCGATTAGATTTGTAAGTTCGGCCTGGAGAACGTATCCAAGAGCATATACAGTCATGGCTCTATGAGCTTGCACTACCTGGGCTTGGAGGCAATTCCCCGGAATCCCATTCTACCGGTTCATCGCCTAGAACGAACTGTAGCAGCCCTCCTTTGTTGTTTTGGCCAAGAAGGTCTTCATGGCTCACCCAACTCTTGTGCCATTCTCTTCCATTAACCTTGAGGCTCTGCACATAGGGACCTTTCTCAAACCCCTCGGCCATAACCCGTAGCAATCCTCCGTCTGATCCTATTTCCATGCTGTATGATGCAAATCGCGGAGCAAGGATGAGGTAAACCGGCTGTGTGACGACAGGATACAAGCCGAGCATGTTCCAGACGAGCCAGCTGCTCATGCTCCCTGCGTCGTCATTTCCCGGGATTCCACTTGAGCCAGTATGATAAAATTCGTCGACGATCGCTTTGCTCCTCATGACGCTTTTCCACTGTCTGCCGTTGACATAATTGTATAGAAATGGCGTCATGAAGCTCGGCTCGTTTCCCGGGTTGTAGATTGTGGATCCGATGCCATTGTTGCCTTGGTCTTGAGCTCCAAGACCGGGAACGAAACTTGTGTCCAGACGGTCCTCAAAAGCTTCGGGGCCACCCATGCGGGAGATGAGCGTGGCCATGTCGTGGGGTACGCTGAAGCTATACTCCCAAGGAGTACCCTCATACGAGATTGCATTCCAATTGCAATCACCGCAGGAAAGTGGATCATATGGTTCGAGGATTGTCCCGTTAGGCCGTAGCGGCACGAGAAAGCCGGTATGGTTGAGCGCTTCTGCCTCGGAGTTCCATAACTTCTGCCAACCACTGGATATGTCAGTCCAGTTGTATCAAAGATTGGGATAGAGCCACTCACGCTGAGCGACCCATATACCTCGTCGCCTCTTCCGGAGCCTCCCCCCGCGCTACCTGCGCGACCGCAAAGTCATTCAACGAATACTCAACCGTCTTGCTTACACTTCTCCCATAGTTGATCGACACGTATCCATACTTTTTCCAATCATCCAGCGCGCCACGGCCTTCCTTGGTACTTCCAGTCGGGTCATTGAAGTCGAAATTATTGTAAGGCTGAACTTCAGCATTGGTTCGCATGGCGGCGTACCCATCAGTCCAGTTAATGAGACCACGGGTGTCGATTTTCTTGACGTAAGCATCAGCGAGAATGTTATCCGAGTTGGAGCCACCCTGCACACGGCCGTTATGGTTGTGGCTACGGCCCTCGGGCATGAACCGTTCGTGGCGCCAGATGTCAATCATACTCCGGACTGTGCCGAGTCAGCAATACTCTTTTTATATTGGGAGGGGGTCTGCTCACTCATGTCGACTTGGCGTTGGGGGAGAATGAGGGACAGAAGAGCATGCGTGCAGCGGAACGTGTCCCACAGGGTGTAATAGTCGTCATAGTATGGCTCCTGAGAAACCCAGTTGGGATTCTCTCCTGTACGATCGGATGGCATTAGATGCGCGTGGTAAAGCCCAGTGTAGAGCATTTCAAGCTGGGTCTGGTTATCAGTCTGCACATCGATCTTCGAAAGAACCTCGCTATTCCATTGACCTTTCGCCTCGGTAACCGTAGTATTGAGGTCCCAGTGCGGAATCTCAGCATTGACAGACTGGCATGCCTTGTCGGATGAGATCCAGGAGATGCCCACTTTGGATTGGATTGTGGAACTATCCGATGGAAAGGAGAAGAGAGCGCCCACTCGGTCTGCATACTGGTAGCCGGCACTTCCACCCCAGATGGAATTGCTGTCGTTGTAAAAAGCAGGGCTGACGTCAGTTGTGTTTGGCCAGTACGGATCGGTGTAGATGCCGGAGAAGAGCTGGACACTGGAAGGAGCCCTGTCGAAATGTCCACAAAAGTAGACCTTGAAATCTCCGCCGAGAGCCCAACCCTCTCTGTAGACGCCATAGCCGGTGTACCAGCTTCCGTCGTCGCTGTACTCAATACGTCCATTGCTGTACCATTGAGACTCTTTACCACGTGTCGGTAAATAGTGGCTCAGATCAACAAGAACATGTCGCTCTCCGCCGTTGGGAAACGTATACCTCATGAGGCCACTGTTCATGCTCGCGCTGATCTCCGCTACAACACCACTCTCCAGAGACGTCTTGTAGTACCCAACCTCCGCGACATCGTGCTCGGTCCTAGGTTGCATGTAGGTCAAGTTGTCCAGCAGATTCACGCCCTCGAGGCTTGCGAGTGGCATCTGCGGAATCAAGCCGTAGGTTGGTGCACCCCCAGTGCCACTGACATGCAACATTGTAATGGCTGTTACATTGCCTTCGGGCGTGTAACCAGCGTTGGCCTGGTAGTTCGTGTCCCATCGAGTGGTATCAATGCCGACCTTCACGGCGCCGAATGGCAGAGTTGCTCCTGGAAAGACATTGCCGCCTTGGTATGCTGAGCCAGGAGTTGGGCCCTCCGTGCCCAGGAATGGATTGACATGGAGAGTGTAATCTTTTCCCGAAGCCGCGCATATCTTTACAAGCGCTGCGAAGCTGGCTGCTATTGTTGGTCGACTCTTCATGCTGGCGCGTGGATTGGGATTTGACGGATGCACAGTCTGGAAGACCTCCGTGTCATTTTCATCGTGTGCTTTTCAAGCGGGCTTTATAGGTAGCACTTCCCCTCCTCTGGTAAATTGCCTAGCAGGAACTATTTTGGAGTGGTTTTTCTTGACGAGTGGGAAGCTACCATTCTCGTCGATCCCAAGATTCCAATGCCGAGCATCCCCACAAGTGATGCAACATGTACCCCGCATCGTGAGTTCTCGGCGGAAAACATCTGACGGATAAATTTCCGTACTGCAAAAGGAGAGGTGGTGCAGCGTGATTCCCGACGAACGCATTGATGATCTATTGTTTATTCGAACTGGACACAACTCTATCTCACCATCGCCTACTATATTCGCTATTCACTGGGGTATTTTGAGATTAAATTCCTAGGACTGCATCCGGGTCTTTAACGAGGTGTGATAGAAAGAACCCAAGTAGCTTAGGATATCCTGTTTATTATTGTTGTTGCCAAGATAGGAGTCTAATAATAATTAGGTGTTGAATAGACTCCACGTTTCGCATAAGCCCAGTTCTTAGCTATTGCTGTGCCTAAGAGTTTTAGATACTCAGTTCAGTATTGCGATAGATGTGGTTGTTATTCTTAGGTACGGTAGCTGGTAGGCTCTTTCTTGAGTCGGAAATCCGTTTGTCAGCTCCCGAGGAACCATGCTGCCATGATCACTGTGCCTCCGAGGAGCCAGTAAACCAATTTGGCATAGCATATGCCTGCTTAAACTTCCTGTACCTATCTAACGACCAAGTCTTTCCCTAACATGCAAATGCATGAATATTGTCGAATCTCACTGACGGCAGCAGCCGCAGTTCTGTCTCTTGATAAAATCGTCGTCGCCGCCGCCGTCGTTGCAGCAGCTCTCGCTAAAGTCGCACGAGAGACCGCCGCAGCAGTCATTGTTGCTGTAGCAGCCGAGGTTGGGAATTGCACAGGTCTGGCGGCCTTGTAGTTCCGCGATGTCTCTAGCCTTGAGGCCAGGGGTGGCGAGGCTGAAGCCTGCAAGGGTAGTTAGGATGATGATGGAGATTTGCATGTTTGTCGTATGTAAACCGTTAGGTGTAAGATCAAGGCGGTGGTGGGATGATGAATTAAGAGCATTATTAGTGACAGAGGGATTACAAGGCTTTTATCTTGATGCTTTACATACGCCAATCTATATGTGAAGCCTCGTCACACCTTTGGATCGCCGTCCGTACCCAATCATGATGCCTAATCCTTCTTCTGGCTTTCTTTCCCCTGTGAAAAGACTACTGATGTGTTCTTCCGAGTCTTCCAAGTCACCGTTTCAAGTATGACGTAGAAAGAGCGGTCGGCTGATAGCAGCCGAGACATAGTAATTCTCTCATCGAATCATATGAAATCTTGCATGACCTCAGTGTTAAGCGTCATAGTGGTGGCCCTCTTTGGCACCTCTTCAGCGCTCTTGTCTCTAGGGCCTTGTAAAGTAGAATCACAACATTAGCTGAATGAACGATATCGCCTATCCTTGCCACCTACGGCGTCTCGGTCGTCTCAGGTCCTTGTGGAGGGTTGATGTAAGTATGCTTCATTGTCTCGGCTCTATTGCCCCGTCCGCGGGTGATTCAACGCTGTGTCTTGAAGGTTAATGCCTATCGCTCAATCGTGCGACGAGTGTAATCTTTGCTCTGAAGAAGCTACAAGAATTGGTCGAACATTCCTTGGCGCGCTGACACAATCTCCGCTGATCGTCATATAGTGATGCCGCTTGAATCCCGAGACATGTTTAAGTCCAAATTCAGCACTGGGCATGGCTTATCTGACTCTACGTATTGGGAGCACCATTCCTCAGCCTACTCCCTTGCGGATAGATGGCATTCACATTATATACTTGACCTACGTTACAATAGCTCGAGAATTGCTCTTAGAGACTTAATACTACACTATTGGAACGGATAGGGCGTGACGGAAGTGTTACCGGAGGTAGCGAAATGTAAAGAGAGATCGATCATAAGGGCTCTCTTCGACTTAACCTGATAGAATAATCGAGCTACTATCCTCACGCAAGATCACCCTCATTCAGACGGCATTATCAGACGGCATAGGGAGACAATGTCAAGGGATTGATATAGTCCTCTTAACGGAGGCCAACAACATTTTCCAAGACGCAGATTCCAGACTAACGGGACGGCGAAAGAAATACATATTAGACTAAAAGCGAAGTATTTCGCTCTGTAAAGCGGAAGAATAGATAGTTCTTACTATTATAGCTTACTGATCTTCTACTATTTCAACCATCTTCAAGGAATCTGCCCAGAGGCGAGCCTCTTTTTCAGGGTCATAAGCATGACCTGCAAAACCTGCACCAGTGATTTCGTGATTATCGTTTCCCCGGGTTGTTTTCTGGCAGTCCGAAAGATATTCTCCACCCTTCTTCTCCCACTCGTGCCCAATCGCAGCCCATACCGTAGTTGCAGCGCCCTGCTCTGGCGACTTCATTGTTTTGAAAAGGGCCTCGTCCCTTTGCATTGCTTGAAGAATCGCAGGGTCCACATGCTGCATAAGCCCCGTTGAAATTCCACCAGGATGAAGACTGGTCGCGTGAAGTCCTCGCAATCCATAGCGCCGCTCGATCTCGTTGGCCATGTAGATATTGGCAGTCTTTGACTGACCATATGAAACCCATTCATCGTATTTGGTCTTCTCAAAGTTGTAATCGTCTGGTTCATTGATCGAGGCAACGTGATGCGCAGAAGAAGAGACGTTTACGACTCGAGAGGAGAATCCAGAGCTAGCGCTGGCGAGGAGCGCCGGCTTCAGGAGTTCGAAAAGCAGAAAATGGGATAGGTGGTTGACTCCGAACTGCATTTCGAACCCTTCCTTCGTGTACTCCAGCTTGGGTAGAGCCATGATGCCGGCGTTGTTAATTAGGATGTTGACTTGATTGTTCGAAATCTCCAGAATCCTTTTCGCAGCGGCACGCACACTTTCCAGGGAAGAGTTGTCCATCTCAACAATTTCAACGCGCCCCGGCTCGAGAATCCCGTCTAGAGCAGATTTGGCCTTGTCTAGGTCTCGCGCCGTCAACAGCAACCTCGCTTCAGTCAAGGATAGAGCACGAGCTGTCTCGATCCCAATTCCAGATGACGTGCCGGTGATAATTATAACCTTGCCGGCTAGCCTGCCCTCAGCTGCCTCGTCCTTGATGAT
The DNA here is from genome assembly GCA_000732205.1 of Verticillium tricorpus MUCL 9792. Taxonomy (NCBI): domain Eukaryota; kingdom Fungi; phylum Ascomycota; class Sordariomycetes; order Glomerellales; family Plectosphaerellaceae; genus Verticillium; species Verticillium tricorpus. The sequence goes on along the minus strand of JPET01000002.1, from coordinate 4,327 downwards.
CTGAAGAGCTGTCGGACGGGCGTCACCGGGACCAGCAGGGTTCGAATGAGCTTCTGCGTATCGAGACATGGCGGCTGAATAGAAAATCAGAAGTTGGATGGTAGTATGACGCAGTGAATGAAGATGACTTTGAAGATATCGAAACCAGTCTTAAAGACATAGACGGTAGTTAAGTTATAGTTAAAATTTAGGACTTATAGCCAGTCGTCATGAAGCGTACGCGGGCTCCTTCGGAGGGCTCTCCAGCAACTTTACATTTCAAAGCAACCGGACCAACTCATCCCCTGAGTCCGATTAGAATACCGCGGTGAAAGAATCCAGAACACGTTGACAAGTCCGATTTCCAAGCATTCGGACTTCTCAAGCCAAGTTCGGACCGAACCTAGATTGCCGGCCACAGTTGCATGATCTATAGCTTAGTACAATGACAGTTATTACCATTTCAGGCCTGGCCTCGCCCCGGAGCTACAGATGCCACCGGTCTGATGACGCTTTTCTCCTTTATTAGACTAGCTTATGGGGCTCATTAGTAATTCCGCACACTAGCTGTTCTGATCTCGAGTCAGGGCTCACATCTTGTTTCGCGCCGTTTTCGCCTTGGTGGAACCGGCCGGTTGAGTTCGCTGTCCTCAATCAAACTTTCCTTATGGGACTTGTTGGCCCCCCCCTCCCACCCTAACACCCATAAACCTTCTCCTGACGCTCACATGTCGATGTGCATGTTAGCTCTAGAACGCGGCTGAGGTCTGGTCTGGCTACGCCTCCATCGTATTCGAATCCAACAATACACAGAACCACCATTTCACATTTCAGCACCATACACCGTAGTAGGACTTCATTTCCTTGGCCACAGGACGAATCGAAATGGGCTGGTGAGCATCTCCCAGAAGCTAAGGTTAACACCGAGGCAGAGGACATTAAACAGCACAAGAACCAAAGAGGACAAAGGCCCTTGATTTTGTAGCCCCTCATGCTCAGAGAACTTCTGCAGGACCACGACTCAAACACAGAGAAGCAGACACGATCAAGACGTTGCGCCTATTCGAATCGTCCGCTGGCGTGTCAGCAGTTTGGATGAGCCCCCCAACCGAGACACCTCGCTCAAGTCAGCCTCAGAAGACGTAATACGTGAACCGACCTCCCGTTGTTCGTCTTACACACATACCACTATATCGTTTTCCACGACTGAGCATACCATGGCCATCCCAGTCTCACCACCCGCCGCCCGGATCTACCCAGGTCTTGACCTAAATCACCAGCCTGCCACATTTCCACTCACCTCCGACTGCTTCCCCTATCTTGTTCAATACAATGCTTTCCGAGGCTTGACTTCCAATAAGCGTAACCTAAAAACCCTCCCTCTATACCTACCCTGTCAGCGGTCTCTACTACGATGATGGGACTATCTTGCCCTACAATCTAAACATACCGCCCTGTCTCGCCCTAATCGAGCTTTAAGAAACCCGCTCCCACTCTATCCGGCTCAATGTATGTAGTTCCCTTCCCTCGTGTCTGCGACAACATCATTAGGTAGGAAGGCCACTTTAACTAATAGGAACTAATATAGGACCTCGTTAGCGACCTTATAAGTTCTACACTTACGTTACGGTAGGGAGGCATACCTATACCCTTCGTCGTCGCGGAGGCTAGATATCCGCAGTCTATCTTATAAGAACCTAATACAGATGAAATTACCGCTTATCGTATAGACCTTATTATCTAGGGGCGAGCCGTACGAGATATAGAATAGTTAGGTAGAATTGCAAGGCTATACCCGACTTCGTCACGAAATAGTTATAGGCTACGGAAAACTACGAGGAGCTAGTTAATATTAGATATCGATATAAAATAAAAAGCGGCGGAAAGCCTATATAGTTATCGGAAGTATAGGCCTAGAGTTTAGAGGGTTTATCGATCTTAATACTTAGGTAGTTTTATTACTATGTAACTACATTATAGATATCTATTTCTAACTTAGTCGGAAGAACTCTATCTAGCGAATATACAAGCTAAACGCCAGCCTTATAGCTCTATAAGTAACCTCTATGGCTATTTATCGATACTTTAGGTCCTAATAGCCTAAGTCCTACGTAGCTCTTATATATCCGCGCGAATAAGTATAAAGCTAATAATATAGAAATATTATCGATATAGACTATTAAATCTTTAACCTAAAGTAATAAATACTATTATTTTATCGAATGTTTTAGAATAGATAGAGTAAATATGCGTCGTATATAATATATTAACTCGAAAGGTAAGGTCCGTCTAAAAGAACCTACTAATAGTCGATATATTACTATACTTTAATAAAAGAAGTACTTAAGTATTAGTCCTAAGTCTCTATAAAGCTTACTAATATTATTATTATCGTTAGCTTAGTTATAATTAGGACGTAAGGATCTACTACTTCTACGGAAGTTATATATATCTATAGATAATTAGTCTATAACTAATAAATATTCCTTAAAAGCTTAATATTTAAGATTTATTATATCTTTTTACTTAATAAGTAGAATTATACTTAGGTTTAGGATTTAATTTAGGTCTTTAGGAAAAAGAATATATTAGGCTATAGCCCTTCTCCTTAGGATTCTAAATCTATAGTATATATTACGCTAATATATCGCCCTAGTAAGTTATAGTAGTTTTAAGCCTTAAGTTTACTAAAAGCTTAGACTACGAGGGTACTAATATATTATAACTTCCCTATATATCTACTTAGGAGATAGGAGGCTAGACCTACCCTATATAGCTACTAATACTACTATATATATATAAGGTTATTTATTTTCTTACGCCTAAATAGAAGTAAGCCTTACTAAGGCTAATAATAATACTTAAAGTAAGTAGGTAACTAATACGTACCCTATATAATACGCTATTAAAACGAAGCCTTACTATACCTACTACCTAGCCCTACCTATCGCCTAGTAGGCTATAACCTATATACTATACTATTAAGTACTCTTTAGAACCTCTCCTTTAGAAGACCTTTTATAGTATATTTAGTATATATAAAGTCGTTTTAGTTCTTAAATTAATTACTATTAAGGGGCTTTTAGTAATTTATCTTACTCCTTAGTCTAAAAAGATAATTAGTAGCGTAAATACTTACGAAAAGGGGCTCTATAACTAAATTCGAAATAGAATCTTTATTAGTCGCCTACTAATTTAAGGCTAAAAACCTAACTAGGTCTAGTATTAGGGCTATAGTCTAGTTAAGGGGTAGGTAACGATATAGAGGGTATTAAATCTTATATTATACCTTTTCTATTTCTAGGCCTAACCTTCCCTAAGGCTTCCTACTACGCTAGTACTAAGTTACTTACCTAAGGGCTTAAAGCTACTAGGTATAAGAATAAAAAGCTCTTAAAGAAGAATAATAGATTAATAAGTAGAAATAAATAGTTAACTAAAAAGCACTAGTAGCTACTTAAAAACTAGAACTAGAGTATATAGAACCTCTTAAGGTCTTTACCTTTATTTAAGTAAGGTCTTAATAATATTTAATAGACTATAGTTAGGGATAAGATAGGAGGTAGTATAATTATAAAGACTAAGAAGTAAATTATAGGAAAGATTAAGGATACCTTACTTATATACCGTTAGTTTAATAAAAAGCCTTAGGGAAGTATAGTAAGGAGAGAATAACTAGGATTTAATAAGGATTATAAAATAGAATAACTAGGATTTAATAAGGATTATAAGATAGAATAGTTAGGATTTAATAAGGATTATAAGATAGAATAGCTAGGATTTAATAAGAATTATAAGATAGAATAGCTAAGTAGATTACTAGTAGTAATTTAAACCTAAGGAAGGGATATTCTTTACTCTTAACCTCTAAGTCTTAAATAAGAGTATCCTATATCTTAAGGTTTTAGTAGAATAATAGTAGAGAATAAAGGATATCTTAGGTTAAAAGGTTAATAACTTAACTAAGATATACTTTTAAGTTAGATTAAAGTATAATAAATACTAATTAAATTAATAGAAACTTAAGAAAGTATAGTATTTATTCTTAATTAAGCTTAGTAACTTAAAGTTACTATAGGAAACTATATTATTATATAAAATCCGTACCTAAGATAGTAATAAAGCCCTTAAAATATATACTTTAGAAGGTTTAAAACGTACCTAGGAGAAATAAGTATTTAAACGATCCTCTACCTACGGTTCTAATATAGATAAGTACGTAAAGCTCTTATATATAATATTTAACCCCTCTTTATAAGGTAGACCCTAAGTTATTTATAGATATATCGTATAGTAATATAGCCGTACGCGCGCGTAATTAGGGTTAGGGTTAGGGTTAGGGTTAGGG